>JAMZAV010000840.1:0-572500 GCA_024449915.1 Sweltsa coloradensis | reverse complement strand
ATTCAGCAAGCTAGGTACTTAATTGGAGAATAGCATTGGAAATGCGTAGCATATTGGACTAATGGACTTTTTAAACGCGGTTCCATATAGTATTTACCAATGTTAAAATATTAATATATCGGACTACAATAATTGGAAATAATCAAAAATAACAATAATTCATTATATCATCGGTTCTTACGATAAAGAGACGATCTGTTTGATGACTTTATCTAATACATCCAGATTTCTCGTCATGTCCGAGAAAGTTGCGTGGAATTTAAGGAACTGAAGAAGCAATTGTTCGGCCATCGAAACACTGAACTTCTTCACACGCAAAAAGCGGAGAAGGAAATTGTCATCTGGAAACAAATAAATAAAATAATGTTGTACCTGATGTGACAGATAAACGGATATATTTGACATGTGTATCAGAATTATAAGAAATGGAGTGCAATACGGATACGATAGTCAATACAATTTAGCACCTTTAAGATGGCATGTAAAAGAAGCGCTGACCTGTTCTACAGTTGCGAATGTCCGGATGCTTCTGGACCCAGGAGCGGAGTTGAGTTAACGCCTGGGCGCGCATATCCTCGTCTTCCCTTAGTTCGCGCTTAGCCACCTGGGTCACTAAAGCCTTTAGAGCAGTCTTCTCCATTGCAATACTATTTCCTGAAATATTCGAACTTTGATATTTCTATACATAAGCTGTTTAAAATTGACACATATTTCTAAGTACATGGTAGTCAGTTTCTCAATGTCATTAATCGGGAAACACTCCCGTAGGTGTATTCGTACTTTTTCAATAAAATCCAAAAACAAAAACTCTATTTAATCCTGTCGGGATAGTTTTATTTTAAATGTCTGAATTGTATTAAAAATGGTATAGTTGTTGTTAGGTGGGATTGTCTAAGGAATATTTCACTTGACTTATTCACTTTGAGGTATTCGTCTTGGTAACTGAAGGAGATCTTGGAACCCGGTACGTCGGAACGGCCGGTGCGGGTATCGAACCGACGACCCTCGCATTAGTCTAGCGTGTTCAGAATGAATGAACTATTTCTGAGGGTTTCGTATTCCAACCAATCTTTCTTTGCACATATCAACTTGTGTTGATATTTGTATAAAATCAAACTAGGATCTCATTATTCTAAAAACATCTCCAACCAATACACGATCGAAATTAGGCACATAATAAATTAATCTGGAGATCGAATACGTTTGACCCCTAAAACTATGTCCTTGCAATAGCTGTTCTGTTCTCACAATCTACAAAAAAAACATAAGTTGTCCCTGAAACCTCCTACAATTTCATAACTTGCATTGCCCAACCCAACCCAAACATAATATAATTTTACTCATTGCATTAATCTAGACGTTAGGCAACTAACACAATCTATTTTTACCAGCAACAGACCTGCGTCATCCAGTGGCCAGTTAATGGGAATGAAAATGGATTTAGGAGTTCCAAGTCATAACGTTTCCGGCTCTAGCCCTGCATTCAGTTTTCACGTGCTATTTCAATAAAAACTAATATACGTGTTGTTCCGTTGTTTAATAACATGTTGACCGTGATTGCGATCCCACTGTTTGTTACACATAGGGCACTGCAAGGCATCGTTAAGCTTTATAGGCCCGGTTTCACCTCTGCTATTAGGTCCGAGCTACCTTGAGAGGTGAAGACCCCGTCGTTGCAGCAGTAAACACAAACATTACAGACTTAATTACAAGGTGTGTAATGTGTATAATTAATTGTTATGCTGCATAATTGTATTAAAGTTTTATTTACGGATGTGCTTTACACGCCGTTTAAACGTAGTTCGTGTCATTCGAAGGTCCCCTTAAATTTTCATCAAGATCGCATATGCCGTTTGCCCGGTAGAGAGCGAACAGACAGAAAAAAAAAACACCCGAGCTAAATTTTTTGGGGGGTCGGTGAAATTGAAGTCTTCGCTTCGCTCATCCAAAAATTAGGTGATTTTGTTTTATCTTGGAAATTTGTTAATGTTTCTCGCTAATACGTTTTGAACACGATTCGCATTTTGAATGTTCAATTTAAACTAGGGAAACGACAAAGTCGTTGTTAAACGAGTGAGTGAGCCATGTGTTGAGAACCCAGTATCATTCCTCGTACTGGGCTAGATCCAGCCTTAGGTATAGGGGAGGAAAGGGGATGTTCCCGGGTACTCAACACTTGGTTCACTCACTCGTTTCACAACGACTTTGGCGTTTCCCTAGTATGAAACATTTCAGAAGTCGCTAGGCGCACGCCCGGCAAGCTGGAGACCCGCGTTCGATCCACGATCTATTTGTAAGTTTTTATATTTCAGGATTATAAATGAACTTAAATTAATAAAAGTGTGTACGTTATACCACTATCAGAATGATGTTTTTTAACTGATAGGGCAGCTTTTACCAGTTACACGGAATTCCTCTAGTTTGGTTGGTCGACTGTCCTGTCCAGTCCAGTCCAGCGATCGGTAATCCAGACGGAAAGTTTGTCCAAGGTTTATCTCAATCACATCGCAATTCGCAAATACTAGAATTGAGTATTGCAAAATTACTCCTGAAGCTTCTCTCTTAGCCGAGTATATAATTATACTTTTGTCAGTTATGTGGAAAAGTTGGAAATTGCCCTGGCCAGTTTTCATAAGAGATAATATTATATTTTTTGACACATTTATACCAAATTTAGTAATGACAACCAACCACTGAACTAATATTTTAGAAATACGCTGCTATAAGTGACTATTCTCATAACTTCGTTTTGAAAAGGGTCCACCTTCGTGAATATTTACATATTATTATTTTGTTTTAATTTAAAAATCAAACTTGCTAATGACCTGATAGGTGATTAATTATTTCTTCACTCACCCAACTGATAATGGCACCACCGAGTGTTGACAGAGGCACGAGGAAAACACTGTGTGTGGATCTGTGTCTAAGGTCACTCACTGGAGGACAGTTTGGAGGGGGGACAGCGATCACAGAGAAGGGGGGGGGGAGATACGGGGATCCGAGTGTTGAAATAAAACTGAAAACAATGTGTTTTGTTTGCACTAGTTATTGGATGAGATTCCATTTCATTACAATGGAGAAAAAAATTCGGAATGTTTTGGGTTTTTTGGTATATTTGTGCGTTTGTCCACACGATTCCGGCTAAACCGATACTCCAATTGCGATGAAATTTTATGGAGGCCTTCAAAATCTCTGAACTTAGAACTGCCACGTTTTTGAGCGCAATCAAAAAATTATTTCTCATTAAAATCGCAATTTTACGATTTTTTTCGATTTTTAAAAAAATTCTTCGACTTAAAACACCTACATGCTTTATCCGATTGTTATGATTTTGCACAAAACCTAACTATTATGAATTAATATATTCGTGTGAAATTTGAGCGCAATCAAAAAATTATTTCTTATGAAAATCGCAATTTTACGATTTTTATTTTATTTTTAAAACATTCTTCGACTATAATACCTACATGCTTTATCCGATTGTAATGATTTTTTTACAGAACCTTAATTTTATAAATTAATATATTGGTGTGAAATTTGAGGGCAATCGAAAAATAATTTCTTATGAAAATCGCAATTTTACGCTTTTTTGTTTAAAAAACAAATTCTTCGACTTATAACATCTACATGCTTTACCCGATTGTAATGATTTTTTCACAGAACCTTAGTTTTATGAATTTATATATTTGTGTAAAATTTGAGCGCGATTAAAAATAATTTCACATGAAAATCGCAATTTTACACTTTATTCATTTAAAAAAACATACGCTCATCCAACAACGCGCCTGAAAAAGCGTTTGCGAAGCTTCCTAGTATATTTTGCATTTACTTAGTTTTTAAATGTGTGTTTGTGTCTATCCATAAAACTGAACTTTTAAGCTTACGCGTGCCGAGCCAACACTGGCGGCGTCGACGTTATAGGTGGCCGATCAATGTCGAACCGGCTGTCGATAATTTATAAATCGAAGTTCACTTCTTGGCCTTGATTGGCTGGTGAACTACGCCTGTATCGACGTATCTAGTTTAATTGGAACAATTTAAACCCATATTTAATTATGATGCGTCGTTGATTAGACGGCACCAAGTCATCACCCACACACCCTTATATCATTGGGATGGATTAAAGTTCATAACTGAAGTTAATTAACTTTTGCCTGATAGGAATTCGAAATCGAGTATTTTTTGCATTGGAAGCATGTATGCTAACTACTAGACAAATTTGTGGAACAAGTACAATTCTCTTTCCACTAAACAGCCGGCCTAAGCATCTGATTGAGTAGAATTTTTAAAGGTTGATAAGCAACGATGATAGCTCTTATCAGCCAATTATATCAATTTATTGCTTATTACCCCCTCAAAAACACAGAATATCTGAAAAAACGTTTTAATTAGATCAAAATCCAATCAATCTAATTTTGTATATATTTTTTTTCAGAAGGTTGGTGTTACTGTTGTATTTTATAATTTCTAGCTGTACCAAATACATCCAGAGTTTCTTGAGATAATTAGTTTTACCCCACTATTTATTTAACATATATCCTATTCAGTTCTACAACATGATTTACAAAGGAGGACAAAAACAACCAAAGTCCGAAGCTTTTTTGGCTTTCTGGAAATACTATGACAAAATGTCATAGCAGAAGTTAAAACTATCATCAAGATACACAGTTAAAACAAAAAACTAGAATTTTAATATATTAATTGCGGATGGTATGAAGTTTAATTGATCTCCTGCAAAATGTGTTTTTAGGACATTGGCTGTTTTTGTAATAAACGCCTCAAATGTTATTCCAAATATATATATATTTTTTTGTGTCATACTTCAAAGCATAGATACTACTATACCCTGTTTCAAAGGATAAGGAAGACCTTGACTAATTTTTGGCTCCATTTCGTCACTGTTTTCGAGCGGTTGGTTTTGAGACGAGATTTTTAATTTTTTTTAATTAAATACATTTTTGATTGCATTTTAATGCATGAGAATTTGAAAATGATGTTAAAATACATTGAAGTTATATTCTTATTAGTGATCAAATAACACCAAATTGTTTTTTTATAATGTTCAACTGTATCATCTATCATCACTATTACGTATTTAAGTGTAACAACATATTGCATTATTTAAATTCATATTTGATTGAAAATCATACTTATTTGATGAAGTTTAAATCTACAAACATAAAATACATTGTTTCAGCATCAAATTTATCCCAATGCTGCTGTATTGCACTTGCATGAGAATGGATTAGACATAGGATGGACCCTCTAACAATTTCTTAATACTAGGAAAACGCTAAAGTCGTTGTTAGATGAGTGAGCGAGTCATGTGTTGAGTACCCGGTAACATTCCCTTTCCTCCCCCTCCCTGTAAGGCTGGATCCAGCAAATGTATTTCCTCCCTAGCTAGGCTAGAGTGGCGCATTATGGCCTAACAGTTGACGCGCACTTATTCCAAACAAACTCAAAACCTTATCATTTATACATTATAAATTAATCAGCTTAAATGCAAATGTTCCTGGGTACTCATACATGACTCGCTCACTCGTCTAACAACGACTTTGGCGTTTTCATAGTCTAGTTGGCTAAGGCGCCTTTATACCCGGAAGTTGGGAGACCCGCGGGTTCAAACAACAGTCGGGATATATTTTTTAATTTCTTGATTATTTTATTATTTCTGAAAAATTATAGAACACGTTTTGAAATGCATACAATTACTGTGAACAACATAGCCAGTACGAAATACGAATAATAATTGCAAGGTTCACTCATGATGGCATAGCTTTATGAAGTTTGTTCATTACCTAATTTAAGTACTTAACAGAAAATCTCAATTGAAGAATATATTTTAATTCTCACTCTCGTTTGATCAGCTTGTATTTGAGCGGTGACATTGGTTTATTAAGAACCTTGCTTTCAAATATCATTGGTCCGTAATTCCATTCGATAGTGTAGTTCCGTACGATCTGCAATCAAGAGCAAAAACTGTCTGTATCTCTCAATTGTGGGTTTGTGACAGCCTTGAGCTATAGACACATGCAAAGTTTTAGTGGGCAAAGGTTTGACCACCCTTGGTGTAGAACCATCGTCTCGAAAGTGCGCGCGCACCGTTAACTGTGTACTATAGGGCTATCCTATGTGTAGCATTGCAATTTTCGGACATTAAGCATTTAGCTAGACGGTGTCGGGTTTAGTCAACTTTAAGGCAGGTGAGATTAATGTAATTGATTTGTTAGACTGTCCTCTACACATAATGAGAACAAATA
This sequence comes from Sweltsa coloradensis, assembly GCA_024449915.1. NCBI lineage: Eukaryota > Metazoa > Arthropoda > Insecta > Plecoptera > Chloroperlidae > Sweltsa > Sweltsa coloradensis. The sequence continues at coordinate 566,237 of JAMZAV010000840.1, read as the reverse complement.
AACAAATATCGAACAATATTTCGAACAGTGATCGGCCATCTTCAACAGGTTCAACTGGTTGGATCAACACAACAGAAAGTTTTATTTTTTAAATAAAGAAACACTACCACCCCATCAGTTTGACAAATACATGCTTACCATCTAACAAAAATTAATCAGTTACTGATGTCAAGTTGTTGCCACCAAAAACACATCCAGTTGAGGATGGTCGATCAGTCATCGTTTCATTTCATTCATTTCCATAAATCAAATTACATTCACAGCAGGTGTAGTCTGGTCTGTCATCTCCTCGGAACGGGCAACCTTTTCCCTCCTCGAAAGGAACTATGGACTAGTACTGCTGGACACTCTTCTTCCTACCTTGGCCACTAGCACCTGCATCTCCAGCTCCGCGATGCGGCGGCCCACACACATCCGAGGGCCGTAGCCGAAGGGAAGAGAAGCGAATGGGTTCATCTTTTTCCCCGAGGACGGGTCGTCGGGGTCTCCCTTGATCCAACGCTCGGGGATGAAACTGTCCGGCTGCGCAAAGTTGTCTTCCATGCGACTCATCATCGTGTTGTCAATCAACACATCCGTCTAAGTAGGACATATTAATTTTTTTTTTTTTTTTTAATAAATTTTGGAAATGAAATCGTTTCTCTACACTACCACTCACACTATTCAATTCTGATTTATTAGAGTGCATTCCAGTTCATGTTTCCTTAACTATTAGATAATGTATTATTATTTTATTTTATTAATAATTTTAAACCTGCTTACCCCTTTCGGTATTCTGTAGTTTTGCAAAACAATATTCTTGATGGTTGTACGGAAAGTTCCTATGAATACTGGCATAATTCTGAAACGTAAATATTTATAAAGCAATAAGCTCTGATGTGCAGATAGATACTACATAAAGGAATACGAAATAAGTGGAACCGACGCTGCTAAAGAGTTACGCCTTGCAGAAAGTAATTTGCACAATATTAATTCCAATTAGGTTTTAAGATGGCTTTATTTAAGGTAGAGTTATAGCAATGGAAAAAATACGATATAGCATACATCGAAGCTGCAGTAGACGATAAAAATTAGGATGTGGTACAAAAAGTGAAACAATCGCCAATCCGGGTGCCTCACGCTTCATCGTCGACAGACATAACCATAGTTGATTCAGCTAACGTTCCAACTCACCAGGACCAAACCATACATGAGAATGCGCTAACCTCATCGACTCCTTTATGCAGGCCTTCAGGTACTTGAGCTCAGCAATGTTCTTATCTGTGATTGGCTCCTCGATGGACTTTGGCACCGCACGGTCCACCTCTGCTTGGAGTTTCCTCTGCTTGTCTGGATTCACGGCAAGGTGGTAGAGCAAGGTGGCCGTTGTGTTGCTGCTCTGGCATTCGAACGAAGAAGTAGTAAATACACGAAAATTTGAAAAAAAAACTCGAAAGAGACAAAATAAACATTGATTATGTTGCTGAAACCACGTCTGAAGATTATGAATATATCAATAAAAACAACACATTTATTAATAAAACTTGGCTGTCGGGATACGCCGTGTCGATTGTCATTAAAATGCTGACGTTTCGAACTGATTGCACAGCTCATCTTCAGAGATGTGAAGAGGAAATCACTGGGCAGAACCTACTCGATCCAGCTCGACCCAGTGAATGACAAAGTACAATTGTGTGCAACCTCCTTTATATAAAACCATGACGCATGCGCGTTTAATCAACATTGATATTTCTAGTTTGTTCTGCACGTGCTAACTTTAAACGTTCTAATGTGGCCTCCAAGTTCTACTCAGTTTTAGCCCATCGTCTCTGTTAAAATTGTCAGATTTCATTTCTATTTCAATAGCTTCACGTACAAGACGAGGGCGGTATTGTTTAACTGTGGCTAGTACACGTGTGTTGTCAAAGTTGATGTTATGACAAAAGTCAACACAATGTTTGCTAAAGCTGATTTTTCAACATGACCTAATTTTGTGTGACTTATATGTTCTTTAAGTCTTGTTGGACACCTTTCTACCAGTCTGCCCTATGTACACGTTATTACAAGCCCCACACGGTATCTCGTACACTCCAGGTACATCCAAGGGGGGAGCTTATCCTTCGCAGAGTTAAACATGCTACAAAGCTTCCTATCCGTGGTGTAAATTGTTTTTATGTTGTATTTCTTCAACAACTTGCCAATTCGGTCCGTAGTATTTTCAACATATGGCAAATATGCAAGCGGGACGCGTTCTTCTTGTTGTAACTCGCCAGTAGCTGTAGGTAAGGCTGGTACACACGGTGGTTTTCTCAATGCTTGAGAAATATCTCTGTTATTGTATCCATTTTGCTGCAACATTTTTCGAAGTATCTGAACCTCCTCATAAACATGCTCTTTATCAGAAATTCTGTTCGCTCTGCACGCCAGAGTGTTTAGGACAGCGCGTTTTTGAGCGGGATGATGGTGAGAAGCCGCATTCAAATACCGACCTGTATGCGTGGCTTTTCTGAAAACGGAGTGTCCTAATCTGCCATCACCTTTTCTAGTCACCATAACATCCAAGAACGGCAGCTTTCCATCGATTTCAACTTCCATGGTAAACTTAATACTACCACTCAGGCTATTAAGATATATTAAGAACTCGTCGAGCTCCTCCCTACTATGAGGCCACACGGCGAATGTGTCATCCATAAATCGATAAAAATGAGATGGCACTAGCTTCGCTCCTTTTAGGGCATTAACCTCAAAACGTTCCATGTATAGATTAGCCACAGCGGGTGAAACTGGTGAACCCATAGGCGTTCCTTCAATTTGTTTATAATATTGTCCGTCAAACATGAAATACGAAGAGTTTAACACAGTCTCTACCAATGCTGCAATATTACCCGGGCACTTCTCTTTAATCACGTCGACGGCTTCTGCAATCGGTATATTAGTAAACAAAGACGTCACATCAAAACTCACCATGATATCACCATCATTTAACTTCACGTTTTTAATTATTTGAACAAAGTGGTGAGAGTCCTTTATATACGAGGCAGCTTCTGTCACCCAAGGTTGTAACTGTCTAGATAAAAACTTTGACACTTTATATGATGGAGCACCAATAGTACTTACAATAGGCCGAAGCGGAAAACCAACTTTGTGGACTTTCGGCAAGCCATATAATCTAGGTGTACACGAATTAGATGGTAAAATTCTTGTTTTTGTTTCATCTTCTAGAGTTGATCGTTTAACATGTCCAATAATATCCCTTTCGATCTTGCTGTAGGGTCACGTTTAAGTTTCTCATAAGTATTGGCCTTCAAAAGTTCATAAACTTGCGCTTTATAATCATCTGTTCTCATTACTACAGAAGCATTCCCCTTATCAGCGGCAAGTACTAATATATCACTTCTCTTTTTAAGTTTACCTAAAGCAATCCGCTCTATCGTGCTGATGTTCTGTCGTGGAGGTTTAGCTAAACGTATTATCCTCGCTGTCTCCGCTCGCACTTCCTCTGCCTGATTAACCGGCAAACCATAGATAGCTGTCTCAACACCACAAACAATGTTTTCTACTGGAATGTGTTTAGGCGTTAGTGCAAAATTAAACCCTTTCTTTAAAACGGATAATGTAGCATCATCCAGTGACTCTCCAGTTTGATTGTATATTATTTTGTTTTCGTCAAGTGGTTTTGTTGCACTGTTTAGCTTATGTTTACATAATTTTTCGAACTTGCATACCTGCTTCCGTGTGGTTAGAGCGTGTGTCATTGCAGCATGTTGTTCAGCAGCAGCATCCACCTTATCAAACAACACGGGATGCATGACGTAACTCAAACGTTGATGAGCAATAAATAATTGTTGAGCATTCTTGTCAAGTTCTCGACGTATTGTACGGATCTCTGCGCGTAATAAAGCTTCACTTGCACGTTTCAAAATTCGCCGAGTGGCTTGGGTATTCTTCGAATATTTAACACGTGAAAATTCGGGTAAAACGTCACTGTCTCTACATCTTAAAAGAAACGTAAGGTTACACAACAATTGAACTTTCTTCGATCTTAATTTATCAAAACTTCTAGATAAAATCGCTATCTCCTCCCCGTAGAGGCGAGTTAAAACTTGTCGTAGGCTTTCACGGCCCGAGTCAATAATAAAACTTGGCTGTCGGGATACGCCGTGTCGATTGTCATTAAAATGCTGACGTTTCGAACTGATTGCACAGCTCATCTTCAGAGATGTGAAGAGGAAATCACTGGGCAGAACCTACTCGATCCAGCTCGACCCAGTGAATGACAAAGTACAATTGTGTGCAACCTCCTTTATATAAAACCATGACGCATGCGCGTTTAATCAACATTGATATTTCTAGTTTGTTCTGCACGTGCTAACTTTAAACTCGAATTGGCAAGTTGTTGAAGAAATACAACATAAAAACAATTTACACCACGGATAGGAAGCTTTGTAGCATGTTTAACTCTGCGAAGGATAAGCTCCCCCCCTTGGATGTACCTGGAGTGTACGAGATACCGTGTGGGGCTTGTAATAACGTGTACATAGGGCAGACTGGTAGAAAGGTGTCAACAAGACTTAAAGAACATATAAGTCACACAAAATTAGGTCATGTTGAAAAATCAGCTTTAGCAGAACATTGTGTTGACTTTTGTCATAACATCAACTTTGACAACACACGTGTACTAGCCACAGTTAAACAATACCGCCCTCGTCTTGTACGTGAAGCTATTGAAATAGAAATGAAATCTGACAATTTTAACAGAGACGATGGGCTAAAACTGAGTAGAACTTGGAGGCCAACATTAGAACGTTTAAAGTTAGCACGTGCAGAACAAACTAGAAATATCAATGTTGATTAAACGCGCATGCGTCATGGTTTTATATAAAGGAGGTTGCACACAATTGTACTTTGTCATTCACTGGGTCGAGCTGGATCGAGTAGGTTCTGCCCAATGATTTTCACTTCTTCTCTGAAGATGACCTGTGCAATCAGCTCGAAACGCCAGCATTTTAATGACAATCGACACGGCGTATCCCGACAGCCAAGTTTTATTATTGACTCGGGCCGTGAAAGCCTACGACAAGTTTTAACACATTTATTAATAAATTAATTAATTAATAATATATTGTCTACCTTGGTCTATATAATTGAGAAATTGTAGTAAAATATAAAGTTTGATGAACACTAAATATAAATGCTCTACCAAGATTACACATTAAGTACAATGAAAGAGCACCAAGTGATATTTTTTTTTAGCTCAGTCATAAGGGATATATCCCGGCACAGAATTCTAAGGTTTGTCAAGCCGAACATTTTCCTGGGAACTATCCAATTTACGTACCCACGCGAGTACGCCTATTAGTTTTCCATGAATATCAAAAGATACAAACCCAAATTTATTTTAATTTGTTATGTTTAATACATAATATTGTTATCTTTACCCCTTGCCTAATATGATGTATGGCACGCACTGAATTGTGTGTATAATGTTGTTTTGTTATAATACTGTTGATTTGTTTTATTGCATTTAAATGGCATACACTGCTGTATTGCAAGTTTTTTTTAAATGAATACATAAATAAGGTTAATCTTAGGAATACCATAAATAAAGAATTTACAACAACATTTTAATCATACAAGATTTACACATTTTTCTGTGAAAATCAACTAGGTGAATCTGTTAAAAATGGATGTATTTGATACTCACAGTGTCCACCCCAGCAGACATCATGTCCAGGGCCATAACACACGCCACCTTGGGGTTAGGATCACGCTCGAGAATTCTTTCCAAGATGGTCGGCTCTCGGTCAGGATCGACTGGTCTTAATGCGTTGCGCTCTATCGCCTGGTCGACGTACTTCATGCTAACTCTGCAACGAGTGCATTTTCTTGGTGTTATGGATGTTTCCATTTAAAAATAGTTACATTCAAAATAAAGGACATAACCGCAAACAAAGAAGTGGATTCAAAGATTTAGTTTAATCCGTGTCTTGCCAATACAGTGGATGGAATAACAACTTAGATAAGTAGCAATATTTTATCAAGCATACCCACGAGCGGCCACGAAACGTTGGTGTTTAAATGAAATTTAGTTATAATTTGCTTACACTTACTCGGTCTACCCGAAAAAGTAGTCATGAATACCCACGAGGTTAGAATATGTATTGCTTTTGGTGATCACATGATGCTGGTAGCCAAATTCTATGAGGGAGAAGGTGTTAGTATAACCGAGCAGAAGAGAAGAGACGAATACAGATTTGGTATGGACATGGAGGTATGGATGGTCTTCCTAGATCTTTGCGACGTAGTTGAAGGCAGAGAAGAAATGGTAAACTCAAGTGAAGTGGCAGAACCAAAATTTTTGGGAGATCCATCCAACCCCACACGATAGTAGGGTCGGATTTTATTTATTTGAGAATATATATTTGTTTTAACAGCAACGATTTTTTTCACGGTTACATTCGTTTTGCATATTTAATATTACTTGTTCTTTGGAAGAAATCAACTGTACGGAATAGTGTTCATCAATGCTAATGAAGGATATTAAGATGGTATTGATAAATGACTAAAAAAAAAACTAGATTGCTGAATAAAGGTTACGATAAAGGTTTCAATATAAATTGACTTCAGTGGCTTGATGATGATTCAGTAGGAAAAATACCACTCAACTGTATAATGTCATCCATACTCCTGACTAGTGTGCGCCATGCAGGGGTGCTAATTATCTTCCACCAAGGCGAGGCGATGTCCAGTTTGAACATTGAGTCAAAAATCACTTGGACACCATCGATCATTCTCTGAGATTCCGAGTCATACTTGAGATTAGAATCAAAACAACCCAAACGAAAGTCAAGGGCCACTTTGATGAGCGCTGAAGCAGAATGTAAATAAACAATACATAATAATTATGTTCATTATATAGCTTTCGGTTATCCGTGTACAGTAGTTATTTATTTAAGGCAAACACATTTTCAAGCCAAATACATTTTGTAACATAAAAATTACAGAAGAAAAACAAAACGATCTACTTTTCAAGGTGTTCGTTTAACTATAATCAACATATTATATTATGTGTGCGAAGGTGGGGGAAAACAGTGATCACATATTATAAACACTGAAAAAAGTGTAAGTTCATTTTTAAACGAACAAAACAAATTATAAGAAGCGGACGTGTAAATTATACAACTAGAATGTAATTCACCTAATATAATATTATAATTGTGTTAAAACACATAATAATGTATACTCACTCTCAAGACCCCACTTGCATAACTCATTGCTGAAGTCGGCCGGCATTTCGTGTTTATCATCCCACATGGCCGGGAATCTAGATATTCAAAACAGTGAGTAGTTTTTTTCTTGCGCATATTCGTATAAACACTTAAGGTGGCCGGCCTTAATTACAAGCCCCACGTAAGAAGGAAGCATTACACCTAAATCTTAAATCACTCTTTCCTGTTTTAGCTCGAAATCGTTAAAAGGAAAATGAATACATTTATTTCTGTGAAGGATACAATTTTTGCCATAGGACATTTGAATTACATTGTAGCAAAACGGTGCACAAAAAACTCACAATTTATATTTTATAAAATATTGTATAGCTTTATATTTATCTCAAATTGCCATTAAAAGAAGAACATTAAAAATTTACGTTATTTAAAAAAATGGGTTTAACCTGCTTCATTTTCGTTTCACATGGATATTTTTCCAAACAAAAAGAAGCCCGTTGCAAAGTTGTGCCATGTGTAACTGTGCACAACTGCACATATTAGCACAAATCACAAAATTGCAACTTTATACAAATAAATTTTCTGGGCACAATCTTCAAGGAAGGTCGCAATGTGAAATCTTAAGGGAGATTTTTTCTGGTTGTATGTATAGTTCGAAAGAACCGAGTTTGTTCGTTTCCCCGGGCACGGTGAGACTGATATTTTTAATTTCAGTAAGAAAAATCATTCCTAAGCATTTATCAAACGAATTTCACCGGTTATGTACCCCTTTAACACATTAAAAACGTGAGCATTTAAGTTATTATTAACCTGGATAGATACTTACCTTCTAACAAAATCGGTTGCGACCTCATCAATGGGTGCGATGTATTGTTTTGTTACCTTCTGGACCAACAAGGGTTGTTTCACAGTATTTCGGAACTTTAACCACTCATCACCTTGCCTAAACAAATACAAACAAGAAGCATATTCGAAATTATGTAATTCCAGTATCATGATTATAACACCTTTTACACGTCACGTGTATGTTAATATGATGAAATAATCTGGTTATGCCCCCATAAATAAATAAATAAATAATAAATACTTACATACTAGATGATTAATGATTGTTTTGCCTGAATTAGATTCTAAGTCTAGTCCAGGTCTAGGTCCAAATTCAAGTCCACGTCTAGCAACGTAGAATGTACTAATTCTCTGTCAATGACGTATGAAGTACTGTCTGAAAACTCTAGGTCTAGGTCCAGGACCTATCAATCGATCGTGTGCATTCGTTTTAATTACGTCCGGTTCAAAATGGCTGACTGCGACAGTGAGCGAAACAACCAATGAATGCATATAGGTAGACATATAAGTTTTTGTTTGTTCTTATCTCTTAATTAATAATGTTTACTAAATGTACAAATAGTTTTCGTTACCCAAATACTTTGCAAAAGCCCCACCCCCCTTACCTACCCTATACCTACCCCCACATAACTTTAGGTATAGTGTTGACTTTGCCCGGCTTTTTAGCTCCACAGTAGGCTCTGGCTAGTATTGTCCTACGCTATACTTACGTTGAGTTTGACCTGCAACTGCACAAATTAGCTATCAACTATGGTGGACAAATTATTGACTTTGCCATAATATTTACTTACGAAGTTATAAGTCCCTTCGCTCCCTCAAAGAACTCTTTCTGTGTAACTTCACGGTAGTAGTCAGAACTCTCGAGGCCTAACCGGACAGGACACAAACCCTCAGTCCTAAATACCCTCTCTGCGTCAGCAGGGTCGTACACAATGACAGTAGGTCGCCGACCTGGTATCTTGACGAACCTAGCGATTTTACCGTACTCTTCAAGAATAATTTCATGAATACGGTGGAGGTCTTTAATATTGGCGAATTTACCTGGAATCATACATAATACACGGATGAACGAATGACCATGCATTGCGAACAAGTAAAAGTTGGGCCTCCTGGTAATGATAGATTTTAATAATAACACTACTAGTGACAGAATGACCCGCTCGGGGACGACAATTCAGTGGGGCACGATTTTATAACTGTCCTTTAAAATCATATCTCTGCAGCCAGGAATCGTCTTGACGACAGGGTCCAGACTGATCCGAAAATGTCGACAGTGAGTATGATCTAAAGTTTTTCATGTGTTGTTTATTTAATTGGTCATTATACCACCATGTTTCTCGATTTGGTTGATCGGGAAACACTCCCGTGGGTGTAATTGTTTTTATTTTCTACAATTCAGAAATTAAAAAGGTCCGCCCCAACCTGGAATCGAATGTGGGAGATCCGTGGTTCGATTCCCGGTTGGGGCGGACTTTTTTAATTTCTGAATTGTAGAAAATAAAAACCACCATGTTGTATTAACCGATCATTTAATTGAAATATTATTGCATTGCAGCTAATATGACGCTGTGATATTTATGACAGAAGTTGAAAATAGTTGGCTCCACTGGGGAAATAAAAAGTGGAAAAAATATATACACAAACATGTTGGGTCTACCTATAATAATTATTATGTTTGGATGGGAGACGTGTTGACAGGTTGGGAAAGAAAAGAGAGTATTATATAATATAATAGGCATGTATGAATCTTAAATATGGTATGATAATACATGAATATGATAACTTAATTGTTAAAATGCTAGGGTTATGATGAGATTCGAGCAAAGGTCTTGGCTTTGTCATTTGGTCCACGCCCTCACGAGCGCACAAACCCAATCGGTGCAATAGACAATATCAGGACATCGTAAATACAGATGTTTGAAGAATTTCATTTCACATAATATTTTTGTAAAAACCTGAAGTAATTTTTTTTTATGTTTCTCCTTCATACAAAGATTAATCGTGGGCTTATGTAGGAGGAGGGCTAGGTGTGGGTATGTGGAGGTGGAGTGTGAGCATCGTCTTACCTATGTATGGTATGAACGCCCACAAGTTGCCTATCAACGGCCAGGGCTCTGGTCCAGGGATGGAGTCAAACGGTCTCGCGTTATCCCACTCCATATCTTGTGTTGTGATTCCCCTCTCAGGCGCAACATTACGCACAACACAGAGCCGCCGCACGTGCGTCCGTAGGCTCAGCATGACTGAGGGAGCGCGGGCGACGAGAGACTTCGATGCAAGGATAGGCGCGCAACTCGTGGGGATAGGGGAGACCGGACCTCTGTTGCAGTGTTGCGCATGATATTAATTTCTGCTATGAAAGTAAAGGAAGGGGGTTACTCCGAAAAATACTAATTTCAATAACAATTCTCAATCTGAGTTGCCTTATCTGCGCTGCGAGCTCCAATGTCCGGCACATGCGTTTATATTTGGAGTAATGAACGAGTCGAAAACTTTTTAGAGCTTTTCTACAGTATTATGTAGATCTTGAATTTTATGTAACGTACAACTTCAGAAGTTCAAAGTCAACGGACTTCCCCTATTATGATCTAAATCACTTAAATTATCTTTCTTTACTGTGACCCACTGATGAGCCTTCGGACATCGGACTTAGTGGAGTATATGTATGCAATTTATGTACTTTATGTTTCTGCAACCTAAATTAAAAAAATAATACTAATCAGCACATCGATTGTTTAAATGAATACTATAAAGTTATGCCATTGTAAATTCTAGGTCCTATATTGGTAAATTGGGTGTTTGTATTTGCATTATTATGTGCAAAACTAGAATTAAAAGAAGACCTCGGCATGTTGACGATACGATTGAATTTAAGTGTTTTATATATTTACTAGAATGTAAACACACTCTGGCTCTTGCTTTTGTCAGGACATTCAGCGTTTCAGCATTAATGACGAATATATATCATATTAGTTTGTATTCCTTAAAACTTATTCATGTTGAGTGATTTGAACATTGCAAGTAAAACCAAAACTGAAACAATCTGAACTCTGAACTCTTTCATATTGAGATTGTTTGAAATTCGTAGTAATTATGAAAAGAGTAGTAGGCCTACTAGCATTCTATAATACTCATTGGTACAAGTATATTATTTTTGTATGTGATTATGCGTGATAATGAGCGTGTGCGTGTGCGTGTGCGTGTGCGTGTGCGTGTGCGTGTGCGTGAGCGTGTGAAGGTTAAGCACATTTAAAACACTTGAAATATATTCTGTCTACACCATGTCGAAAATACAAATTATTTGCAAGGTCATTTACATATACAGGACATGGCCCTTCATTCTTGGACGATGTTCACCATTTTTGAGCTCATATTAATACGCGAAGACTTGTCAAGTTGCTCCGTGTGTGAAGAGTTGATCCCATTGGCATCCTGTTGTCTAGCCTTTCCACTTCTCTCCCGCAAATCGTAAGTAATAGAATGATATAAGTGTAACTTATATTGTAAAAAGTGACTTACATGGTTGCATCTTGGTATCCGTTCTATTTGATTTCAAATTTTTATTTAATCTCACTGTTTTTACATTGTCAAATATGAATACTCAACTGTGAAACGTATGAGCTATATTATTTTAAAAGGAAGAAAACATCGTAAAAAAATCAATTTTGAATTTTTTTAGCGTCCTTTTAAATTAATTAATATAATTCATTTCTGTTTAATATGAAAGGTCACCGATTGCATAATGCGTATTCCAACTCCGAATCGTCATTAACTGATTAAGATACTCGGTTCGATATTACAACTATTTATTATTGTAAGGGTTTCATTGTCTTATTTGTAACACGTTCCGTTTTTATGTTGTTACTAGTACTCTATAAAAATATAAAATCGCTAATCTAATCTTGTTTCGTTGAATATATATATTTTAGTGCACGCGAAATGACCCAAAAATGTATGATCCCTCTTATATTTATTGTTATATATCGGAATGTTAAGTGGACTGATCGGGCATAAGAAAAAAAAAGAAAAGTTTTTCCGAAATATTTTTAAACAATAGATGTATAATAAGAACATCAGCTATAGTCTTTTTAGAATCTAAATGTTTTATTTGTTTGTGGTTGATGCGAGCGCCCACAATAACGAACCAAGGTTAGTTCATATTTCCTCATTATATATTTATTATATATTTCCTCATTATTAAAAATTAATATACTCATTTAAAAAATTTAAAAATTAAAAATTAATCTATTACCATTTATGGTCGAGTCATCCAATAATGAAACTGGCCATAACTAAAACATAATTAAAAACATACAAACCTGCATTAGTTTGTACGTATTCCTTATCTATCTGTTTTAGCGCTTCTGTTTAATCCAACCAATAATCGAAAATTAATCTATTGAGTTTTTTATTTGTTTTATATTTGTAATTGTTTTGAACGCGTATTTAGATGAACTTACATTCCGAAAGCCTTCTGTGTGTAAGGGGAAAATTACCAATGTGACTGTTGTTTTCTTATTTATAATAAATAACATAAACCTAAATCGCATCGCAAAAGTACCATCACACTTAGTAACTTAATTTCGTATTCTTATTGTGTTAGTTATTGTTAAAAGGCGGTTCATCAACGAAAACGGCAAAAAATTAGATGAAAATTCCACCTTAGCAAAATCATTCTTAAAGGGGTATTCACCCGCTAAACTAAAAAATCTCAATATTTCATTCAAGCCAATTAGTTATGAATTTAGAAATTAACAGACAAATTATTGGGTCTACCATGAACTGATTTTTTGTCAAACTTTTTCGAGCTAGGTCCCACTCCCATCGGCAAAAATCTCCCATAAGAAATAACATGGGGACGATCTCTATACCCCGTGATCTTGAAGGATTTCGATACAAAAAAATATTGCCCATTACTGACGTACTCGTCAGACAGTTTTGTAAATCTTCTATAGTTTGTTTCGTAATTTGGGCAAGTGGTTCGGTCAAAATATGCTGATTACCAAGATGGGGTGTGATTTTGGAATGCTTATTTTTGCGTGTTATGAGTGTATATATGTGCACAGTTTCAAGACACGATGTTATAAAGGGCCATTTTAGATTGGAATGATGATCTAGTATGCACGTGGAACAAACAAGAAGCAGGTTAACGCCGATTTAAAAAGTTTTCCAAAACGCCAATCTTAGCAAATTTCTGGATCAACGAATTTAAAAAATCTTGTAAAATCGCAGTTACGAGATATAATTTTTAAACAGTCATTTAAGTGTAGTATTATGCTATAGATTATGTGGTCAAAACTATTTTTTGGGGTAATAGCCCCTTTTAAGTCCTGAAAGATGTGAAATAGTCGCTTAAAAGCTACAATGGCTGAGCATTTATGTTTTTTTTTTTTTAATAATACAAGTTAAGTAAGTATTTTAACATGCAGGGCCTATGAACGTTTATTTATTTCAAGTTATAGTTGGGCGTTCTCAGATTTCTATTAATAACTCTACACTATATGGATGGATGGCTGGATGGATGGGGTATTTAACCGCTAAACTCAAAAAATGTATTTCATTCAGGGTAACTAGTAATGAATTTAGCAACTAACAGAAAAATTATTGGGGCCACCATGACCTCCCAAAAAATTGTCAAACATGACATTTTTCGAGCTAGGTCCCTCGGCAAAAATCTCCCATAAGAAATAACATGGGGACGATCTTTATGCCCCGTGACCTTGGAAGATTTTGATCCAAAAAAATATTGGCCATTATTGACGTACTCTACAGCCTTTTCTGTAAATTCTAAATATTTTGTTTTGTAATTTGGGCTAGTAGTTCGGTCAAAATATGCTGATTACCAAGATGGGGTGTGATTTTGGAATGCATATTCTTGCGAGTTTAAGGGTAAATTTGGGCACAGTTCTAGACACGATGTAAAAAATGAGCATTTTAGATTGGTACTGTGCTCTAGTATCTATGTGGACCAAAAAAGAAGCAGGTTTAAAGCCGATTTAAAAAATTTCCCAAAACACCAATTTTCGCAAATTTCTGGACAAAAAAAAATGAAAAATTCGTGTTAAATCACAGTTACAAGATATAATTTTTTAAACTGTCATTTTAGTGTAGTATTTTGCGATAGATCATGTGGTAAAAAATAATGTTTTGAGTTGTGCCCTAATAATTAAAATGTTTGAGAAATCTTAAGGAAGGACGAACGTTTTTACTTATATATTTAACGGATTCCAAATTACTACTCAGGTCTCAATAGCGCTACTCTAATATTCTGAATTATCAAAGTTGTCGTTTAATGTTGTACACAACACAAATCAGATACAATTTTTTCCACTTTCGTATTGTCATTATTGAAGTAAGATTTAGATACCCGTGAAGTTTTTTAGTCAGCGAAGAATGTAAATGATGACGTAAAGTGAATAATAAGATACGTAATTAACGGTAGTAAAAATAAAATGTTCTCTTCTTACATCCCACAATGACGCAAGTTCAGGGATATCTGTTGTTGTGACTTTTTTGGAGGTCGCGATCATTCAGAAGTTCATTAAGTACACTTAATAATGTGATGTTAGAGTTGAGCGAAGTAATTCCCGTCTCGATGTATATTTTGGGCGATTACATGGTCAATAATAATTGGCTCAGCGATCAATAGCTCAAAGAATATTTCCACATGGGCCTATCATAATGCATACAAAATTATACATTCCAAAGAAGTTAAGCAAGAATCAATGACTATGCATAAATTATTCGATTCAATGTACCATATTTGCATCCAATTCCATAAACCAACTTTTGTCGAATTATTCTCTGCTGTTAGGTAACGCATTAGATTTAACCGGTGTAACCGTCTTCAGAAAGGAAGTTGTGAAGTAAATGTGGAAAGAATTCTTTTTATCCAGAGACAAAACAAGTATCATTCTATTGTGTAGCTTTGAATATTTTAGTTTTTGGGAATATTTTAAATGCTTTTGCTATAAAAGTTTCGATTAAAGTTGTACGGCGTTTTTTTTTAATGTTCGTTCAAGCTATATAAAATATTACAACAATATTAAGATTAAGCTTTGTTTTGTTTTTTCAGATATGAGGACATCTAGAAACTGAGAAGGTGTATTAGAGGATTTAAAAAACAATACATCGTTGTAGATCAGTTGCGTAAGTTATGACTTATAATCTGGAACAGCGACGTGAAACTTTCTAATTGCTAGAGCAGTTGATCAGGATAAAGTATTTCATCTCACAAGACAAATATTACTTCAGGGTCCTTAACTCAAGAAGAAGTAATGGCATTTTTTAGATCAGTTATCTTTCATAATGGGTGTAAAACAATGTGCAAACGAAACATTGGTGCTCCCAAAAGACACATGGTAGTTGCTAGCAAGACTAGCACAATACAACAAAACAAAGTGTGTCAAATTGACGATCTAAATGAAATATCAAAATCAAACTTTGGTGAGATACATAATCAAAAAGAAATCCTTCCGAAATCAAATATTGATATTGCTTACCTCGTGGAAGATGATATGAGGAACCTGTTTGAAGATATTCGAAAGGAATTTATAAGTCGTACGAATTATTCAGAGCTACTGGCAATGGCAAATTTTTATTTTGATGGCAAGGGTAAAGCAATTCGACCGATAATGGCAACTCTTATGAGCAAATCGTTAAACTTTCATATAAGTAATGGAACCAAAGTTTCTTTGAGTCCTTGCCAGAGACAAGTTGCGATGGTAACGGAAATGACTCACATTGCCTCCCTCATGCACGATGACCTACTGGATGGGGAGGAGCTGCGAAGAGGCAATCCCAGTATGGTCTCGCTGAACCACCAGAAAGTGGCCAGAGCTGGGGATTTTGTTAGTGGTACTATAAGCTCACTGATAGAACGTTTAAAAAAGTACGATGCCAGGATGATTCTGTACAAAATGAGTCGTGATCTGGCTCTTGGCGAGTTCCTGCAACTTGGCTCTCCTGAATCAGAGGAGGAAGATATGTTTACAAAATACTTAAATGTCATACATTTGAAGGCAGCAGTTTTGTTTGCCTCTGCTTGTGAGGCACAAGCTGTTCTCGCCGGCGCAGACTACTTCCTCCGTGAAGGAGCTTTACAATATGGAAGAAACATTGGCATGGCCTTTCAGCTGGCAGACGACTTCAAAGACTTTGAATTTGACCTATCCCAAGGTGTTATCACTGCCCCTGTTCTCTTAACTTGCAGAAAATATCCTGAACTTCAGGGATTGGTTCTTCGAAAGTTCTGCGAGAAAGGTGATCTGGAAAGAGCTTTTGATCTCGTTGACAAAGCCCGGGGATTAGAAGAAACCAAGAAACTGGTGCATCTTTATTGCCATGAGGCTTTGCGACACGCTGCACTTATTTGCAAATCTCCGTATCGCGATGGACTTAACTATATAAGTGAAATGATACTTAATCTTATTGGTGTATCAGATTGTAGTTTGTTACACAAATAAAATAAGTTTATCTTGAATCAAGATAGCTTCGTTACATTGAACACAATTGTTCTAGCAAAATCTATACCTGCAGCCAGAAAAACAACGGTGTGCATTTTGTCAAAAAAAGGTACAGCTTTATTTATATATTGCATTGTGAACAAATGTATTTGATTTGCGGAACAAACTATATCATTGTGGACTTGAAACTATTTCAAAATTATCGAATTTGTTGAGTTGAATGCTTGGTTATTAGCAGAAGAAAATACAATGTGGTTTTAAGCTTCGCCAAGTTTAAAATAAATACTCATTCATAATAATCATTAAAAGTATAAGTTTTTTAAACATACGCTTACTTTGAGCACATATTATTGAATAATAGCAACTGTCGAAAACATTGGTCCAGGCTGGGGATCGAACCCAGATTTTTCTACATCATAGCTCTCAACAATCACAACATATTGAAATTTTGTAAATGTTTAGGCCTTGAGCCCAAATAGCTAGTTTGTTAAAGCATCGGTACGTAAAACCGGAGGTTCTTCTGAGATCGATCCCCAGTCGGGGCAAACTATTACGACTATTTTTATTATTATTATTATAATTATTATTATTATTATTGTTATTATTTTTATTATTGTTATTATTATTATTATTATTACAAGGCATTAGTGTTATTACTTTAATTAGTAATTATTACTCAATGGCTTAGTGGGATAAACAACAATACGGAAAAAATATATACATATATTATCATATCATTATTATTATTATTTTTGATTATCTTATTATCTTTCGATAAAGTGTGTCAATAGAGTATATTTTTTGCTACCATCTCAACAAAAGTATTTGTGGGATTGTGATTAGTACATTTCCTCCATAATTTGTGAAAAGTCAGTGAGGCTTCAGCTTTCTAGCGATCAATGAGCCAACGGACAAACCCGTTCACAATGATCACGCCAGAGTCGATAAAGAAGTTTCCCCGTTGATTACACTATTTTGGCTGCTTCATAACCTTTTCTGCCGTTTGATCGAGGTTTGAACGAGATTTGAAATAATAATCAAATTAGCACGAGAACGCCTCGATTCCAATAATGTGCGTTCCTACTTTTTTTAACAAAACTTACATTTTTTCATCGATCAAAATAAGTTTGTTGTTTGCATATTCAGTCAGAAAACATGATTTATATTCCAAATTTTGGTCGTTTGGTCAGAAATTACATTGAAACAAAACTAAAAATGTTAATGTACTTCGAGGTCTTGCAGAAAAACATCTATGGCTTAAATAGCTATGTTCGAGAATTGTGTTTTAAGTTTTCTGATGAGAACAAAAATATCGTATAAAAAGTTTTTCCTGCATGTTATTTTAAAGTACGAAAGTACTGCACTTGAGTTAGTTAGTTAGTTAGTTAATGTTGTTTTAGGGCACTCAACAGTAGAGTTATCAGTGCCCATGTCAATTGTATTGAAATCTTCCAAATTTTCTTTTTCCATAATTGTGGATTACCACCATGTTTTCTTCTTTCCAATGGGAGGGACGAATGGGGAGACGAGGGGGGTTAATGGGAAGGAGCGAGGATATTGGATAGGATGGGTTAAACTGGTGGGAACGGAGGAGTGTTTGTTGCAGAGAGGGCCGGCAAGTATGGAGACGAATAAAGTTAAAGAAGAAAATAAATACGAGTAAGGCTGTGTGAATGAAGAAAGGTGTGATAAAAAGTTGCGCGAGAGCTCTCTCTGCAACACGCACCCCAACCGGCCAGAGCTCGCCCTTAGTTTTGGGGAATACACTACTGCACTTAACACCCGCATGCACACAAACCTCTTCAATACGTAAAGTTTTTTTTTATTATTATTTGGACGCGTTAGGAAATATGTATGTTTCTTTTCAAGGGGTGGTTGGTTGGTGGTGGTATGTGATTATCTGTTCATGCATCCTCTTCTAGCACATATTGAGCTCCTCATCAAATGTTAAAAGTTGATACTTTAATTACCCATCTATTATCAATCGTGTGTTTTTTCAGGTCATATTTAAGTGATATTACTGTCGTAAAGCCTGGTAGAGTCCGGTTTTTCATTTTACCGCCATTGCCTATTTCGCTGCTCTTCATTCAAGCTGAATAAGTAGTCTTGTAGACCTGTCAACCCTTAATTCCCGTAGACGCACGCCACAGACTTCGGTCTGCGTTGTCGATAAGGAGGCTCCACTCCTTTAAACACAATAGAAAAGCAATTTAAATATGTCTTGTTTGAAGCGAGTTCTATTTGACAACATCGAGGCACGCTTAACGAAGTGGTAGGTCCAACATTTTGACGAAGGTATATTTGGTACATGAGTCGGCCTCTTTGTAAATTTAGTTTCTTTGAGGGAAAAGCAGTGGTGGTAAAATGAAAATCCGGACTCTATTTAATATTAGTTCATAATGAATTTAAACCTTTTAATTTAATAATATTAATACTATACAATTTTACTTTTTGAAATAAAGATGTTACAACGCACATCAGTGGCATGTAAGATTATTTCCTACCTTACTCCTATAATCGAATCCTTATTAAAAGAAGAATCATGATAGAAATAAAACATTATTTGGACTTTTATTTTGCACTGTTCTGTTACATTTTATGTGATATGTGATATTTCGACACTATTTTTTAAAATTGTCTTTCTCAAACTGAAGGTTGGTTTTACAAAATATTTTTTTAACAATCCAAATAAATTTTAATGGCTCAGTCATAGCCAGCCTACGCGACAAAACTCTTACCGTTCTTTAATTACCGCTAGATATAAGACATATAGAGGTGATTGCTACTTAGACCGTGCCAGAACGACCATGAAACCATTTATAACAACAATTTAATAATTTTGTGATAATAATTTATATAAAACATGATGGAAATATAAATTTATAAGAAAAAAATAATGGGTAAAGCACAGAAATTTTCAAACAAATGTGTATTACAAAACCTCAAGTCGGATGCAACCATGCATTTGACCTTACATTAGGACAAACAATATTCCATAATGGAGGACAATGCGCTAGGAGTACTCATGACATTAGGTGTACACAAATCATGTTATTGGTAACATTTAACCGTGAGAATTAAACCTTTTGTAGAATGCAATGTGCCCCTCTTGAGGTCAACCAGGTAATATGTTACGGATAATAAAATTATGAAGGGATATTCTAGGGCTGTATAAGAGGACTCAGCCCCCTCCATTCGCATTAATGGCTGCGGAAAACTTCGGAGTAAACCTTCAGTCAGGATTGACGGTCTCGACGAGATTCGAACTTGCAACCTCCCGAATCAGAGTCGCGCGCTTAGCGCTCGAGCCAATACTATCGGTATGTTGTTGATAGAAATGACTAGGTCTACGCCCTAGAACTAGTTGTGAATGAGGCTTTATCCAACCTAATATTATTATTAGAGAAATCAAACTAAAGTAAAAAACTGATAAACATAAAACCTAATGCGTCTTTTAATTATGCTAAATTCTAACAAAAAATATAAATTGAATCAAAAAGTGTAAAACAAAATCGATTGAACAGATACACATTTTCTATTTTAATTGAATTATTTTTTGTTTGCCAAACCACTTGATGGTACAGGCACGCTCAACAAAGCTCAACATAATAATTATGTTGAACTGTAATTATTACAGTTTATTAGCAATCCTTGCATTTATTTTGTAATTGAAGATCTCCTTTCAAAAACATGTAGTTAAAAAGATTCACGAGCTATTTTGCCCTAGAATTGTGTATTATTTTATTGCTGATGTTTACTTGTAACCAGAGTCGTTCCAACTTTCCAGCGGGGAAACTTCTTTATCGACTCTGCTTGTAACATAAGAAACTATCGTTTCTTCTCTATTGTACCCGAGGAAGGTCGAGTCATAGGCGAGGCAAGGCCAAGATGAGTATTACAAAGTTAACGCATCATAAAAATTTGATGGTGCACATTTTAAAGAGTGAAGGCCGAGTAAGAGACACCTGACTTAACACCACTTAGAAGCACACAGTCTCTTTAATTCGTGCTCATTCTAAGCGTCCTTAAGATCTTACGTCGTAATATAATAGCATTTAATATTCCTAAGTATATCATTAAGTTGTATTGCTTGTCCTCACCACGACAACAAACAACACAATTATTATTCATAATGCTCTTGTGTAGGGCGAGCCTTAATCGATAAAATATTTTAGAATGCCATGTAAACAAGCTTTTACCTTGTATACTGATTCCTTGTTTTCACCTATGAACCAGAGGAAACCCGAGCAACACAAGAAACAAAAATCTCCTCAACTTTCCAAATATTTTTACGCAAATCTGTGATTATTAGAGCAGCACAATTAAAACAGATTATTGATTTATAAAAAAGATAATCCTCATTAATAAATTACAAATGGGCTTTACCAATAAATTTAATTCATCTACTCAAATAGTTATAATATGCATGAACCCTATCCTTTATAATAATTATTTTATTTGATAGAACACTTGACTGATGACAATGCAGGGGCTGTTTGTGCTGACTGATGAGTCATTATCAGTAATATCAAATAATCTTATTCAGTAAACTTTTACAACAATCATCATCGTTTTATTGTAGGTTTATCACCGTCGGGTCTTATTTATTTATTGGTTCACTCAAATTCAGCAAATCTGCCATTTTACATTGATGTATTATATTTATATGATGTTATAAATTTTAAATCATATACAACCATAAAACGTAATAAAAACAGTACAACAAACATTTCAGTAAACATACATTCTAGGTTACCACTTAACAACAATAAGTATTAAGTAGGTATATAAATCAATAATTAATAATAGTATAATGATAATGCACAATGAATTATATAATGATGAATTGGTGATTTATTAAGTACTGATAATGTATAAAAAGAACAAAACACATAAAAAACAATATATCATCAATTAGTTTTAAAACTTTAGTTATCCAATTAATGATTTTTGCTATGCCGAATAATGATGATAAAAATGCCGAAATTGATTACAAAAATTGTCAAAATTTATGAATTTAAAACGAGTGTTCAGCAAAATAGCTAATGTTTTTTTTTGTTTTGTTTTCATTGGCAGTACATTAAACTCAAAACCAATAATTAATGAACTGCTGGATACCCAGTTAATAATGTGCAAAATTTACTATTTATTGGTATAGTTTTTATCTATTTTTATTATATTTAAAATTCTTGATAAATTAAAAATCCATCTCAGCTGGGTATCAAACCAGGGTCTCCCGATTGTCAGGCGGATCTAGACCCCTATTTTTATATTTTTTTGTCTACTTCCAACTAATCCTTTTGTTAAAATTGTTTATCTGAGACAGTGCATATAGTTTTGTGAGATTATTTGAAAACATTTGGTCAAGTGTTTTCTCTTTTTTTAAGTGTGTTTATTTCAGTTCGTTAGCGGTAGCTCATTTGTTGCAAAAATAAAAATATTAAAGAGAATATAGTTAGTTTAGTTTGCATTGTAGCTAAAGATTCACTTGGTGCTTAATTCGAATGTGGTTGCAATGTCACAGAGACAAGGCGAATACTTAAATTTAGTGACAGGGGTTGGGTTATTACCATCGAATTTGAGATTCCAGGCTATAATTTTTTGTTTTGGGTTCAGACTTTTCATGCGCTGTTATTGTATTTTATTCTATTCCAATTTTTATGTGAGGCCAAATTGCAGTCACCTTATATTCTAACACACACATAACAAAAACTTGTAGAAATACAGCCAAACCTTACACACTCAAAAGGAATGAGATCTAAAAAAAGGGCCAAGCTCATCTACCCTTCCACATTTGCGCATTCTTAATTCATAAACGTACAGTGTCCCATAACAGCATCCTCGAAAAGCTTGGCAAAATATAATTTGCGATTATTAATTTAAACGTAATAGTTTATCCAAGTTCTTTTTTTCTAATTAATTTAAGCGTAAACATGCAAATTCTATTTGGCCAAGCTTTTCGAGGATGCTGTTATGGGACACTGTACGTTTATGAATTAAGAATGCGCAAATGTGGAAGGGTAGATGAGCTTGGCCCTTTTTTTAGATCTCATTCCTTTTGAGTGTGTAAGGTTTGGCTGTATTTCTACAAGTTTTTGTTATGTGTGTGATCTCATTACTTTTTCAAATTCCATTACAAAATTATTTGTTAAAATATCATATTTTTATCAAAGTTGATTTAATTTTTATGGTATTAGCAATAACAATAGGATGTAAAATATCTAGGCCCGGATTCATGTACATCCTGGGTATAGGTGGTATAACTATGGTATAACGACGGTATAAGGACTGGTTAAGTCTAGGCAACTCACATCCAATTAAAACTTTCCCATGTAACAACAAACGCACAACTAATGTTATTTTACACCTATTTCACTGCATCCACAGCCATGTAAATCATCAGATAATCAAAATAATATTGAAAATTTTCACCATCTTTTGTTTAACATTTTCATTAAAAGTGACAGGAGATTGCGTGAGTTTATTAAAAGAAAAGAAAAGGCTTATTATTGCCGTAAATTTTGGAATAGCCTAGGACTATCATACCAATTGTTTATCTGCATTAGGCTTTTAGTAATCAAAACTAGTTATTTGTGCGAGAAATGTGTCAGAACAAGGTTGTGCTTGCCTAGGGTTGGCTAAGAAAGGCCTAGGGCTTGTCAAACATGTAATGTAAGTATTTATTTATCTAGTCCTATAGCCTAATGGAACTTTAGACCTACACTGTTGTATTATAAATAATTTTCTACATCTGGGCCTAGGCCAGGGACGGTTTCTGATTTGTTTTATGAGAGTATTATGACCACTCTTCTCGTTCCACACAAAGAAGAAAAATTTCAAATGTCCGCTATTTGTTTACGTATCGCACTTTCCCCCTAACTCTGCTTGTACCGTCAACAAGTGTCAAGTAACTATGGTTACTTGTTGATTGTATGCCAAGTGTTTAAGGCTTATTTTAAAACCTTTATTTGGAAGCCTTCCAGCAAACTTTTTCAACTTTTTTTCAAAAGAGACTATATTACTATAACCTTAATGTCCATGTAAAATATTAACATTGTAGCCCCACCCGTCTGGTCAGAATCGCGGGCCGATTGAAACTGACGAATTAATGTTAGCAGTAGCAGTAGCAGTAGCAGTAGCAGTAGCAGTAGCAGTAGCAGTAGCAGTAGCAGTAGCAGTAGCTAACATCCTTAAAGTGATTTTGAGCATGTTTCAAGCCATTTTTTCACCATGAAGGAATAATCGTACCCAATAAAATTTGGCATGTGTTGTCAGGTACCTAAATCCCCTCGATTGTGATAGTTTTCAAGTTCACATCACGTTACATGACGTCTGAGTAACACCTCGAAATCACCCCAACTCTGCTTGGTGTATAAGGTGCTTGAGTGTGTAGCGCACCGCGGCTTGGCTGCGGCGCCCTAACGGGCACCTAGAAACCCGGAGATGCTCTAACAACCATCAGTTAGGAAGGCCATCCATCCTTATAAATAAAAACTATTAGAATGTGTTTCATGAATGCTAAGGCGATCACGGGAAATTAAGTGTTTATCTCGATATTTACATATTTTTTCACTAGAGAATATGCATATGCTTAGTATCATAAGAATGTATTGCTCTTTTGGTATTCGTTATCAAAACATTATACTTTTTAAAACATAAACATTGTTTTCTGTGCCCCACATGATGATTCCTTTTGCTAAAACAATCTTTACTGTTTTAAAAAATGTGCCTTCATAGAAGACTGTACATACATGACCATAACACATGAGCAAAGTGTGGTAACAATATGATAATTACTGTGCTTCAGGAAGATATCCAGAAAAAAATCACTGGTACATTTTTGAAGATAATTTTCAATCACCTACACTGCTAATTCCCATCTTTGCACTATTTTGTGATTTCTTTGTCAAATGCCGTCCGCAGATCTAAGAAAATCACAATAGGGTATTTGCATAAACGTATTTTATAGTTCTACTAGCTTCAGACAGCCTTCCTTAACACAAAAATAACTTATTTTGATTGTTTCGAAAATATTTTCATTCATAAAATTAGGTTTAAAGTTTTCTTAATATTTTGGTGGGAAAAAACGACCATGTTATCAATTCACCAATCACGTAATAATTAATAAAATAACTTGATTCGGATTCATAAATTATTCCACGGCATAGAGGATGGTGACGTCAGAGGGCTTTAAAAAATAAATAGGCAGGAAATATTAAATAACAAACTCAATAAAAGTGACAATATTTCATTTAAATCATTTTTGTTAACAAATAAATGAAGGACTATCTACTCCCTATTCTAGAATCAATACTGGACGATCATGTATACTCCCTATTGTTATAAGTTATCTTAAATTTATATACAGAATCAGCCATTTTATTTTTGATGCATTTGTTTTTACATTACTACATAACACGTTTTGCATTGGTTTAACTTAATTTAGGTCAACCTTATCCGCAAAACCGATGTCACATCAAGAGGCAGGAGTCGGATAGGGTGGTGTTTGTTTTATCAATCTGTACAAAATTGTACTACGCAAATTGCATTATAAGAAACATTTATTTAAACATTGCAATTTACTTAAATGTTACAAAATCTTCCATTAGTTTTGAACCTCAGATTAAATTAAGATAACACTAATATTAGTATAAAGGTAATTTAAACTTGCAAGTTGGGTACGTTACAATGTAATAGAACGTTTTGATTTGAACTAGCGCCTATGCCAATGCTACATGGACTTACATAAGCTAAGATTTTTTCATTGTAAAAATGTGTATTGTACATGTACAGTTCTATGTTTCTGAAATGTCAAATGTAGATTAACACACTTCTATGTTCATGGGCTCAGTTCAGAAAAGGGTGTTCAGTTTAATCACAGGTTAAGGGGGATTCAAACAATCTCCAGTACAGGTATAATATTTAACCGATATAAATTAATACACGTGATCGTCATGCTCACTTTTTACATTGTCATATTCCAAGCGATACATGTAAAAGTGGACTACGGCTTCAAGCATTTCTTGGTAGGGTGAAGCAGCTAGACACTTCGCGTATCTCATAGCATCAGAGCAGTATCTTCCTGCGAGATCCTTCGCCTCTTCCAGACCACGTGACTGGTGCACCAGCTCCATTGCTTTCTCCACATCCCCTTCCTGCTGGAAGTTCCTGGATATCATCTCCTCCAAGACCGGGTGTTCCTTGGTAGCGAAGATCACAGGGGCTGTGGCCACGCCCTCTTTAAGATCAGACTTGAAGTCAACTAGGTCGTCTATCAGTTGGCCAACGTTGCACACATTCTGAGCGTATTTCATCGCCACTTCAGTTAGCATTTCATTTGCTCCTATTGCTTGAGCCATAGCTTTGAAACCAAAAGCAATAGCACCTCCAGACTTATAATTCGTTTTTGCCAGATAATACGACAATATATTTTCGCCCTGAATGTCCTTCTGACATTGCATATATTGTCCACGACAGAAGCTCTCATATATTTGACTGATACTGATAGAAATGCCTGGGTTGTTCAGTTTCCTTGCCTCACTCAAGCAGATGGCGAAGATCATGTTTCCTACTACTATCGACTTGTACGGATACCAGACTACGTTGGCACTTGGTATCCCTCGCCTGGTTTTAGAATTATCCGCCACATCGTCGTGCAAAGCAAGGGTTGCCATAATCATGTCCGAAAGCACGACCACTTTATGTTGAGAGTCTGTCAGCGTGCTGTCGTTACGCACATGTTGATTCAGAGCTTTCCCAAAGAGAATAGGGAGCGTAACCCATACTCCATTACGACCCTCTTGACCAGAGAACATATGCGTTGCAATGTTGTACATTTCCTTGTTGGTTATGTATTTTCCCAACGTGTTTTTCATATCACGATAAAACTTCTGCAAATCATCTTGTACAAGACCAAAAGGGTCGATTTCTGATTCTTTTTCCAAAGAACTTACAAATCGCGGTAGATTCACACGTGGATGTAGAGAGGGTTCTTGTACACGAGTGTTTCCAAGACGATGGTAAAAGAGTGGGGGTTCAGTGACGTACGTGTGTATATGTTTCCTTAGTAAGTCAGTCATTGCATTTCCAAACTTAATGCTGTAGCAAGTACGTGCAAATCTCATTTTCTTTATACCAATATACAATAGAAATTAATTAATTTTCTTAAATACTCATGTTTCAAGTTGCCCAATAAAGCCCCACGAAGTGTTGCTTATGAATGATATAAAACATATGTGTGCGTATGTGCAACCGTAAGTTTTCTTCTTCGGCTGTTACAGGTCACTAGACACAAACAAGTTCTTTTCGTTGTCTTTGTGGGCACCAAGACATTTGCGAGTCTGAAATGAGATTGGAAAAGTTTATAATTAATATAAGTGTCGAAAGCTACCTTATACGCATCGTATGACTTCCGAATGACACTGTTTTTTTTTATGTTATTGTTTAGATTGCTCTGTGACTAGAGGCTACATTTGGGATTTTAAAAGTACTATCATACTATTCCTCGTTGGTTTAGCGATGGATAGATCAGTGTAATAGGCATTACAATCCTGTGGAAAGTTTTATTAGGTTTTATCTAGAAGCACATGCAAAAGTGATTCAAGTCTAGCGTCACATATACCCTTAGTTATCATAAAAAACCCTTAAATTTAATTTCAAGACGCAAAATTAGTAAAACATCATTAAACTTCATCGACGCCAAATATTCAAGCTATAAACACATTTCAAATAAATCGAAAGATATAATTATGTCTCTTCATCACGCGCCGACTATATGCATCTATCTTAAATATTTAAGTGAATACCATACTGCAATACATGAGGTTTTTAATGCCACACAGCATTTTTTACAAGACTGTGATGCAAGATCAAAATCTAAAATGTTGTCATCCATATCGGCATCGAGAGTAAAGATATCGTTGCAAAAAATATATTTGTCTTTTGGATCTTTCAATATAAAAAAATAAGATCTGCAAATTTAGAACCGTCAAATAGGACTTTACTTGTGATTTTGGCGTTTAGAGGAAAACCACTTGCAAAAATGCAACTTTTTGGATAGGTATTTAAAATAAGCACCTCGCGGGCCTATTTGCATAAGACAAAATATTATCCCACCATTCATGTGTATGGGTACTTTCCTCACTTACTTTCCTTATGTTCAATAATACCAACTATCTAGTAGGCTCTGTCTTATTTGAAAATGTGAGGTTCACTTTGCTATTAGAATTTTTAATGTTAGTGTAAAAATGCAGTATTTGTTAGGAACCTGGATTGATAAGACTGTTAACAACCAATCAACATAAATCCATGAAAATTGTAGAAAGGACATTTTCAGGAAACATCCTATATCTCTGGACCGTATCCAAATGTATTTGAAGAAATATTTTTCAACGATTATTGAACGTTACCACGTTACTTTCGTTCATAATCGACATCGAAAAGTGAAAAATGTATGTGAACCGGTTACAAAAAGCTGGTGGAAATTAGTTGCGAAAATTCGCACATGAAACGGAATTGTTCATAATTAATATGTTTATAATGTGTTAGGTTGTCTCTTTAATATTTAATTACAATCTTTACGAATACAAATAATTACTGATCAACTTTCTTTTTACTCCTTGGAGAGTTCCAATATCCACTTACCTTAACTGTGTTCTCTCGGCGCTTGGAGATCAAGCTGTTGCTGGTGCCTCACTAGCTAGACTGACATGCATGTATGTTGTTGACAGACATCAGGGTCAAGGCAAGGCTTGACCTACCATCAAAACAACTTTGCTAGGACACTACAGACATTAAACCAGTAATTTACACGATGTGGAGCTTGCCTTGACTCGGGGTATGAAATTCTGTTTTATACCCAAGGTTTATTTTTGTTTTGCGTAATAAGTAGATCTGCCAGTCAACATATCAATTATATTAATAGATCCATTAACTTAAGGTGCCTATATTTATTGAATTCTTTATGTTCCAAAGAACTATACAGTGAAGTATTAACAATTATTAGATTCGCTTCAAATCGGTAAACATTAGTATGACAAAGACACAAAATATACTACAAATAGACATATTAATGAATGTGCCAAATACTTATGGAACGTAAAGTACTTCTAAGTATTTTTGCAGTACTTAACGATTATATTATTAGTAGCAGCCATAATACATAGGCCTAACAGATCTCTTAACTACGAACCTTTACAAAGACGCCATGCTAACAAAGTGTTCTACAAACTATACTCCTTTATAAAATAAGTTTACATAAATTAGTACAGTATGAGTTGTGTTTTATGGTTATACAGTACAAATGGGTATATGTTTGTTGGTTATTTCTGATCTGAATAATCATTTTACAACAATACTATTGCTTATCGCTACTGATGGCAATGTACAACCATATAACATATTAAAGTTGATTCGTAAGTTAATTGCACTGATTTTTAAGGAATTTTTGGCGTAAATATTCCTGCAATCAATAAAATGAGCTGGATGGCTGTTTTTCTTCTTAATTTTTTTATGCATGTGCAAAGTGCTATCACCATACGAGCATAAGAAATTGTTCATTAAAAGAATTATGAAAATAATATGTTGGCAGTATAAACAAGAGTAAAATATAGTAGATCAAAATTAAAATTAAAACAGCCTCGAACCCGCATATTGCGTATAATCCTCATACCATTATATTTTTATACGTCACTATAATTTAAAGGGCACACAATTCAACTAAGATATAAATTTAAAATAGTTTTGCTTTTGTTATAAGCCACTAGTGTATTAAATACTAAAGTAATATGTTTTGTGATCAAGAAGGCCTACCAACAACAAGCACCAACGTTACTTACTATAAACGTCGCAACGGATACTAATACTTAAGCACAATTTATTATCAGATAATCTTACACAAAGCACAATCAATCTTCGTTTTTTTTTAGAGAAAAAAACGAACAAATACACGCTATGTTTTTATGGAATTGCATTTTAATTAGACACTGATTGTAACTGTTTACCCTTCTGTAACACCACTTAAAAATCTATTTACGTATGTCGAGAGCGCAACCAAATGACTAGAAAATGTCTTAAAATCTGATTATAATCATAAAAATAATACACCAATCAAACAAACGAGTTATACAAAGTTCAAAGTGATTGCAAAACATTTTTTGTTATTGTCAATTAATATAATTTTGGTTACCCTCTGTTCATTGAAATGTTCAAGAATAATATTAACTGTGAATGTGAACCAGTAATAATTATTTCATTTGCTGTAAAATAGGTCATACTTTATCGCAGTCGTGTGGATGTAAATAAGAGAAACCTTTGTTTGGTTTGGTTTTTATCGTGACACGTTGCTCGAAAAACAGACGGACAGACGAACGGAAAAGAAAGTGATGCAGCTCGGGCAGCTTTGCTCGCTAATTTGTGTGCAATATGATGGTTATTTGACGATATTGTGTAACTAACAACTGAGAAGTTGCTATTTATTTTGTATTCAGAATTAGAAATTAGATTTACTTTTTAAAATAAGCTGGATTTCCTGATCAATCGAACTTTTAAATGGGCACATAAAATTGTAAAAAAAAGTCGCCCCATTCTCATCCAACCGTATTAATAACAGAACCGATGACAGAAAAGGCTAATTATAGTTTTAATAAAATTTAAAAATCCATAATTTGTATTATTTTGTAGCTACACACACATATATAACACCGCTCTTGATGTCAGTTGTATCACGTCAAGATGCTGCATATACAAATATAACCGTCAACTCGAATGCAGGACGTCTATTGATTTCTTTAGCCTAAGTGCTTGGTTGAACAAAAATATATATTAAAGTAAAGTAATAATGACTTCGATATCAAATCAACACAATTTTAAATATTATCTCCGATGACAAATGTTTTGCTTGACATCCTCGCATTTACAAGATTTTGTCTGTAAATCCTTCTTATTTTACAAACCAACTCTTAGGACGTGTCTGAACTATATTCTGATTCTTATTCTCAGTCTCAGTCTCATTCTCAGTCTCGGTCTCGGTCTCGGTACTAGAAGTGTAGCTTTCGGTAATTTCTTGGTGGGAGTATCAACAATGGTATCAATGTATCAATATCAAAACAAATAGATGAAAAGAAACTGGAGTTGACATGCAGGTGGCCGACTGATTGCGATCTTAACAGTACTTTAAAGTGTTTAAATAACGTTTCCATATCAAATTTGATTCTGTTCTGTTTATTACTAGGAATACGCTAAAGTCCCGTCGCGTTGTTGAGCGAGCACCGGTACGTGCAACACGACCCGAGTACATTCCCATAATGTTACATACCAATAAGTCTTTAAGGTCTTGACCGATTTAGCTGAAAATTTGTAAAATAGGAGAGAATGTTGTACTTATTGACCCTGCAAAATTTCATAACGATCGGAACATTTTTACTTTTTTACTTTTTTATTTTATTTTGTATTTTTTGTAACTTCAAAAACTATACAACAACCCGCATAGGTGGTATGTACATGTGTGCAAAATTTCAGGTCGATCAGAGAAACGGTGCGACCTGTACCGAAGCAGTAACACAGAAGGAAAAAAAACAGACATTCGAGCCATAAGAGTCAAGTGGAGACGCTCGCTACGCTCGCTCAACTATATTATCATATACATTAATTTAATAACTTATTTGTTAACTCAACGTGATTTGGAAGTGTTTTAGTTTGATCGCCTCCCGAGGCCGCCATTTTTGCAGTAAGAATGAAACCGAGTATGGTATTTTCACTACTAGGTTTCATTCTCGTTCTCAGTCTCGATCGGGACCCTTCGTACATTGCTTCTGACGTCACCGATGGTTGATGCAACTTTGTTAACAAACAAGGCAAATTAAGACCTATCTTTGAGGTCTCTATCTTGCAAAACCCTTACACGAGCATCTGTGGCCCCAGCTGCATCTAAATACTCTTGATATGAAAATCAATCAAGAGATTTAAAAACAGCATCTCAGGCGGGTATCGAACCCGGTCGGGTGCTATACCCTTAAGCTACCTAGACGGTTAACTTCATAACATCTGGATTGTCGTTGCCTTTTAGATCTGAATAGATTGCAACAGTACTGCAATGATTCTGCGCACTCTCACATATGGAACCACAGCTGAACGTCTAGAAAAACGAGTCCATTGTTGCAATCATTTTGTAGGCTGACTCAGCTACCTGCAATGTGAATCACGTTGAATCATAATTTGGCCACAAAATTGGGTGGGTAACAAACTAATTATTGCATCATTAACCTTGCAAAAGAGGGCTTATATGTAGGTCATTCCTGAAGCTCAAGCTAAAATTGAGATATTAGTTATTATTAATTAGAATTAAGTTGGTGGAATTTTTTTTTTTACAATTTCACTAAGATGAAAATTGTTAATGAATGAGCATACATTATAATACGCTTGAGGTGTCAAGAGTTGTCACCTCATACAAATAGACATCAAGTCAAATCTTTGAAGGCCATAAGGATGGAGTTTGAGTGGGTGGTGATTTTTTTTAATGTTTGCTGAACTACACGATACAAATGTTGAGACTATATACTTACGGTGGCAAAGTTACTCAACGAGAGAGGTCGAAGTCCAGTGGGTTTAATTTGAATGGGGACATTGGCTCGACTCATTACTATTAACATCGAGAGCTTGAAGGACTTGGAGGATTCAAGCCAATCACCCTCGTACAGGGCCCCGGCCACCGCTGAGCTCTGAAACATCAAGCATGGAGCGCTTTAAGAGACTATTGCCCCATTTTTTTTTTACCTTATTATATAGCATAATAACTAAAATGGCAAAATAAAAAATCTTCTTATAGGTGTGATTTTACACGAATTTTTTATGCTTTTAAACCCAGAAATTTGTAAAAATTGGCGTTTTGGTGAATTTTGTAAATCAAGACAAAATACAGTAATGAGTAGGTAGGACTAATGAAAGACCGGTAGAAAGTACAACCTTACACATATGTCACTACAAAAATATGCAGACAACTCCAGTATAAAACCTCCAATTTATTATTGCGATTCTGAAGAATGCCTCAAAGAGCTCAATCAATGTTCGTCGGCCTCAAGATGAGAGTGCTTGAAAGGCGGCAGGCCAAACTCTTGGTCTAGAATAAGATCCATGACTCATACTAAACTAAGGAAGAAATGTAAAGATTTCCACGTAGAGTTAATCATTTTAATGTGTATGAACTTACACATGCTCAAATCGTGATCAAAAATAATTGGAAGTTGTCTACATGGTACTTTGGGTTTATTCCAGCTCTGCTGAGGGTCCCAGATTCTCACATAAGTTGTTAGCTTCGGAATAGAGCTTGAATCCATCATATTCATCCATGTAGTAATATGATATTTGAAGACGGTCACACTGGAGACGTTCTATAGCAACGAAATTTTATAATAATGTCCCCCACTGTTAGCCTGCTTGTAATAGTGTGTGTGTTTGTGTGAGCTATGAGATTCACAACAGTCACTTACATTATACAGTTCTAACAAGTCAACCACATTTGTTTAGAGCAGTGGTTCTCAACCGGTGGTCAGATTACATTTTTATGTATATTATACATTATAAATTTATATTATTATTTCATACATTTTTAACATCCTGTTATTTTCATTTTCTCTTTGCGCGTAACTTGCAATTTACAAACAGAACGAAACATTGAACATTGTCAACTTAGCATAGCTCATAAGTTCTGCTTTGTAATAGGTTTGATACACACATAGTATGGCACAGATGAAAAATTAAAACCCTCTTTTTGCCAAACCACACCACGTATACCTCGTACCAGTATTAAATATATTGTGGTTTTATTTATTAAATAGTATTATTTTGTTTCAAATAAAGAAAACATTAATAATCAATTTATCACAGTTTTATCAAAGAAAATAATGCGTTTGTATTCCCATGTGTTGTGAGAAGAGAATCGTCACTAAAGGGAGGTGAAGGGGCACATAGTGATCAGTAATAAAGAAATTATATAATCTGCTGATGAAAAACTAAACAAAGTGCTAAAAGAAAATTAAATTCTCAATATAATATGTCAAACAATTTTTCATTTCCCATGGGAACAGCAGGCACCAAATCCTCAAAGTATAATGTTTGCAGGTGCAAACTTTTTTGCAATCATTCTTACTACGAAACCTGCAAAAATCATGATGCATTAGTTTGTAAAAGATGCATAAAAGATGCCCGAAATAAATAGTTTCAATAACAAACAAACCCTCACTGCTCACAATAACTAATAATTAATTTCTCACCTACTTCTAAGTCAGGCTGCAGATAAAGTTTTACATTTTCTTGTAAGGGTACGTATATCAAAAAAATAGTTTACAATGGGGGCAAGCCGAGAGAGTTTGAGGTAAAACTGCTTAAAAAAACAATTAGTTTTATAACTACGACATTAATGATAGTCTCTCGATGCCCTACCCTACTTTAACACGAAAATATGACAACCCCCCCCCCCCCCCCCCAATAACTATAGGGCCTAATTTTGAATGTGGTGGTCCATCCGATTTATGAGATTGTGAAGGTGGTCCGTGTGCAACAAAAGGTTGAGAAACACTGGGTTAGAGGCTATCACGAGGGTGTTACCTTACCTCACCCGTGATGAGATCGAAGAGAAAGTTGTACAGAAAGTAGACTCCAACCAGTTGAGAGCACACAGCCACACTCATTATCTCCTTGAATGTGATCTCATCAGCCTGAAAAGTTACATTTTAATGTTGACTTACTATCTACAATAAAGATTCGGTTTATTAATTTTTCCAAATTAAAGCCAAATTAAGGCCGGTGCTGATTCGGTGATGCCCAAGATTTAGGTGGAAACACCCCTTTACCCAGCTAAACGATGTAGGAACAAAGTGCAGTGATGTATATATAAAGCCTAAACGTGTGAAATCATTGTTATCGAATGTTGTAACATCGACTACGAAACGCACTTCTGTTGTTGTTGCTGCTGTTACACATAATAATAATGTAACTATTCGCCTATGAGTAAATAATATTAAACCATGAATAAATAAACAATACATAATAGTTCCAAGTCAAAACTGCATAGTTATGTACTTACTGTTTTGAGGATTAACGCAGTTGTAGCAAACGTAACCAAATTTACGTAATAGAGTGTCATCAGGTTTGTGTTCAGACAGTTTCCCCAGTCTTTAGACAAGCTGAAAAATATGCGACATGGTACACTATAAAATTAGTCGTGTATCTTCATTACTTATTTGGTAATATAATATATAATAATAATAAATTGTACAATTACGAAGAGTTAAATGTATCGTATATGGAGGGTACGCAAGCAGCCTAAATTTATATAGAAGCATATTTTGAACGAAAGGTTCACACAAGCTATACAAACATTGGAATATATGCTATGTAAAAATATATAATATTTTGCATATATATCATTAAAATATCTGTTTTGAACCAGTGTATATTTATTTTGTAAAGCGTAGCGTCTGTTGATTGGTTTACCTTTTAGATTGTATACCAGATTGTATTTATGTGGCTACATATTATTTGACTTACCACCATGCTGCTGATCATAATAAAATATGATACAAAACTCAATTTCGTAATGGCATATATATGGGCATTAAACTATTCTTGTTGACCATATGTTGTGCAAGCGTAACAAATTATCTTCATGGAAAACAATCCAGAAGTTAACAAATCCATCTCAGCGGGGTATCGAACCCCGGTCTCACGATTGCCGGTCGAGTGCTTTACCCCTAATCTACCGAGACGGTTAACTTCATTATATCTAGATTGTTGGTGCATTTTAGACGTGAATAGATTACAATTACACTTCGGGAGTGGTTCCCGATTAATGAAATTGAGAAATTATCTTTAGTTATTCGGGAGTACCTTGTTGTTACGAGAGTAATGTTTTACATAATTAAACATGTGCAAATTATTGGGGCTAGCATGCAGTGGTAAGTCCCCCTTTTCTTTTTCTTAGCGACAAATAAAGCCAAACCTTATCAATTTCTGGTGAAGCTTCGCAAACCTTGAAAGTTGGAACAACATCTCTTCGTCGAGTTCCTGAACAGTTATTCCTTCAAGAAATTCCGTTTTTCCATATTTTTTAATAATATCAGCTTTTTCGATGTTTATTTTCTTGGCACGCATACCTGGCTCATTTTTATCCAAATTTATTACTCGTATTTTCGGTAACATATCAGCCGCGTATTCCCCTTCTACTGAAAACACTGGGATATTTATTGTGATGTACGGTCTAAATAGAGCCAGGTGATCAAGTTTGCTTTTATCTACTACCGGATTATCAATCTTTGGACATTCAGCCAGCCGGTCATCTTCAACGCCGGCCGATAATCTTCGGAGCCTATTCTCTTTGCCGACCACCACGTTATCATTACGTTGCCTCCTACGTTGTCGAATTCTTCTGATTGCGATCTTACGGATATTGCGAAGCTTATGGCAAAGATTGTAAAAATGTACCTTCAAGTAATAACTTTCGAAAATACCGTATATCGTTAATGTATTTGACATAAAGAATAACAAAATAGATTCCAGTGCCCAAGCAAACATGGTTATCTCATATGCGGGCGTAGCGTACACGTCAAACGGGTACCAGCCACTGTGAATAGAAAACTATATTAATATATACAGTCAAATAAATTACAATTTTAATATTACTAATGATTACACCAATGTTTTTGTATGATTTAACTATGAAAAAAGTGCAGGTGCATTACACTACTTAAATAAGTAACAAACTGTTGTAATGATCAAATTTATAACTTCTTATCTATGTGCTGGAATATATTCAATAAGGTGTCATTAGACTTATGCCATTAGATTATACTTAGTCAAAGAGAGTTTTAGAAATGTTTTATGATTCTGAATAGGGTTTGAAAGCATTGAATATGTATATTGTTCATTATTGAAGTAAACACAACTTACTGTGTGAATAGCTTTCGTTTCGGCAATAAATTCAGAACTCCATACGAGATTAGACCAAGTGAAAACAATGGTATCACGCATTTCATATTAACATAATTACTCCACTTATTCCATGACTCCAACTTTTTAAGCATATTTTTAGGGTCTGCTTCATCCAGCTTTTCATCATCATTAATAAGATGCTCAAGTCGGACAACTACAGATTTAAAGTTGTGTCTTCCAACGCACGGTGGCTGTACAGTCATAAACGTTAGGCAGCAAAGCAAAAGAGCAAACAGCCCCTCAGTGACGAGTTCTTTGTTTTTACGATGCAGATAAATGTGTACGGGTAAGATAATAAGAATCTGTACGGACATTGCGACAAGTGTACCCCAAGGGTAGGCGTTGCGAATAAAATTAACGGTCCTCAGAATGTAGCGATTCCTGAATATCGTTTTAGCCAGTCGGAGGCCGAAGTACTGCTCGTAAAACTTTACGTCGGGGTTGGGTACGTCCGGTAACAAACCTGAGAACAGAAGTATGAACAAGTGCATCAACTGGAACATAGTACTGCAACAAGCTTGCTGTTTAGAGCTTGTAGGTGAGAGTTGCACTAGCAGTCGTGAATAAAGAACAGCGTTCCCTCACCCACTAGGTGGCTCTAATTAATACAGGTTCGTTAGCAGTATTTGAGGTAACACCCTAACCACCCTCACTCTAACACACTTGCCCCCTCATGCACAAAGACTTGCGTCGGTAAAGTTGCGGACGCAAATATTGGCAAAGATGGCGGAATTGTCTCCGGCAATGATTAAACGAGGGAGCGAAGCGACTGAGTGTCTCCATTCAACTCAAACGGCGCTTATTCTGTGATTCTGTGTGCGTGTGTGTAAATAAAAAATCAGCCGAATCGCTGAACAGATCGCGCTGAAATTTTAAACAGACATCCGGTACGAGTTTACTGAGAGCTGCTAACAAAATCAGCTCGATCCATTGCGATTTAAACCTACATGAAATAATAAATCAAAAATAGGCTGCTAATCTGTAGTAATTATTTTAACGACAATGGTTTTGATTTTGAATAAAGATTTTTTGTTTGTTATTTGCCTGGCCATGGTGGTATATATCTTTAGGTGATTTCACTTGCGTATCCTGCAATGCTATTTTTGTGGTCGCTTAATGCACGCAGTTCAGACAGAATCCGCCAGGATCGCGACGTGACAGGTGGTAGTCACGTGACGAGAAAGTCGACAAAGAAGTTTTTCCGAACTTCTTTATCGACTCTAATACCTCGAGAGATGGCGGTGTGTATGCACTTTATTGAAGGCCGTGCATTCAGATCCGTAGGCGGAACATTCGAATTTCCGAATTCGAGCCATCTGATTGGTCCCCAAGGCCGCCATCTTGTAAGTTCTATGTCACGTGACTACCACCTGACACGTCGCGCATTCTGTCGGCGACCGCCTGCACTGCGTGCATTAAGCGACCACAGAATTCTGGCAGTGAAATCACCTAAAGATATACACCACCATGTGCCTGGCTGTGAAATGCAGTGCCCAAGGTTTATCGAATCTTACACGCCCAAGGTATCCCCAAATTCCACTCGGAGATTGAGTAAATCTTGCAATATTTACACGTATTTCGTACTGGCTATGTTTTCCATAGTATTGATACAGATGATAGACTACACTGCGGTATATGCATTCCAAAACATTTTTAATAATTTTTAAAATACAATCTAGAAATCACTAAAACCTTCCCTGCCAGGGGATTGAACCCAGGTCTCCCACATTTCGGGTATAAGGGCGCCTTAGCCAACTAGACTAGGAAAACGCCCAAGTTGTTGATAGACGAGTGAGCGAGTCATATGTTGAGTACCCGGGAATATTTGCATTTAAAATTGATAATTATATTGGTATAAATAATAGGCTTTTAAAGTTTAGTTGGAATAAGGGCGCGTCAACTGTAAGGCCATAATGCGCCACTCTAACCTATGACAGGCTAGGGAGGTCTAAGGTAGGGGGAAGAAAAGAAATGTTACCGGGTACTCAAAACGTACATGGCTCATCTCACTCGTTTAACAACGACTTTGGCGTTTTCCTAGTATTTAACATCTATAGCCTAGTAGGCTAGATCCCCATTCATTGGTCCACTGGCGTGTCAATTAGAAGCCATCTTGAATAGGTCAGTTTGTATGTTAAAGTATAGGTTGTAGCGATTTGTAGCCCAAATATTTTTCAAGATGGCTGTCAGCACCAAATAATTACTTAATTATCTTATTCAATAACTTCTTATTGTTTCTGTTTGTGCATTCCCATGCTTCACAAGCTAAACCAATATCAAAACATTCCAGAAAAATACTTAATCGCCTTTAAAACACAATTGAAGCGCCAAATCGCCATCTTGAATAGGCCAATTTAGTACGCTCGCGACTGTGCGAACGTATTGGAGATTGGAAACTGGCAATCTAGCCTACTATAGATGTTAAATATCACTGGTCTCCGGCGATAATGTTTGGTGATCAATGGAAACGAAATGCAAGAAATAACCAGTCCCAAATGACACGGATAAATTATTCTAGTACTAAAAGAGCATTTCTAGATAGAAAACAGCAATCATTTATTAAATTTTGTTTTTTGGGCAACCTGCATCATATTATGTTCACTCGTTTAAGAACGACTTTGGCGTTTTCCTAGTATTTAACATCTATAGCCTAGTAGGCTAGATCCCCAGTCATTGGTGCACTGGCGTATCAATTAGAAGCCACCTTGAATAGGTCAGTTTGTATGTTAAAGTATAGGTTGTAGCGATTTGTAGCCCAAATATATTTACAAGATGGCTGTCAGCACCAAATGATTACTAAATTCCCTTATGCAATAACTTCTTATTGTTTCTGATTGTGTATTCCCATGCTTCACAAGCTTAAATCATATCAATACAATCCAGAAAAATACTTAATCGCATTTAAAACACAATTGAAGTGCTAAATCGCCATTTTCTTTTTATTTATTTATTTATTTATTTAATTATTTATCGTCTATCCTATTCAGTTAAAAACCTGATTTGCAAAGGAGGACAACTAAATAAATGTACTCATATATGCAGATACAGTAATGAACTAACAGATAAGTAAATATTTGAAATACTAGAAGTACAACAACAATGTATTAAAACACAATGATTTTGGTAACAAATTCAAAAAG
Organism: Sweltsa coloradensis; assembly: GCA_024449915.1. NCBI lineage: Eukaryota > Metazoa > Arthropoda > Insecta > Plecoptera > Chloroperlidae > Sweltsa > Sweltsa coloradensis. The sequence goes on along the minus strand of JAMZAV010000840.1, from coordinate 526,598 downwards.
GATATTAAATTTAATTAATGAACTAAATAAAAAAGGGTGTGAATGAAAAGAAAAAAGAAAAGAAAGAGAAAGGAAAAAGGAAAAGAAAGAAAGAAAGAAAGAAAGAAAGAAAGAAAGAAAGAAAGAAAGAAAGAAAGAAAAATGAAAAAAATGATTTCTTAGACGATCCCACTCAAACGATTTTGAGGTTTGCCAAAAATCAGGAACAGCAAATCAGGGAGTAATCAAACTTTCGTGAAAGAAACCACCGAACGCAAATCTTCATTCTTGTGTTTAAATCTTCATTACAATTTAGTTCAAAAGATCTTGACTCTAATATATAATTATATCTGACATAATTATTGGAAATTGTACAAGTCAAAAACTGATCACAGCAATGATAATAATATAATGATAGGTTGTAGCGATTTGTAGCTCCAATATTTTTCAAGATGGCTGTCCGCACCAAATGTATGTACTTCAATATACACACTGACCTATTCAAGATGGCTTGTAATTGACACGCCAGTGGGCCAATGATCAATGATAGCGTTTGTACCATCTTGAATAGGTCAATTTGGTACGATCGCGCCTGTGCGAACGTATTCTAGATAGAAAACAGCAATCATTTATTAATTTTAGTTTTTTGGGCAACCTGCATCAGAATGGTGAACGAGAGGCTTTCCTAAGCTGACGGTCGCGGGCTCAAATTTCACTCTGTTCTTATAAACTTTTTTCCAATTTTTTACTCAATATTTTACGTTTCTTGTCTGCTTTACTGTGCATTAGTACAAATAATTTACTTCAAATATTAATTTTCTGATACAAAAAAAGCGAGGGTCGACATTTGCGTCGCATCCAGAGTAACCGAAACTTTACCGACGCATGTATACTGACTTGCGGACGCAAGTCGCAACGCAACTATCTTTGTGCATACGGGTTTTATAGCCCTATGATTTAACATATGGATTTGCCCAAGTCCGCCATTTTTTGGATGAGCGTAGCGAGCGTAGCGAGCGAAGCAAAGGTTTCATTTCACTACACTGGAGAAAAGAATCCAGAATGTTTTTTTTTCTTTTTTTTGTATTTTTATGTGTTTGTCCATACGATTTTGGCTAAACCGATACTCCAATTGCGATGAAATTTTGTAGAGGCCTTCGAAATCTCTGAACTTAGAACTGCCACGTTTTTGAGCGTAATTGAAAAATTATTTCGATTTTTTCGATTTTGAAAAAATTTCTTCGACTTATAACACCTACATGCTTTATCTGATTGTTATGATTTTTTCACAAAACCTTTATTTTACGAATAAATATATTCGTGTGAAATTTGAGCGCAATCAAAAAAATTATTTCTTATAAAATCGCAATTTAACTTTCTTTGACTTGTAATACCTACATGCTTTATCCGATTGTAATGATTTTTTTCACAGATTCTTAATTTTGTGAATTAATATATTGGTGTGAAATTTGAGCGCAATCGAAAGATAATTTCTTATGAAAATCGCAATTTTACGCTTGTACCGTTTTTTAAAAAAATCTTCGACTTATAACATCTACATGCTTTATCCGATTGTAATGATATATTTTCACAGAACCTCAATTTTATGAATTTTTATATTTGTGTTAAATTTGAGCGCAATCGAAAAATAATTTCTCATGAAAATCGCAATTTTACGCTTTTTCGTTTAAAAAAACATACGCTCATCCAACAACGCGCCTGAAAAAGCGTTTGCGAAGCTTCCTAGTTTTACATAAATAAAATAAAAAATAAAAAAGTCGTATTCAGAATCTAGCAACTGTCAGTTGTTGATAATCCGAAAATAGGCTCCAAAAGTGAAAATATAGTAACATGTTATTGACAATATAATATTATCTCTCTCTAGAGAATTTTAATGACAGGCTGACATATCATTCAATTATTGATATTACTTGAAAATGCTGATATCGATCAAAATTGTATTATTTATTCAACAAATATAATATAAATAAAAAGGGTTGGTAAGGTAGCGCCAAAGTTGCATAACGATTTTTACGCTTTCACTAAGCCAAATGACCCGGCACCTCCACCAAAATCATTATTTTGATGATAATCGAATTATTACATATAGTAAAAATTTTAAACATTAATTAAGGCCATTGCAAAATGAAACATCGCCTATCCCTCTTCTAGAAACAACATTGACGTTTTTGTAATAACATGAATATAGGACTTGAATACATCAGTAGGTCACAAGAATCCAAACTGTGATTCAAGTTATCCTTTGAGCGACGAAGCACATACAAAGTTGTAGAACAATATTCCCCTCAAACTATATTTATTCCAACCGAGTTTACTTTCACAATCAATATCCGAATAATTATTTAGACTTACCTTGCACATACATGCACTTCATTGTGAGTTGCATGACCCGCCCCTGTACATAGAGGGGCGTGTCAAGGTCTTCCATCGCCTCTGTTTGTTCTTCATCATCATCATCATCATCGTCATCATCATCATCGTCGTCGTCGTCGTCTTCATCTGCTTCATCTTCATCTTCACCATGTTCGTCTTCCTCTCCTCTTCCTTCCATAGGGAATATTTCGTTCTGCATCGTGCCTTGCGCACGAGTGGCTGTGGTCAGGCTCTTCCGACACATTTGTTACAATGGTCGATTGCGGTTCAACCTTGGACGACACCAAGTAGAAGTAGCCAGCCTAATTGCCTAGAAAGTTATGTATGCTATTTGAACATACGGAACATGTTTCCAACTCAAATTATGTATGTGTGAAACCCAACTTGTCAGAGAACAGGTGTCATATTACATTTCAAACAGATTATTAGTGATCTAAAACGAAGCAAACTTTCTAGATTAGATATCGACACAAGATTCTATACAGTTAGGGGCGGTTTTAAACGGAGTGCGTGTAGGTTGACCTGAAGTGACATTTGACCTCTGAATACATACAATATTCTATTTTTCAGATCCATGAGAGTATTTGTTATCTAGTATCTAGTCAAGTTATTTTTTTGTAATGTGTCATGTCACATGAAACAAAAGTAGCAATATTGTTTGTCACTTTCGGACTGTTTATAGCCACGGATCATCAGGGAACCGATAAATCAAGAAACTGACCGGCGAGCAGGAAATTAAATTTTTACAAATTTTTACTTATTTTGTATCAGTTTAGTTTTTGACGTGTTAAAATATTAACATGAAGTATTTCGTTCATAGTCATATATGATATTTCTATTTTTTACTGGTTAGAAACACATAGAAACCGTGACATTTATACATTTGTATTTTGGTAAAATAACTTTTTAATTAATGCTACTTTTGATCAACTGATAAAATCCAAGTTACTTTCAAAATAATGGTTAACGTTAACTTAACTTGTCACGTTTGTGGTACGATAACTGTTATCTATATATCTTTTTCCGGTAACTTGCCCAACTCGGTTATGCTATCGGTACTTACGTACATTGAAGAAGACTAATACTTGTATTTTAGACAAAAGTAACAGAAATGGCTCCGCCGAGGATTGAGCAGGGGACCTTTTCTCTCTCTTGCTCGGCTAGCGAAACATCTCGCAAGTCGATTTGTTTTCAATTTTTACTATTTTGTTCTCTAGTCAACTTTTGTGAGGAATAACGAAGAATAAGAAAATATTCCACATCATAAATATTATCTTACAAGAGTAGTTTTTGGATGTAGGTATTTAAATTTGTTCATGTTGTACATTGGAAACTTTACCATTACAACTTTTATAAAATTAATATTGAACCGCAAACCTACGAAAGAAATACTCTATTCGTTTGATAAAATGCAATAATATAATGTTTATTCAAGTAATGTTTTAAATATATAGTTCATGTACACCCAGTATATTGAGCTATTTATTTATTCAACTAGACACAAATACAGCCATCTTACATTGTGCATTGTTAACATTATAACATTACTTACTAACTTAAACTAACTTATTTAATTATTTATTCAACTAGACACAAATAAAGTAATTGGCCATTTTACATTGTGTATTGTAAACATAAAAACATTACTAACTAACTTATACCATTCCAAGTCCGATTATACTAACATAAACTAAACATAATAACACAGAAAAAATATAAAAAAAAAACAGAAGAACAGAAAAACATTGCAAATTAACTAGGCCTGGCTAATAACAGGTATCACGTGAGTTATGAACTCCCGATGGGATGAAAACATGCCCAGGGTGGGTGTGGCAAGTGAATTGTAGGTGAAGGATAGCCGGTAGACGAGGGAGCGTTTGATTATTTCCAGGCAAGGAATAGGTAAATGATATAGTTGAGTTGATCTTGATCTGGATAGGCGGGGTGGTACGCATAGAGAGAAAAGATTGATTAATGGAGGTCGGAGATCACCATAAACGATTTTATGAAAAAACTAAAAATCGGCCAGAGAACGACGACTGTTTAAGGAGCATAAATTGAGAGAAGACATAATTTCAGGTTATGAAAGTTTGTAACTCGATGTTTAACAATTGAAAGAGAAAAAGACAACACGATCTAACATCTTCAGATTTGACATAGTAGTATCAGAGTCGATAAAGAAGTTTCCAACGGGGAGTAGTAGTAGTAGTAGTAGTAGTAGTAGTAGTAGTAGTAGTAGTAGTAGTAGTAGTAGTAGTAGTAGTAGTAGTAGTAGTAGTAGTAGTATCTAGTATCTATGGAGCAGACTTAGCCCAAATTACAGAACCGTATTCAACGACGGGTAGCACACATGCAGTGAAGTAGGTTCGGAGGGCCACGACGTCACGAATTTCGGTGAAACGATACATCATTCCAAGAAGACTCATGGCCCTAGAGGGATACTTTGACATACATAAAAGAAGAATCGTTCTTGAATATTTTAAAGTGCCTACGTAGTTTCTGTCAAAAGGTTTAGTTTAGTTTTAAACTTTATTACAGCCTGTCATTATAATTCGATTATTCTCGTTACTTACAGGGGAGAATGTTATTCCGAATCGTTGGCACGATATCACTTAACCTGTGAGGAGACATAATGATAGCTCGCCACATAGTGGTTACCATGCCGTTTTGAGACGCGAAGTTTTTGAAATAGTATTCAGTTGAGGACGTTTCTGGTCAAATTAGTAGTGGTAGTGCATACAATAATGACAATGCATAGGATCTGAAGGTCAATATAAACGATACTCGTATTACTTTCCTTTACCTAAACTGTCGCAATACAAAAATAATAAAATTGTTATTATATACTAGAAGTGATATTCACATTGCTGATGTGTAAAATATACTTTAAGAAAAGTGTACGTTTTGAGTCAAGAATCTGCTAATGTTAGTCTATCTGCGATCATCCAGATCTTAACCATACAAATATCTAATTTTTTCAAGAATCTGCTAATGTTAATGACATTGGATAACTTTGTGCTCGACTTAGTTTTATATTTGTAGTTTGTGAAGTATTAGTACTATTTAGATGTGTTATGGTATATTAATGTACTAGATTTTTCGGATATAATTGGATGAGCGTAGCGAGCGAAGCAAAGATTCCATTTCACTACACTGGAGAAAAAAATTCGGAATGTTTTTTTTTCTTTCTTTCTTTTTTCCCTTTTTTTGTATTTTTGTCTGTCTGTTAATACGATTCCGGCTAAACCGATACTCCAATTGCGATGAAATTTTGTGGAGGCCTTCAAAATCTCTGAACGTATAACTGCCACGTTTTTGAGCGCAATCGAAAAATTATTTCTCATGAAAATCGCAATTTTACGATTTTTTTCGATTTCAGATTTCTTCGACTTATTACACCTACATTCTTTATTCGATTGTAATAATTTTTTCACAGAACCATAATTTTATGAATTTATATATTCGTGTGAAATTTGAGCGCAATAGAAAATTGTTTCTTATGAAAATCGCAGTTTTACGATTTTTTCGACTTTTAAAATTTATTCGGCTTAACTTATAACCACTTCATGGTTTATCCGATTGCAATGATTTTTTCACAGAACCTTAATTTTATGAATTAATATATTCGTGTGAAATTTGAGCGCAATCAAAAAATTATTTCTCATGATAATTGCAATTTTATGATTTATTTTTATTTTTTAATTTCTTCGACTTATAACACCTACATGCTTTATCCGATTGCAATAATTTTTTCAAAGAAACTTAATTTCCTAAATTAATACATTCGTGTGAAATTTGAGCGTCCTCGAATTGTTAATAGGGAACTGTACTTCATTACCAAATTTGAATATGTCCGTACTAATAACCTCAAATACCGACTTGTAAAATTTTTATGCGTCCGGCTTTTATAAGCGCTAACTGTGAGCGAGGAAAAATTTGAACCGGGCTTCGCGCCGGAAAACGGCCATGCGCCATTGCAGGTAGGAGTGACGTGATCGTGAGGTTCGCCGAGGCGGCGAGCTGGCAGTTCTGCCAATCAGCTTCCCCTCCTCACCTCACGATAACGTCACAACCAAAAGAGCGCGGACTTAAGTCTTTGCGCGGGAAGTCAAAACCCAGGTACTTTGAACATGCATAGAATTCACAGATTTTATTTTGAATAGTTTATTTTAATTGCGATGTTTATTAAATTGAATGTTACAAATTACCCAATACGTGTAAGATATATTTGAAACCAAGGCCAGTTCCCTATTCTTATGGAAATCGCAATTTTACGCTTTTTTCGTTTTTAAACAATTACGCTCATCCAACAACGCGCCTGAAAAAGCGTTTGCGAAGCTTCCTAGTGCTACGCATATTTTCGTTGTTCCGACGTTTCGATAAGATTCCACTCATCATCGGCCAATACAACTTTAAATATTAAAAACGAATACCACTTTACTATTGATAAATACAAAACAAAACAAAGGGGAAAAAGCAACATACCGGTAAATCAGCAAAAGAAATCACTGCACACATGACGTATTAGCTTCGTTTGTTTGTCCTGTTTCAATTACACCAGGTACAAGTTTTTCACGAAAACCCGTTTTTCTGTCCTGGTGTAAATGTACCTGTCACAACCCAGAAACTTTTTTTGTCCTGTTGTAAGTTACCACAACTGCGACTGGAGTAAGAATTTTACACCTGCTTCTTTAGCAGGAGTGGGTGTAAAACCTTAGAGCATGGATATCCATGCTCTAAGTGTAAAACGACAAAATATTGCGCCATTTTTTAAAGTTTGTGGTGGCTTGGTTGGTGTAGTGAGAAGCTAAGAAAGAAGCTAAAAGTTAAAATTGAAAAAGCCGGGCCGTGCAATATCTTTCACAATGATTATATGAATCTTTACGGCCTTTCTTAAAAGGGACAATGCCAATTAATCAACCGTTAAGCAAAAACCTTAGCCCAGGGTCGACATAACCTAAAACAAGGATAGGTCTGCTTGAAAGACGTTTAGCAATATTATGCACAACAATGTACTAGAAACCTATTATCTAGACCAAAATATTGAAAAATATAGTTAGGCCCTAAGCCTATAGCCTATCATCGTGTGGTATAGGCTCTAGCCCTTCGTTGCCTCGTCAAATGTCAAAACTGGGTGCAAATATGTTTGTTTGTCCAACTGGGCGTAACGTGTACTTATTACTCCTATTTCCGGTTTTATGACGTACATCCGGACGATTCCAGGAGTAAATATGTGAACCTGGTACAGGACAAACAAACAAAGCTAATAACACAATTCAAAGAAACTCATTGCAAAGTTTTTCGTTCCAAAGAAACAAGAAACTCACTACATATCCGTCTTTACGTTTTTCGTCATGGATCTTGTCACTCTGACAGTCAAAAACCTAGTACTTAATCCATATCGACCACGAAAATCTCCACAAATACATATATATTGTATCTTGTCTTCAGCTTTCGTGATCCATGGTTTAATGTTCTAACTATCTTTACGGTAAATATCACGCACAGTATTTTATACAAAATGTATTTTATTCCCAACGTTTCAGAAAACTAGTTTTTCATTTTCAAGTGACAGCCAAAATTCAATAAAACAACAACAGCATCATAAATAATAATATATCTTGTAATCGAAAAGAAGATAATGTTAATGAACAACTAAACTATTCAATCTCTCTTAATCATCATGAATTTGAGCGGTGAGATTGGTTTATTGAGAACTTTGCTGTCGAATTCCATTGGTCCATGATGCCATTCGATCGTGTAGTTTCGTAATATCTGGAAACAATAGAAATATTGTGTATGTTTCTGTTGGTATTACCGCGTGTAACAGCCTATCTAACGACGAATAGAACTCTCCTGGCAAGTGGCAATCTAGGTTTACTGAGGTTTCTTCTGCGGGTTCCAGAAGTGTTTCAAAATAACAACTTCACGTTCGTTGGCGTTATACACAGAGTTTGTCTTTAACGATGAACTAATAATTGGAGGAAAAGTAAAGATAAACAAGATTGAACATTTAAGGAGGTATTAGCCAAAGAATGAAGTGTGTCGTACAATTTTACAAGAATAATCCATCCAATAAAATAAAGTCAAAACTGTTCACTTTCTTGGCATTGGTACAACTGTTAGAAGAAATTCTCCTCGAAATTTACAGAATGTGGTTCCACTTGTACATATTGATAAATGTTGACATGATTTATTATGTAAAATGTAACTACGAGTTGTGAATGTTTGCTAGAAAACGTTACTCAATATGGTAATAAAATATCACGACTTTCAGAAGTCACACTTGTGAGTTACTACCGTAGCTGGAAGGCAGCTGATAGGGAAATTACAATCCATCTTAAATCAAAGGGTTTGTTTAGTTTATCGCCCTTCAAAAATTTATATGCGATATAGTTCTCATTTTGGTGAACATTGTGATCAGAGGCCACACGCACATTACAACTTAGGTTAAACTTAATTACACATTACAACTAGTAATGAGGACTACGGATAGGCTATGAGCTCTGTATCAGCAGATGGGACTGCATCTCGACTTTGTCGTAAATATTAAGTTATAATTAGGTACGTGTACTATTAAAAACGAATCTCCCCCACTGAAAATCAGTTATATGAATGAGTGGGTAGACTCTAAATACGTTTTTTTTAAATCTAAGTATTGCACATTATTATAACGAGGAGGTGATATTCAATACTCCTTCCTACCTTGGCAACAAGCACCAACATCTCCAGCTCCGCTAAACGGCGGCCCACACACATCCGAGGGCCGAAGCCGAAGGGCAGAGAGGCGAAGGGGTTGATCTTCTCTCCAGGGGCTGGGTCGTCAGGGTCGCCCTTGAGCCAACGCTCGGGGATGAAGCTGTCCGGCTGGGCAAAGTGCTCCTCCATACGACACATCATCGTGTTGTCGATCATCACGTCCGTCTAGATGGAATATAAAATATATGTTTCAGTGAACGCAGGGTGTGTTAACATCAGTACATTACTAAATTCAAATTGGAGCATCCTGACGTAAATAATTCCTTTTTATAGCTAACTAGCCAGATAGTGTTTATGAAGTGTTATGGTAAATTGGAATGAATTTGCACGATCTATTTTCCGAACTGTGACGTGTATAACGCTTACGTTACGTTCACTATTATCGTCAATTAGACTATATCTCGCACGACGTACACGATTGACAGCGAGCCACTCCCAAACTGAATGTGATGTATACATTTGTACAATATTTTTTATTTAAATTATATTATGAATATTTGCTACTGTATACTTACTCCTTTTGGTACTCTGTAGTTATTTAAAACCATATTTTTTGTAGTTGTGCGAAGGTTTCCTAGGACAACGGGCATTAATCTGAAATGTATTGATTTAAGAAGCAGATCAGAAGTCATATTATACCAGAAGGTGCAAAACAAGAAACAATTAATTTTCAACATAATATTCTCTTCAACCTTAATACTAATGCTAGCATAGAAACGTTCTCAGATAAAGAACACGTAAAATGGTGTCAAAAGAAGAAAAAGGACTGATCTGCAACAAACATATTATTACGGGCTTGCCTCTTCGATGGATTGAATTTGATAAAATAAATAATGTAATTTTAAATTAAATTAGATTTAAAATTTATTTAACAGCATTTTAATCAAATTTATTCGTTGCAGTCACAACAAGTTTCCATTTATTTTTGTAGACAACCATTGTCACCAATTATCTAACAGCCGATTGGCATCAACGAACGAGCTATACTGGACGAATTGGTGAGCAGTGAGATATACCGTTCCCCAGAAAGATTGTATTAACATGTTGCTAACCTCATCGACTCTTTTAAGCAGGCCTTCAGGTACTTGAGACCAGCAAGGTTCTCGTCAGTGATTGGCTGCTCGATGGACCTTGGCACCGCGAGGTCCACCTCTGCTTGGGCTTTCTTCTGCTTGTCAAGATTGTAAGCCAAATAATAGAGAAAGATTGCCGTTGTGCTGGAGGTCTGTCAATTGCAGGACAAAACAAACAAACATAAATTAAATATTTTACCTATAGGCTACTACCATCATTAACCATAAACAGTTATTTGAAAATATCATCATTGAGGCTATAAAAAAACAGCCTAATAAACGCCGCTTCGCTAACGATTCTTTAAAGTCTCGATGATGGATGGGCGTATTTGGCCTGTCAATAGATTCCTACAACTAAGAAAAAATGCTACGAATAAAAGAAGAAATGAGAAAAAATCAATCTTAGAGTACCTAAAAACGTAGCATACAAATAATGCAAGCTCGTAGATTTTGAAAGTTCCTGAAAATTTGATCAAGTTCGGAGTAACTCCAGTAGACAGCGAACAGTGTGACAAACTATTCTACTCAACATTAAAAAATCGTAAAATGCTATTTCATGGATCAAATTCTTCGGCTGTGCCCCAAAACAAGGATGGTAACGAAGTTCAAAGACTTCGAAGGTCCGCTGAAAATTTAATCACGATCGTTGTTTCCGTTTGACCGGTAGAAAGAAAACGAAAAGACAAACGGTGAGACTATCTTTACGTTGGCCTAGAAGCATTTCAAAATACAAAAGTGTTCTGTACAGACGGAATTTTATATCTAAGTACTATATTCCATTACTTCCATAACTTTTGCTTCTGAGCATTTTATTGCTCTCTCGACAGCCGAGAAGTACTTTATCTGAACTTTCAATCACGATGACCTGGCAAATCAAAGTTTGAACAGAAAATAGCATAAAGAATTATTTTCTTATCTTTCTGTTTACTTTAAACAAAAATAGGTTACTAATAGTTAGGCACTATTAACTCATGCACAAGAGTGTGTACTTCATACTAACAGTGTCCACCCCAGCAGACATCATGTCCAGGGCCATAACACACGCCACCTTGGGGTTAGGATCACGTTCCAGAATTCTTTCCAAGATAGTTGGCTCTCGTTCAGTGTCGATTGTTCTAGAAGCATTGCGCTCTATCGCCTGGTTGACGTACTTCATGCCGACCCTGCAACGATAACAAAATTTTCAATTACATGGAGGTGTACATAATAAGAAGGGACATGATATGAAGAAACTTAGGGCATGGTACTATTATTTTATGTCAATATCAAAACTGTTTTCTAAAAATAATTTACTTTGTATTTAAGGTCAACTTACACTTTTTGAAATTTGGAATTGCATAGTTTAAATGTATGATAAATTATTCGAATATACAAAAATAAATTATGCACCACGAAAGGAAATATATACCTTAATACGTTATAAATTCACAGTTTGCAACACTTACCTCCATGTGTAATCTTTAACATTTCTACTAATTTAATTTAATTGGCTGTTACTTAACTCTCTAAAGATATCCAGACTCTTGACTAGATTTCGCCAGGTCGGTGTGCTTATTATCTTCCACCAAGGCGAGGCGACGTCCAGTTTGAACATTGAGTCGAAAATCACTTCGACACTGTTTATCATTTTCTGAGACTCTGAGTCATGCTTGAGGTTGGGATCGAAGCAGCCCAAGCGAGTGTCGAGGGCCAACTTGGTTAGTGCTGAAGCCAAACGCAAACATAACATATACATTGTAAAACCAGGATATATGTGTGAGAACGTTAAATATAACAGGGATGTACATGGCCATAGCACCAGAGGCTGTGTTGAGCTGTACATAGACAGAAGAGATAGGGCAAGGCCCCAAAACACAATCTTCTACAAAGGATTTAAATAGTATACCAGCAAACATAAAAGGTGCAAAGTCAGTGAGATCAAAAGCCTACTTAGTAAACTTGAAACATAATGTCTTAATTTGTTGTGTAACTTATGTGAAACTTGAATGTAACTAAGCAAAAACAAATGCTAATAAAGATATTATTATTATCTTATACAATATAAACAACACGCTAGCAGTAATTGAAAATAAGTTGGAAAACTATACTCACACTCAAGGCCCCACTTGCACATCTCATTGCTGAAGTCGCCTGGCATTTCGTTCTTCTCATCCAGCAAGTCCGGAAATCTAGGTAAAACCGGCGATACATGTATTATAAACTATTTTTCTTTGTTGATACACTAATGAACCAAATTCATTGGTACAGGTAATTCGCACACTCACGTACCTCACTCGGTGAGCCACCATGTTGAGGCAATGGCATTTACTAATCCGCATAGAACATCAACTTAATTGAATTAATAATATTTATTTACCCTTAAAACTTTAATGTGCACTCTGTATTTTCAACAAGATCAATATACTTATTGAAACCAAGGACAGCTCCCAATGCTGCTCATATTATCTTACTCACCTTTTAACAAAATCGGTTGCGACCTCATCAATGGGTGCGATGTATTGTTTTGATATCTTCTGGACTAACAAGGGCTGTTTCACAGTTTTCCGGAATTTCAACCACTCATCACCTTGCCTAAAGAAAACAGTACAATCATAAGTGCACTAAATTAAATGATCTATTACAGCAGTTCTTACGTTTCATCATATTTAATAGTCCTACTTCCAAATTTAAGATATACCTCTATATAGGTGTGTGTTCATTTTGCCATTGCAACTGTTTTCTCCTCACTTTAGCATTTAACTCAAGTAACGCGATCAGATATATTGGAGTAAAGCAAAATGAGAAAGTTAGTGAAATTAGTATCTGACTCTGGGTTGCGAAATAGGCAACGTTGTTATTGTTTGCAAGTTATTCTATAAAACGGGGTTTCAAGTTTCAACTCTGCTTCACCTGGGTACTGGAGATTATTTGGTTATACGTTGTTATTGACATTATCAGTTAAATAGCCTTCTTGACCATTGCTTATAATAATACTATCTTGTGAGGCTTATACACATCTACAAGCGTTATAAAAATAATCAATGATTGAAAATTAAATTAAAGTAAGCTGGTGATTTGTATGGTTATTGTTTGTTTTTTTCTAACTTACGACGTAAGAAGTCCTTTCGTCCCTTCAAAGAACTCCTTCTGTGTGACTTCACGGTAATAGTCAAAACTCTCAAGGCCTAACCGAACTGGACACGCACCATCGTTTCTGAAGACCCTCTCTGCATCCTCGGGGTCAAAGATGATGACTGTAGGTCGCCGACCAGGTACCTTGACGAACCGCGCGATTTTACCGTACTCTTCAAGAATCAATCGGTGAAGATTGCGGAGATCTTTCAGGTTGCTGAATTTACCTTAGACAATACGAAATACACTACACAACATCAATTTATTTCATGGTGCAGACCAATATACGTTGCAGTAAAGCTCAGCTTGTTAGGTACACAGTCTTTGTCAGTAATATCAACGGGGGTGCACTTCTAACTTGAAAACCAAAATTGCAAGAAATTAGTTTTTAATGAGTGTCTTAAAACATGGAAGCAGACACTGAGATTAATTTCACTGATGAATAGTCAAAAGGCCTAAATGCTTTCTTAGTAAGCTCGGGTATTTTCCCTGAAATTTAATCGTATTATAAAATTTTAAATATTTTGCATATTTTGTGTCAATGACATAAATGCCACATCCAATAGCTGAACAAAAACATACTTACCAAGGAATAGTTGATAACATAATTTTTTGTCACTAAGAACTAGCACTCATGCACACGCATTGAGAACATTACAAGAAACGAGGAAATTTTTCAAATGTGATCATAATAATTATGATACGTTGACATTTGCCTTACATAAAGCTCAATATTTTGTCCAACATGGCAATGTTATTTATTTACTAAATATTTAGGTTTAACTCTACAGCTATGTAGTACATCTCGCATATGCCACAAATATTTAATCATTGAGAAACGCTTAAGGATAAATTCAAAATCTCTGTTGCAATTATTCTCCTTCTCAAAGGTAATTGAAAACAACTAATTGGGGGACCATGAAGGTTGTGTATGGTTCAGCGAAGGTAGAAGGAGAGGGGGAAAATTGATGGTTGTCTTACCTATGTACGGTATTAACGCCCACAAGTTGCCTATCAACGGCCAGGGCTCTGGTCCAGGGATGGAGTCAAACGGTCTCGCGTTATCCCACTCCATATCTTGTGTTTCATTCTCAGGCGCAACATTACGCACAACACAGAGTCGTCGCACGTGCGTCCGTAGGCTCAGCATGACTGAGGGAGCGCGGGCGACGAGAGACTTCGATGCAAGGACAGGCGCGCAACTCGTGTCTTGACGTAATCGGATCGCATTCTGGGGAAGGCATGTGAAAACTGTGTGGAATTCAGGCATAATCCCGGGAACTTACGTTCCCCCGGATGACAATATAACTATAAGCACTATTAGTACGTTATAGTTCAATTGATACAGTATTTTTCAATATACGCCTTTATTCAGAAAATTAATAATGAATTCATTGTAATTATTATTATTATTATTATTATTATTATTATTATTATTATTATTATTATTATTGATTCATAGCAGTTGTCGAAAAAGTTTGCCCCGACTGGGGTTCGAACCCAGAACCTTATTATTATTATTATTATTATTATTATTATTATTATTATTATTATTATTATTATTATTATTATTATTATTATTATTATTATATTCGTGCGCTAGACTCCGGACGGTGCAGACGTGTATCGAGCTCCGCTGCGCTGAGCCATATTCGTCATGTCGTTTGTGTGCGCGCTAGTAGAGTGCATGGGAAAGTTACCAAGTGATGGTGACTACGTAGATTGTTTTAACTGTGATCAAAAGTACCACTACGATTGTGCGGGCATAAGTCAAGCTACATATAAAGCGAAAGGAAAGAAGAGCAAGCAAGAGTGGCGGTGTCGTGATTGCCGCACACCTAAGCCTGTGGACACTTCTTTATAGTGGTGAAGGTGAGTTAGCCAAGAGTTTTTCCGAGTTTCGTACCGAGTTTCACGACTCCTTCAATGCATTGCGTGAAGAGATACAAGGTATCAAAGACGAACTGGCGTGTGAACTTAGGGAACTAAAATCGACTGTTGTCACGTTAAAAAAAGCAAAACAGTGAAAAAGATCGTGTTATTGAGGCGTTGACGGCACATGTTCATTCGCTTGATCAATATAGCAGGAATAAAAACTTTGAGTTGGAAAACGTTGAAGAAATCGATGAGGAGGTGGTCAGAAATATTGTTCTTAATTTAGCTGGGAAATTAGACATTGAACTGGTAGCAGACGATATCGAGGCAGCTCATCGGTTGCCTACAAGGAACAAGGCTCGACCTCCGCGGATTATCGTTCAGCTTGCAAGTCGCAAGAAGCGAGATCAATTCATTGATAAGCGACGCACAGAGTTTACAAGCAATTCACTCACCGGTGGAAGTGGGAAGGCTGGTAAACAACGTGTTTACATTAATGAAAACTTGACCCCGTTTTACAGGGAACTTCTCTGGAGAGCGAAAACACGTGCTAAGGAGGTGGGTTTTAAATACGTGTGGTATAGCCGGGGTAAGATTCTTGTAAGACGGGACGAGAGTGCAAAGCAAGTTATAACAATAGTTAATTTTGCTGATCTAGATAAGCTGTCTGTCAGTGAGACCAAGGGTTGACTCTCTAGTTTGCTCTGTGTGTTGGTCTACAGGTAAAGTTTGTCTTGATACAGAGATAACTTTATTGAATGGACTTTTGGAAGCAAAGAGAAAGAGATAAAATTAACGCTGATGTAACGAATGATATTGATTCATGGTGTGAAGAGTATTGTGGTGGCCTTACAGTAATACATTTAAATATTAGATCAATTAATAAACATTGGGACCAAGTGCTTGTTACGTTGCAAAACCAGTTAAATAACTTTCATGTTTTAATTTTAAGTGAAATAAATCTTCAAGAAGAGAGCAATTGTTTTGAAATTGATGGCTATAATCGTTATTATAAACTAAGGGAAGGGAGAAGAGGTGGGGGGTTGGTGATATTTGTTTCAAATGTTATTAAATTCGAATGTTATAATACATCATTTGTGAACTTTGAAGGACTATCTGGCAAATTAATTTTAGAAAATAAAGTTGAAATAGCTTTGCTGTGCATCTATAGGCCCCCCAATAATGCATCCATATATGATTTTATTGAGGAAATTGAAAATTATTGGGAGCAGGTTGGCGATAAATACGCAGTGTCTATTGGTGATGTCAATATTGACATTCTCAAGCAACGTGATAACGTAGTTCAATTATATGAGGCGGGTCTTGCTGCAAAGGGATTCATTCCTTGTATTACAGTTCCTACGCGGGAGGAAATCGTTAATGGTAGGTTAAGCAGTACGTGTATTGACCATGTTTATTTACGAGGTATCGAGGCTAACATACATACGGCCGTTTATACGTCAAAGGTCAGTGACCATTACATGATAATCGCATCAATACGTGTAGGAGAACAAGGTGATGATTCCGAGGAACAATAACAATAAAAAAATGTTTGAATGAAAATATACTGCTAACTCAATTAAAATCAGTACAGTGGCAAGAAGTAATATCGAGTAATAATTGTTGTCAGTTGTACGATGCTATATATAATGAATTCAAAACGGCGTATGAGAAGGCGACTTATCATAAAAATAATAAAGTTAAATGTCGAAATAATAAGAAGTGGGTAAGCAATGAACTTTTAGAGTTAACAAAGGAAAGAGACAAATTGTTTCGAAAGTGGAAAAATTGTAATGAATTAAATGTC
This sequence comes from Sweltsa coloradensis, assembly GCA_024449915.1. Lineage (NCBI taxonomy): Eukaryota > Metazoa > Arthropoda > Insecta > Plecoptera > Chloroperlidae > Sweltsa > Sweltsa coloradensis. The sequence continues at coordinate 509,600 of JAMZAV010000840.1, read as the reverse complement.
TTGAAAGATATTTATAGACATGAGTATAATTGTTTCAGGAATAAAGTAACAAGAAAATACATGCTGCAAAAATCCAATACTATAAAAATTTAATCAACGAAAATAAACATAATATCAAAGACACGTGGCAGTCAATTAATGAAATAATAGGTAAGCGGAAAAAAGAGTCTGTGGATGTAGTTATTAGCCGATTCCTGGGAAGACAGAGAGTGAAACTGTTATCGCAAATAAAATTTGCAAAATCGTTTATTGATGAGGTTGATAAGAATATACACAACTGTGAAGTGCAGTGTGTACGTAACGAGTTTGGAAACGATGATAGGTACAATCACCAACCTCAATCTATGTACATACCTCCAATCGATGAAGTAGCGGTTAAAGAAATTATCAACAACATGAGTATAAATAAGCAAGCAGGCATTGACGGTATACGAGTTAAAGACCTGAAAAATATTTCTAATGAGGTAAGCCCGGTAATTGCGCGTTTAATTAACTTGTCTCTAACCGAGGGGGTGGTGCCGGAAAAACTGAAGACCTCCATTGTTAGACCCATTTATAAAAAGGGAAATCACCTTGAATATTCTAACTATAGACCAATTGCCATTTTGCCAAAGTATTGAAAAGATAATGGAAAGATATGTTGCCAATTGTTTAGTAAATATTTAGAAAGTTTAATATTATCAATAAAAATCAATACGGATTTCAAAAGGGGAAAAGTACTTCAGATTTGCTTGTAAAATTTGCTGATTTAGTCAACTCTAAGCTTAACAAAAACTATCACATTTTATGTATGTTTATTGACTTCACTAAAGCTTTCGATACGCTGAATCACAAAAAAATGTTGGTTGCTTTAGAACGAATTGGCGTTAGAGGCCCTCTTTTGGCATGGTTTAAAAATATTTTTCAAATAGAAAAAATTATTGTGCGAGTAGGAGAGTGTGAGAGTGAAGCCAGAGTATGCTCAACAGGTGTACCGCAGGGATCTATTTTAGGGCCGGTTCTGTATTTAATATATGTTAACTGTATGGTACATTACATAAGTAAATGTTTTTCTTTTTTCTTTGCTGATGACTCAGCATTGGTAGCAATTCACAAAAACATTAAAGTTGCTGAATTATTTTTACAGGAAGATTTTATTAAAATGTTAAGATGGACACACGATGAAGGCCTTATCATTAACTCAGCTAAAACAAAGATTGTGCATATTTCTTCCCCTCACAATGCCGACCATAATGCTAATATAAATATTATAACTCATTCCTTTGATTGTTTGCATGATTCTGTTCATCATATGGATGGTATTATCATAAACTGTAATTGTGTAAATAAAATAGAATCTGTTTACAGTCATGAATATTTGGGGGTGGTGATAGACCAAAATTTTAGTTGGGATGTTCATATAGAAGAAGTGAGTAGACGGCTTAGATCATGTGTTCATCAGATTTATAAACTAAAGTATGTACTTCCTTATACTCTACTACGAACCGTATACATAGCACTTGCTGAGTCAGTCATATCATATGCCCTGCTTGCATGGGGCAATGCATCATTTTCAAATTTAAAATATATTATTTCACTGCAAAATAGAATGGTTTGTTTAATATCCCCTTATAAGAAAAATGGAACATGTATCACAACTTATGATTTATATAGATATTGTAATGTTTTACCTGTAAATGTACTGTTCACTTACAAATTATTAGTTAAATTATATTATGTTAATTCGTTTAAAACTACTGTTAGTCATAATGCAAATACTCGCGCCAGGGAGGCAGAGTATCTGAAAATACCAACTTACAACAATAAGTATGGGAAAAGAGCTTTGCAATACAGTGTACCTTTTACTTTTAATAAAATTCCCAAATATTTACGAAGTATAGATCAAATAAGTAGGGTAAAGAATGAGTTAAAAGTGTTTTTGTTATATGAAACAGACATTGCATGTAAGTGGGATGCGTAGTATTTTTAAGTTTCATTTTCAGTGTATTATTATTTGTTCAAGTTTTCTGTATGTTTTTTGGTTCTAGGTATTTTGTTGTTTTTCCCTTGTACTTATATCAATATTATAAAGTCTGGAGTCTGGGTTATTTTTATTAATTGTCAATGTTTTTTATCCCCACAGCTAAGCCGCTTGTGTGGCTTGTGGGACTCGTTTCCATACTGAACTAATCATGTATTTAAATATGTACTTCCAATAAAAAAAAAAAAAAAAAAAAAAAAAAATTATTATTGTATTATTGTATTGTGTTGTATCCTTGTGTAAACGCCTAAGATCTTGTGCATTTCAGTTATTTAAGTTAAAAATGGTGTTACCTTTCAAACTTTTACGGTCTGTGTACATTGCTATAGCTGAATCTATTATTTCATATTGTTTGTTGGCCTGGGGCTCTGCTTCGCTCTCTCACGTGAATTTAATATCAAACCTTCAAAATGCAATGATTAAAACAATTACACCATGCTTTTTACAAAACAATGTGAACTACAATAGTATAGCCATGAAGTTTAAATTTTGTAATGTACTACCTTTATCATACCTGTACATGGTATAAATTCATTTTAAAATTTTACTTTATAGAATGTATAATGTTCCGTACGATGGTAGGGGGGTCACGAGGTGGAGAACAAGAGGAAATTACATTTTACCACAGTTTAACAACAAATATGGAAAAAGAACAATTTTTTACTTAACACCTGCAATATTTTAATAGCCTTCCCTTTCATCTACGAAATTTAGATAAAATATCAGCCATAAAATCAGAAATTAAAGGTCATTATCTTGAAACTATGCGCATAGTGGACGTCAGTTGCTGACCACTACCCCTACCATGGCGCAACATTTTATAATTGTTTGAGTTCAGTTAAATTGAGTATTATTGTATTGTTCATTCTTGACGTTTGTTATTTTCTTGTTCCTTATTATTTAATTTATTCATTTATGGAGTTCCTAGTAAGTTTTTATGTATTTTTATTGTAATAACTCACACTTTCGCAGATATTTCATGGTATTTTTGTATTTATTTAAACCACAGACAAGCCTTTTCATAAGGCTTTGTGGAAAGAAGCTTATTCCATTTTGTACATGATGTTATAAATAAATTGAAAAAAAAAAAAAAAAAAAAACTTAAAAAAAAAAAAAAATATTATTATTATTTATTATTATTATTATTACTATTATTACTATTATTATTATATTATTATTATTATTATTGAAATTCAATATATATTTAATGTTTACACATGGTAATCATTTAATAAAATAACCGAATAAAAGTTGAGACACAATGTTTTTGTTTCTAGTATCGACTGCACAAAAACTACATTATTTTGGTATTGCATTCAGCACACAACTTTTTTCTAAAACGCACCAAATTGCACTCTAAAAACCTGATTTTCAAAATATTCGCCCGCTACACGGCAATAACATAGCCGGTCAATATTACAATATTTACAGCATTTCAGTAATACAAATTTCAATTTCAATTTTGTAATTCACATCTGTACACTACCCTCGATGGTAATCGTATCAAACGGTAACTATTTCAAACTATATATATTTAAAATATACACGCTGCTGTTAACCTGCGCCCTATAGCGGACACCTAGATAATGCATCTTGATGATGGCTCGAACATAATAATATAATGAACACTTAGCTGTAGATCGAAAGTCTGTACTAAAATGACTGCTCAGCTCTCACAAACAAAACTCTTATTCGGGATCCTTAAAGTTGTTGATGTAGTTTTGTTTTCCACACACAATGCCATTTATAGACTATTTGTTTAAATTTTAGATTTAAGTTAAACATATTTATCTTTGGAGAAACGTCCTGAATCAAAATATCGCGTTTATTTTATGTTAAAAAAATGTTTTGATAAATATTATATATTAAATAAATAAAATAAATAAATTCTATTTAGAGTCTACCCACTCAGTTATATAACTGATTTTCAGTGGGGGACTTTAAATCAAAGCGACCAAGCCAACCCTGCAGGCAGGCTATAAGTGTCCTATTTTGGAACATATTGTGAAACGCGCTGTCATTGGCTATTCCATTATAACGTAATCAGGCCCTACACGGGCGATGGCACTATTTTATCCAAGATTTCACACAACTGTAACTCGGCTGTGCAAAACGATTAAATATTCTTACATTACCTGTTATCGTATGCGAAATTACACAATCAAGAATACAAATTAGATTTTACCAAAAAACACAAAAAACTGGGACCCTGTAAAAGCGACTTCTCATGGACCCTAGAGCATGGTCAAAACTGCGCCACCCCAGATGTAGTATTGTTGTCGAGAGATAATCATAAGCACTTGGTATTCTAAAGATATTATTTTTGCGATATACTGCACAGTATTAGGAAGACCGTAGCTAATATAGTGCCTCATAACGTCACTTTTGGCACGGAATTTAAACGTCGTTTTGTAATCGAGATTTTTTATTATTTTGATAAAATACATTAAGGGCTTCAGATTTTGTTTTGAAACTGTTTATATAATATGTAGAATCATAAGAGAAACTCAAGAAAAATATATTTTTAAATCATCCAAACAGCCAATTGTAACAATTGGTTGTGAAATTACATCTCTCCATATGTTCTAGATTTCCCTCCCATTTGAAACCCACTTATCATCATTATCTGACCACTAGGAATGTCAAAAACAACGTCAAACTCAAGTGTATTATTAAGTATCTAATTAAGTGTCGTAAAAGTTAATGTTCTACTATGCTAACATCACACACTGTCGCAAGTTAAAGATGTATGTTGTTGGTTGCTCTAGAGGGTTTCGCATTGTAACGAATTTCAACGTTCTTTAAAATGTCTACGTACATGGCGATTTTCGTGAGAATAATGGCGTCCGCGGTGGCACACGATTAGGACGCTGGTTCGAAGCATGGCTCGACGAAGGACGTGGGTGCGAATCCCGCTTAAGGCATGGTTTCTTCGTAATTGTCCTTCATCGTAATTTATTATTCATCACTCATTGTCTCGAATAGCCTTTGTGCATTAATAGTGTCGTTAAGCAACAGAAATCATCACCGTGAGAATAATAACTTTTGTTGTTGTAAGAAAAGCAATACGGGCCATCGGTTGGAGAGTTCAAAACTTTCTTGAAAACATAATGGAGAATGGAGATGCTAAACATGCAAGAGCCGAGTTTGACTGCATGGTAGAGTGCAAACAAAACACTATTTCATTTTTTATTTATCGGGTTGTTTCGTAGAGGCGGTAATGATATTTTTCTGTCGACGTTTCAAAGCCCATTTTGTCTTATTCTTCAGAACTTGAAATATGATATGAAGTTTATGAATTCACTCTTGTTTCTTGTCCTTATTGTTTTCTACTGTTACTTTAAAAGTGTTTTGATTGGTTAACCTAAATAAGCTTCCTAAATATACTAGCAGATTGTTATTTGCTAGACAACTTTCCTATTTCGTAGTTTTCCACCCCAGACATGTTCCTCTTGAACCGGTACTCTCTTGGACTGAGTCTATGATATCTTCCCCAAAAGGGTTGACTTCTTTAAACTGAATTGTTTTTTTTGTGACTGACTTTAAAATAGGATCCCATGCATGGCTGATGATTAAAATAAAAAATATTTCTGGTCCTGAAGAAGAAAACAAAATTGTCTTTGAATCGTAGACAGAAAAATATCGTTACCGCCGTTACCGACCGATAAATAAAAAAGTCATCAACGGGTAGCGAGACTTTGAATGTTTTAAAACTAGGCCACTTCGTGAACGCTTTTTTAGTCGCGTTGACGGATGAGCTTTTTGCAAATTTTTAGTTTGCGTGGGACCTCTTTACTTTTGCAAGTGCTTTTTGAACGCATTGTAGGTGATTGTTGTCAAGTTTCTATTGTTACTTTGTTATTATACACCACCTATTAAAACCTTTATTTCTATGGGTTATGTCAAACTTTTTCAACTTCTTCTTTCAAAAGGCAATACATCACCATTACCTTAAAATGTCCATGTGAAATATAAACGTTGTAGCCCCACCCGTTTGGTCAGAATCGGCCCAGATATATCGTAAAATATCGCATTAAAAATCGAAAAAAATCGTAAAAGTACTATATTCATGAGAAATATTTCTTCGATTGTACCCAAAAACGTGGAAGGTCTAAGTTCAGAGATTTCAAAGGTCCCGTCCAATTTTCAACAAGATCGCATAATTATGCCGTTTGCCCGGTAGAGCGCGAACAAACAGACAGAATAACAAACAAACAAACAAAACATTGGAGCTAAATTTTTTGAGGGGTCAGTGAAATTGGAGTCTTCGCTTCGCTCATCCACATATTTAGTTCACTGTCAAAATTTAAAAAAGTTGAAGTTGAAGAATTCGATTCGATGAAGATAATATTTCGAACTTTTACTTACATTTCCATAAAGATCGGCATAGCCGATTGTCGAGTAGAGTGAACAAAAACAATCGCAAGCATGCACAACAGAACAAGCCTCTTATAATAATAAAATGAAACGAGTGCATACACAAAAAATACGATAGAACGGAATCATTTCATTTCACTTTCTGTTAGTAAAATGTCGTCGTCGGGGGACTTTCCCCTTCCCTTTGACTACCTCCCCGACGGCGACGACAATGACAACACGGACGGATGATGACTCAGACGGAGACGACCACGACGTGGGGGAACCACTGCCCTCCCCATATGCTTGTGGCTGGTTCTGACCAGCAGAGGCCTGTCCACCCCTTGTCCCCCCGCGTCATCCCTTACGTCCCTCCCTTCGTCTCGATTAGCCAAGTTGCATAAATATGAGACGTTAAGCAATATCCAATCAATCATCAAAATACGATTTTGCCACTGAGTGGGAGGGCCCTCAAAGTCCAACTCGCAACCTTCTCGTGGTTTGGCCCGTGAGTAGGGGGGTTTCACTCCCTGAAACTAATGGCGAGCTCTGGGTCGTCGTCGGGGAACTTTCCCCTTACCTTTGACTACCTCCCCGACGGCGACGACAATGGCAACACTGACGGATGATGACACAGACGAAGACGACCACGACGTGGGGGAACCCCTGCCCTCCCCATACGCTTGTGGCTGGTTCTGACCAGCACTGGCCTGTCCTCCCAGCGTCCCCCCGCGTCTCCCCTTACGTTCCACCCCTTGGAAAGAAGGATACACTGGTAAATCACACTCATAGAAATTGTTATATCTTGGAGGCGCGAATAATCTTAGCTGTTCAAGCGCCCTAAAACTACTAATACTACTACTACTATACTGAGTGGGAAATTAGCTTTATGATTTTAAGAATAGTTTTAGAGTGAGATAAAATTAGGATATTTTTGCTATAGAATTGAAAATGCTAATCTTTACGAATGTAAACTTGAAACAAGTGTCATGACACCAGCGGGCTTAATGTGCCGGAAAGATGTTGTGTCATAAGCAAGGCTGAGTTGAATGTTATTGACACGCCTCATAACATTTGATGATGCATTTAAAGGAAAAGTAGAATAAGAACTTACACACTCGGGAGTCGGGAGAGAAATTCGTAGTTATCAAACTAGTACTTAACACAAAAACGACGTAATAACATGTATTATGTCCAAGTCCGCAGTTAAGTTTTATTGCTTTTATTTATCTTGTCACTGTAAGGAACAACATAAAAGCATTTACAAAACCCTTGTGTAAGAAGATTGATGATATTATCTTGATTCCCGATTCGCGTGATGATTAAAACACGGGCACAAATAAGAGAGTTAATCAAAAATCGTGTTCCGTTTATCTCCAACCTTGATGACAAAAATGTGTGTTAATATCACATCAGATTTGCTGTCTATGTTTAAGCGTTTCTGTGCCACTTAAAAGGTTATATCAATTCATTGCTATTTTTGGATTTCAAAATTCGCATTTTCATACACTTATACATCAAATATTTAAACAGACGCACTGTTAATTCGATGCTTTATTTTGAAATCTTAACGTTTCTAAACTTAAACTTTTAAAACATTATTATTATGATAGTTATAGACCTATAGTATCGTACTTTCCATTAACATAATTATTCGAGTAAGTTTAATTGAATATTATATAACCGCATATAATATAGATAGGCGTATTACTAAAAACCTAAAAATAATCGACTATGACTCTTTAGTTTCAAAAACTTTAAACATCAAAATGGTGTGGTAACAGTCACGTGACTATCTTTCATTACGCTATTTCATCGGGAACTCCCACATAAACGCCGAGAATATAAGATTATAATGACAGGCTAAAAACGAGTTTAGAACTATCTAACTAACGGTTTTGACACAAAGGACAAAGCTACTTTAAATTGTTTCAGAATGATTCGTGTAATTTTGTGACCTAGTACTATCCTCTTAGATTCAAATTTGGAATCGATACCAGTTTGGTCTCGTTTTATTACTTGCGCACACTTTTTACTTTATAAAATTGAAATGGGATTGATTTAAACCCGGTCTTATCTGGGGTATAAGGTGTTCTATACTCAATGCTATAAGGTTTGATAAAAATAAATACAATTTTTAACTATGACACGAATAACTTGTATTGTGCCAGGAAGAGAAAATTATGGTTTCTGGGTCAAATTCGGGCTGTAGATTTAAAACGAATTGGTTCATTGTTAGCAAACTTTTCATGGATTATGCAAAATACACTCCCCACTGGTAGGTGGAAAGTTTTATTCCCAAGTTCTAATGTGTGCTGCTATCTTTCGTGTTCTTGTAGAACTCGGACAAATGGTGTACTACAGATCGATAAGGAAGTTGATCATGATGAATGTTTTTCGTGATTTCGTGAAGGAAGTCAAACGTATTTTTTCTTTCTCCCTCAACCAAAGCCCGTGCCCGACTGACCTGTTGAACTTAAGTCCATCAACGTCTGACGGACATAGTGGGAAATGCCACGACATCTATCGTATTTTCACCGTCAATTAAGAAACAAATTTTTCTTACATAAAACGTCCGGAATCCAAATATAGCGTTTAATTTATGTTAAAAATTGTTTTGATATAGATATTGTGGCGCAAAGTGTCCTGTTTTGAATATATTGTGAAACGCGCTGTCATTGGTCATCCATTATGACGCCATCGCCATCACACTACGCGGACGATGGCGCTATTGAAATACATGATTTTGGCTTGATTTTATTGTAGATTTCACATAACAGCATTGTAATCGTCTGTGCAAAGCTTACATTATCTGATATCGTATTCGAAATGACACGATCAAGAATAAACATTAGATTTTAGCAATAAGACCCAAAAACATTTTAAGGAAGTAAAGATGATAAAATTGAAATAATTAAGTAGCTAACTAGTACTACAAGGTTGTACACGTGTAGTTCACAATCTTAACAAAAATAAATACACATTTGTAAAAAGAAAATTGAATTTATCATATTTTTAATATGTATAAAAAAATTGGTTCCAATATAATAATAAAAATAATAATGAATATAAGGTTTTTAAGCATAAGCCCGCTTTGACTAAAATTGTATTCTATTGACTTAAAAAATAAGAAGAAGAAGAAGAAGAAGAAGAAGAAGAAGAAGAAGAAGAAGAAGAATTTGTTATTTATTTATTTTTTATTCGGAAGTACATTATTAGACGAGTGAGCGAAGCGAATGAGGATTCTGTTACGCTCTACTCGATCGGGCCTTGGCCGTGAGCATTGTCCAATGTATGTTGTCTGTCCGGGCTCATACGGCCGAACGGCCAAATAGATTGAGCTGAAATTTTAAACACACATCCGTGACCAGGTAACTGAGAACTGCTAACAAAATGAGCAATATCTGTTGCGATTTAAGCTCGCAAGAAATAAAAATGTGAAAAATTTTAACTTAGATTGAAAATGTTTACAATACCCATTAGTAAACTAGAACACAGCCTGTGAAAGTTTGCGATCAGATGAACCAAGTAAATGTTTTATTATTATTTTGTTTTCATTTCTTCTGTCATTCTGTAAATGATGCTGGGCCATTGCTGGCTATCAAGGATACTATTATACACTTCGTTTGGGCTGGTGATGATCTACAAGAAACAGTGCGACGTATTTTATCTCGCAAACATCAGCTGGTAAGTAGGGTAGTATATTACTTTCCGAAACTAGAATGCGAGCTCTGGCAGTCGTTGTCGGGGACCCCCATATTCTCTGACGACCTTCCCAACGACGACGACCAGGACAAAACGAATGATGACAAAGACGATGACGACCACCACGCGAGAACCCTCCCTTTTCTTTCACCTTTACCCGTGGCTATTCTGACCAGCACCAGCATGGGGTTTTCCTCCCTATATCCTCTAGGTAAGCGTAGTGATTTTTGACCTAGCGGTTGTCGCACCCTTAATCCAAACTAAAACTAAATTGGGACGTATGGGACCAGCCTTTTCATAATAGGACGACGACAAACGGTTGACGCACCCTGAAACCAAAAAACTATAAACCACTTTCTCTGTTCGCCTAGGCCTAAATATTTTATTTTTTGGGGTTTATTTGGATTAAGGACGCGTCAACCGTTAGGTCATAATGCACGACTCTAGCCTAGGGGATGGGGATGAGTGGCCCATGCTGGTCAGAACCAGCCATGGGTAAGGGGAGGAAGGGGGATTTCTCACGTCGTGGTCGTCATTGTCTTTGTCATCGTTCGTTGTGTCATTGTCACCGTCGTCGGGGAGGTCGTCAAGGGAAGGGGGAGGTGTCCCCGACGACGATTGCCAGAGCTCGCCTCTGGTTTTGGTGAGTATAGTATACTTCCCTCTTATTAGCTGATGTTTGCGAGGTGGAAATTTTCTCTTGAATCGCCTTTTACGATTAGCAGAGCAATGCTCTGTGCCAATTCTACCCTGAACCCAGACGGAATCGTCTTTAATTTTTCATACATCGACGGTGGAGAAAGTACCTGTTCTAAGGGTTGTGGAAGTCATAATGAATACATCATTGGAGTAAACTAATAATAACATTTCTTGAGTTTCACATTGAAAGGACTACAGAGAAAACACATCTGCTTTCCAAACCAGCAGTTGAGAGAGTTAGACCTTCATTTGTCTTTAAGCTCAACAATGATCTAACATAACAATTAACTTGTTCACGCAAAGCTCCACGCAGATCGCGCCACTGCACTAAACCCCAAAACCAGGGTCCACTAGATACTTATTCCGAGCTGCTTGTTAGGTATCTAGTGGACCCTGCCCTAAGACCGTGGCGGTGTTTGAAATAAACTATGTATAGCAGGCTCTGCATTGTCAAATCTGTATGCTTCCTCGATTGTTTGTTTACGTATTGTTTTATTTACCATTCCTTCTTTAATCAATGGTTTTACGTAAGTAGTCGTACGGCCTATTTCAAGTAATTTTATTCAATAGCATATTTTGTTTGTTTAAACTTTTAAACAATGAAAACGTGAACGATAGGAAAATTAAAATAAGAGCTGAAAGCACATGGCGCCGTTGAAGTACGCCTACGTTAATGTTATTGAGATTAGACCTAGGCCTACTTGGAATAAGGCTACTAAGGACTAGGGCTTAGGCTTTTCTTCGGCATTAGATGTAGACCTAGGCATATCAATATCATGGTATTATAAATTAGCAAGTATAGGCCTAGGCCCTACTTGCATACGCCTCAGCAAAGCCTAGGGCTTAGTCCTAGCCAGTGTTGATTTGTTGACATGAGAGAGGTTACGTAGGCAGGAGGCCGAATAAAGACACAATTGTCAGTATATTATGTGTGATTGTATTTATTTGTAGTAATAAACACGACAGTATGCACTCCTCTCTCCTTACACGAATACACACAGCAATTGGGCATTTGCTTTTAACATAAAACTATGCAAACTGGACAGTAAAAACAGTAGGCTGCTGACAGCTAGAGCAGGGTCCACTAGATACTTATGCTAAGCTGCTGTAAGCGGGGTCTTCTCACCTGATGTAAACAAACCGCCATTTTATATCTTAGCGTGTTTTTTAAAAAATAATCTGGAGCGCTCCGAACACGCTCTGTAATATTATCCGTAGCAGAATGTGCTATGTTTTTGTTTTGTTTTGACAGATCATGGACAGCAAGGATTTGGCAATGTGGATTGTTACCATTATTACTTTTGTCTTTAACTAGATTGTAGTTACAACTCCACGATAACAGATTGTGTGTGCATAAGTCTAGGCTAGCTTGACTTTGTGTGGGATTTTTCATAGACCAAGGCCTAGACCTTACCCAATAAATAAGCGTTCTTGTAGTCTGGGGATTACGCCCCTAGGCATAAGTCGACGTAGAGCTTAGGTCAGCAGATTCAAGTTCAAGTTTGATTGAAATGAATCATTAGGTTTTGGTTTATACATGGTGGAAGTTTGGTTTGGGCTCATCTTTTATCTCACCAACCACATCAATGCTGTTTGCCTCGGGCCCTAATATCCATTATGCAAATGAAATTGAGAAATGAAGATTAAAGATATTAAATTATTTACATCATAATGTTACCTGCAAATATAATAATCAAAGAATAAAAGTGGTAGACTATTATGTATGTATTGCATTCAAATGTGCAACCGACTAATAAAATTTGATGTCCAGCTGCAGTTTTCTTTTTGTTTACAAAATCTCTTTGAGGTCCGTTGGATAATGTGTGCGTGCACTCAGTAGACACATTATCAAGTAGGCCTTGACTTCAAGATATAAAATGGCGCTTATACATTGTGGAAGTACAAGCGAAGACCCACCTTACAGCAGCTGTTAGGTATCTAGTGGACCCTGGCTATGAGCAGCCATGACACCTGCAAGTTGGGCTATCACCGCCGTCTACACTCTACATCCGCCTTTACAGGCATCCAGACGGCGGTGGGGGGTTAGTACAATAGCGCAGCGTGGTGAGTAAAAGCAGAGTCGATAAAGAAGTTTCCCCCTTGGGGAGGTCCTCCAACTCCCTATACCGCCCTGGGTTAAATAAAAGTTCGGTTTTTGGCGTTGTTGAATCTAACGTTCCGCGCGGCTCTGTGTGACGATTGATGGAACTACTTCAATAAAACTACGTCACTTTTCTACTAGTAGTTAACAGTCGATGACGACAAATGGCGGAAACGTCAAAATATCAAATACGATCGAATGTTGGCGAATGTTTTGGCATAAAGCAAACTCTCTTTATTAATGAGGATATTTCTGATGGAGTAGACCTAAGCTTAGGAGCTAGGCCGACAATATGTATTGTTCGAGATTTCGATTTGAGTGCCTAGGGCGTACTTACGTCTGAAAACTGTATTGTGGCCTTGGGCCTAGGCTACACTTACGTCCGTTAGGCTTGAACAAGGCATATCTCAAATTATTTCGCACGAAAATGTCACTGACGCCTGCGCAACACTTTATAGTACAATAATAAATCAAAAGTAAATCGTTTTAAAAGACTAGGGCCCAGGGCTAATATGATTGAAATAAAATTGAAGTTTGACGTTTCGTCTGTTGTTTGTTGATTTCAGCGTCACTGCACATCGATAATCTACTGACCGTATTTAGCGTGCAGTGCTTTTATTAGTTTCACATTGGAGCCGCTCTCAGCGCGCAGGACGTTAGATTCCGTTTTGACTTGGGAGTAAGGGGACCTCCCCAAAGGGGAAACTTCTTTATCGACTCTGGTAAAAGTCGCAGTGAACAAGTGGTTGGAAGTCACAGCCTTCTAAATAAGTAAAATGTCAGGTTGTACAATTAGTAGATAAAGTAGGTCACTACAGGGTCATACATCGGCCGTTCCATTTAGCCTGGGGTGAAGCCTATCTGTTCAACAAGGGTCTGTGACCACAAATGTTTGTATAAAGATTATACTAGGGAAACGCCAAAGTCGTTGTTAGACGAGTGAGTGAGTGAGCCATGTGTTTAGTCACCACATTACAACACACACATTACTTTTCTTCCCCCTACCTTAGACCTCCCTAGCCTATCATTGGCTAAAGTGGCGCATTATGGCCGGACAGTTGACGTGCCCTTAAACTTAAAAACTTAAAAACCCTATTATTTATACCACAATATAATGACCTAACCTAAATCCAATTAATGTTCACGGGTACTCAACACGTGGCTCTCTCACTCGTCTAACAACGACTTTGGCGTTTCCCTAGTTTAATTACATATTTACTACATTATAGAAACGAATAAATAAATAAATAAATAAATTTTATTTAGAGTCTGCCCACTCAGTTATATAACTGATTTTCAGTGGGGGACTTTAAATCAAAGCGACCAAGCCAACCCTGCAGGCCCCGACGCAATCGACGAGTGAGCGATAACCAACCAAAGATCGATATTTTTAATAGGAAATATAGCAATCAGTGGTATGGACAGTGCGAACACCCGCGAATCAACGCCAGAATCAACAAGGCCGATTCAGAACAACTCTGAAATTTATTATGTGCTTCGTTGCTAGGACGGCTCCAAAGTCACCGTTTACAAACTCCTAAGATATAAACTGATGGACTTAAGTCCAAATCAGAAGTTAAAAAACTTCTGACTATAGCGGGAATCGAACCCTGGACCTTCTGCATTGGAAGCAGATACGCTAACCACAAGACCAACGAGCCACACAAACCACATAAGCAGCTTAGCTGTGGGGATAAAATAATATAAGAAATATATTAAAAAAACGTAATGAATATAATAAAATATATATATAAAAAACATACAGAAAAATTGAACAAATAATACATTGAAAATGAAACTTAAAAATACTACGCATCCCATTTACGTGCAATATCTGTTTCATTGAACAAAAACCTTTTTCTTCATTCTTAGACCTACTTATTTTATCTATATTTTGTAAATCTTTTGGAATTTTATTAAAACTTAAGGGTACACTGTATTTTAATGCTCGTTTCCCATACTTATTATTGTAAGTAGGTATCTTCAAATGCTCTGCCTCCCTGGCGCGAGTATTTGCATTATAATTTACAATATTTTTAAACGAATTGTCATAATAGAATGTAACTAATAATTCGTAGGTGAACAGTAAATTTACAGGTAAAACTACAACCTCTATTTAGTAATAGTATAGTAGTAGTATAGTAGTAGTATATTAGTACACTGGGCAGAAACTACAGAACGAGACAGTAAACCAGGCCTTTGTGACCTATCCGCAGTGTGATCTTGTCCCATCCTTAACATTAATAAAATGATATAAATATATTATAAATGCATGAGATGAGTGATAAATGTTGACAGATGAAATAAAGATATAGTTTATTATGATAAATTATAATGAAAGGAATTGCCTTATGTAGCCGGTAACAATTCTCCATGTTAATATTCGTTATCTGACGTGATCTTGAATGACCTTTTTAAAGGCATCATCGGAGATCCTTAAAACGCAAATGTTCAGTAGGAAAGAATTCCAAACACTGGCAGCCCTTAGGTAGAATGACCTTTGGTAAGACAGTGTTGGGCAAAAGGAGGACGTTCAAGCAGCACTCCACTCTTGGCATTGTTCAGCTGAAGTCGCTTCAAAGGGTCAACATAAATATAAAGTTGGATCTAGAAACCTCTAGAAGTTGTGTTGGAAACTTTTTCTAGATTTTCAAATAGCATTCGTAACACTATGTGAAATTACGTCCAGTTAGTTTGTTTCGTAAAAGTTTGAGGGACAATCGACCAACTTTACACAATGGTGGTGTTGGCGTAGTCGATATATTCATTCGAGCACAGGACACGATGAGGCGCAAGTTGTTCCGCGGTAAGGGAGCAGAAGTAAAAATACAAGATGACACCCTGGAAGACCTTGACACGCCCCTCTATGTGCAAGGGCGTGTCATGCAGGCAACAATTAAGTGCATGTATGTGCAAGGTAAGAAAACACTACAAAATTATAAACGTGGTTCAAAAAGAAGTGTTTAGTATTAACAAGCCCTGTATGTATAATAGTAAAAGTTATCAAAATCTGGGCAAATCAATAGAAAATAATTGTCCTGCATATCAGAACTCGTACAGTGCATCCAATCCATGCTTTCATTTACTCCTTTCTCAACTGTTTGTTTTATGCATTAAAAAGTTTTCTTGCATCCTACAAACACGTTCCTGTTTCTACGATCCTAAACATTTATTTGCAATACTATGATATAATATATTATGCCCTTTTTAATATCACACTTTGGTATTGTTAAGTACTATAATTATAATTTTGTTTGCACACTTTTTCATTTGCTTCATTGCTAATGAATTAATGCTATATAACTTAGACTTTTAGGATATTTCTATTTGATTTATTTTTACCAAATTTAAGCCAAACTAAATTTATTTCAAATATACAATTTTTAAGATACATATTTATATGTTTGTGCATGCACATAAATTTTGCTGTTTTATTATTACTATTATTATTATTTTTATTATTATTATTATTTTTATTATTATTATTATTATTATTATTATTATTATTATTATTTTTGTTCACATGTTTCCACATCTCGGTACAAACCGGTACAAGTAAATGCAATGTATTGCGGACTATGTCAAGCAATACATGTGCCTATAATAATAACAAAACATTCAAATTCAAAACTTATCTTAAATCTATACAGTATGCAACATAACATTCAAATCAACTACTGAACAATTAAATAATGTGGGGATTTTGTGTACCAAGGGTAACAGGTACGAAAGAACTACGGGGCAAATGCTCTTTCTGTTGCTCTTGCATTCAACTATTTTCTTTTATAAAATGGTATGTTATGTTAAATAATATGGAAAAAATGAATGCAAAATATTAATAAAATAAAAAAAATAAAATAAAAATCTTATCTTAATCCTTATAAAATATACAACATAAAATCGTTTTATAAAATATTGCCATTGGGGAATTTTCGGACTATATGGCATGTGCAAATTATAACCGCTTTCTGCATTTTGATGAATAGATTCTTGTTGATGTCCAGTTGGTGTAAACTATTGTGTATAGGTTTGTGTGGTATAACTGCCGTGGCTGAAATTATTATTTTTATTATTATTATTATTTGGTTATTATATTATTATTATAACTTGGTATTGTAGTGACTATCTTGTTTCCACATTTTCTTTATTTCTTGTCTTAAGTCAAAGTAGCGGCTAACTTTTCTGTCCCACGTTGTTTCAATATCTTGGCTTAGTGGAATTGCTACATCGATAATAAATGTTTGCCTTTTTTATTTATCCGTTAAAATGATATCAGGCCTATTATGTTGTATCGTTTTATCTGTAATAACAGCCAGATCATATTATAGTTTTTCTTTTTAATTTTCTAATACCTTTTCAGGTTGGTACTTGTAGGGTACCGGTACGATGTTCTCCAGTAACAAACACTTTTGGGCCAGATGTTGGTGAATTATGTTGGTAATTTTGATTATGTCTGTGCAAATAATCTGACTGAGCTAGAAGTTTACATCCCGATATTACATGATCTATGGTCTCATTAGTCAAATGGCACTTTCTACATTTATCATCCAGAATATTGTCTTGTCTTCTTGTAATTTCGTGTAGCAATTACTTGATCCTGTAGGGCCATGAAAAATCCCTCTTTATTTTTTCTTTACACTTTACGCCTTTATTTGAAGAACAAACATTGCAAGTAGTAGTATATCCAGATATTATCCAGATATTGACAATTGGCTGTGGGGGAGGGGGTCGACCTTGCAATTCTTGTGTGCGAGGAAAATACAAGCTCTAAAAAGTGTATGAATCCGATACTTTTCTTGCAAAACTATTACGGAGTCTGGGGTTATACTCATACGCCAGCTGTGCCAAGAGCTCTAGTTAAAAGTTCAAAATTTGCAACTTTTAAAAGCCTAATCCTCTTCAAAAGTATAAAATTTCGTAATATTTAATGGTGCAATTGGCTAATTTAAACCGAAGTCTCATGGAAGTCCCCCCCCCCCCCCGTAGCCGCCCCTGTTCTGTATTAGTCTTGTGTTCGGCTCGTTGGTCTTGTGTGCGGCTCGTTGGTCTTGTGTGTGGCTCGTTGGTCTTGTGTGTGGCTCGTTGGTCTTGTGTGCGGCTCGTTGGTCTTGTGTGTGGCTCGTTGGTCTTGTGTGTGGCTCGTTGGTCTTGTGTGTGGCTCGTTGGTCTTGTGGTTAGCGTCTCTGCTTCCAATGCAGTAGGTTCAGAGTTCGATTCACGTTAAAGTTATAGGTTTGTTAACTTCTGATTTGGACTTAAGTCCATCAGTTCTTGTCTTAGGAATTTGTAAACGTTGACTTTTGAGCCGTCCTAGCAACGAGGTCTATAATTGATGAGCGAAGCGAAGATTCCATTCCACTACACTGGAGAAAAAATCCGATTTTTTTTTTCTCTCTCTCTTCTTTTTTCCGTTTGTATTTTTGTGTATTCGTTAACACTATTCCGGCTAAACCGATACTCCAATTGCGATCAAATTTTCTGGAGGTCTTCGAAATCTCTGAACTTAGAACTGTCACGTTTTTGAGCGCAATCGAAAAATTATTTCTCGTGAAAATCGCAATTTTACGATTTTTTTCGATTAAAAAAAATCGACTTATAACACCTACATGCTTTATCCGATAGAACCTTAATTTTATGAATTAATATATTCCTGTGAAATTTGAGCGCAAAAATCGCAAAAAAAATCGCAATTTTATATAATACATACATTTATATAATAAAACTAAATCAATTTCAATACCATCTGCATAACACATGGCAGCTCAATGCACCAATTACGCTCATCCAACAACGCGCCTGAAAAAGCGTTTGCGAAGCTTCCTAGTAAATTTAAAGTTGGTCTGAATCGGCCTTAATTGTTGATTCTGGCGTTGATCCGCGGGTGTTCGCACTGTCCATACCACTGATTGCTATATTTCCTATTAAAAACTATCGATCTGTGGTTGGTTACTGCTCACTCGTCGATTGCGTCGGGCCTACAGGGTTAGTTTGGTCGCTGGTTTACTGTCCCCCACTTGAAATCAGTTATGTGGCTGAGTGGGTTGACTCTAAATACGAATTTATTTATTTATTTTATCAAACACTTCTGCTTTCAGGTCTGTTACCGGACGTACCCAATCCCGACGTGGAGTTTTACGAGCAATACTTCGGCCTCACACTGGCAGAGCTGATAGTCAGCAACCGCTATCTTCATTGGGCGATTAAATTCACTCGCAACGCTTACCCATGGGGAACACTTGTCGCAATGTCCGTACAGATCCTCATTATCTTACCCGTGCACATTTATCTACATCGAGACAACAAAGATATTATCTTTGAGAGCGTCTTTGCTCTTTTACTTTGCTGTATAATGTTTATGACTCTACAACCTACGTTTTTTGGTAGAGCAAATTTTTACTCTGCGATTGTCCGACTTGAGCATCTTGTTAATGAAGATGAGAAGATGGATGAGGCAGACCCTAAGAATAAACTAAGGAAATTGCATTCTTGGGAAAAGTGGTGTGTCCAAATCAATGTTAGATGTGTGATACCATTTTTTTCACTTGGTTTAATATCGTATGCAGTTTTCACTTTAGTTCCGCAACGAAGATTATACACAAAGTAAGTTGGACACTGTCTTTCCTTATAACAGCCTACACAGGCACTGATAACTCTACTGTTGAATGCCCTAAAACAACTCTAACTAACTTACAGTACACAGGTGCTAGGCATAAAACATAAAAAAAAACGTTTGAATGAAAGTCGAAATATCAGTATTATTATATTATCTAAAAAAATTAACAAAGTTCAAAATACTTTGATAACAGTCTCATTCTTATTTTATGTTTAATTTCAGTGGCTGGTACCCGTTTGATGTATACGCTACACCTGCATATGAGTTAACTAATGTTTGGGTGGACGCTGGAATGTATTCATTTGTTCTTTCTCTCAAATACCTTAATGATATTTGGAATTTTTGAGTGCTATTACTTAAAAGTACATTTCGATAATCTTTGCCATAAGATTCGAAATATCCGAAAGATTGCAATCAGAAGAATCAGAGAGCGAAGAAGATGTAAATTTGAGGTACCTGTAGTAGATCGGATGTTTCTACGTTCACCGGCTAGCAATGCTGCCGGTCAGTTGGTTGTACGTCCACGATTTGTAATGCCAGATGCTGAAATCATGGGACAACTTGATAACCTATCTCTATTCAGCCCGTACGTTGCCATAGACATGCCAGGTGGGGCCGAAGGCAAGGATTTTGCTGCCTATAAGAAGCTGAAAGTACGAAATGAGCATGGTATGCGAACCAAGAAGATTCGCCGAGCAAGAATGGATACTAAAAGGGAGAAAGTTGAAGATCTTGAAGGAATTACAGCTGAGGAACTCAACACAGAGATGTTATTCCAACAGGCCAGATGCGCCGAGCTGCACCAGAAGTTGATAAGGTGCGGTTTTATTGATTTAGTACAGTGGCGCCGGAGCCGCGGGGGGGGGGCACTTGCCACCAATGCGAAATCAAGGGGGGAAAGACTTCAGTTTTGCGCCCCCCCTCCCCCCCCCCCTCAATATGAAACAAGAGCATCGTTGAATTTTGTAAACTGGCAATATGGGTATCTTCACAATTTTATAAATTATCGGGGAAAGCAGGCTAAAATTTATTAAAATGTCACCATTAATTCACAATGCTAAAAATTAAAATTAAATCTGAGACTATGCACCGTAGACTAGCACTACCTGGGGGGCACTCCACCCAGACCTCTCATTGTGCCAGGATACATACTTTTCCCGAAGCGATTGTTTCATGGGCAGTTATATACATTTCTTATTGCCCCCTCCACCCCCCCATCCCCCGCCCTACAAAAATGCATTTCCGGCGCCACTGATTTGGTGTGTAATAGTTCAATCGCCATTTACAGTACAGCATGTGCAACATTGCCTACAGTTTACTTATACTAATAGTACATGGTATATAAAAGCCAACAATAAAAGCATTGGTAAACTTTATCGAGATAAATTGATTTTAATCGTTTCTAAAAACAATTTATTATATAGGTATATTCGTTCGCGCACCTGTTGTTAACACTCAAAAGCCAGTGTCTAGACTTTACACTGGCTTTTGGGGTAGTGTTACGAGAGAGAGTTTTAACCAATGATTTTTAACATCTATAGTAGGGTAGATCCCCAGTCATTAATCCACTTCCGTGACAATTTGAAGCCATCTTGAATAGGTCAGTTTGCATGTTAATTAAAGTATATGGGAGCGATTTGTAGCCCAAGTATTTTTCAAGATGACTGTCAGGTTGACAGGTAACTGGTGAGCATTAGCCGTTAAAACCAAATGATTAAAATTCCCTTATGCAATAACTTCTTATTGTTTCTGTTTGTGCAAATTCCCATGCTGCACAAGCTAAAACCATATCAAACAATCCAGTAAAATACCTTATTTGCATTAAAAAAGCGAAAATTAAAACGCCAAATCGCCATCTTGAATGGGTCAGATTGACGCTTCAATTTGGTACGCTCACGCCTGTGCGGACGTATGGGAGACTGGGGATCTAGCCTACTATAGGTGTAAAATATCATTGGTTTTAACACTGAAGCGAACGAACGAACCTAGTATATTACAGCAAGTCGTAAAAATATATATTTGTGTGAGAAATATCACTTGTTTACTTATTGATATTAAGTAAGAACCCCACCCCCTTCACATAGTATACTATATGAAAAGCTATTTATCCCCCATTGCTAGAGAAATAATAAGGATTAATATTGTATGCATTTCTATTTATGTTTATTTTTCAGCTTGTCAAATCACTGGGGTTCCTGCCTGAACACGAACCTGATGTCGCTCTATTTCATCAACTTAGTTACGTTTGGTGTAACTGCGTTACTTATTAAAACTGTGAGTAAACATGCGATAAAGATAATGCTGTAAAAGTTTAATGACTAGGAAAATGACAAAACCACACGTTAGACAGGTGACCAGGGTCACAAACACACTTTAGAAATTCAAATTTTCTAGACACACTTTATGGCTCTCATTCACTTGTTTTACGTGTGGTTGTACTTGTAAGTTTATACCCCCCCCCCCCCCCCCCAAAAAAAAAAATACAAAAATACAAAAATTTGTTTAAAAAAAACGGCAGCCAAGCTCTCCTTCCAAAGTCTTCGGCTGTGAATGCTGTGAGATATAGAAGTTGAGCCAAGCATTTCATTCTTTCTCCCTAGTTTCGCATTGAAAAGAAGTAATATCATTAATTCGCCTGTCGACGAGCGCCAAGCCAACCATTTTCGTGGTAAAAAAAAGTAAAAATTGTAAACTCAAAATCATAAAAAAAAACTTTGGCATTGAATTTGGTTCATTACGAGAACTCTAAAAAGTCAATGGCCAAGTAATTTTTTTATGATTTCGAGTTCAAAACTTTTACTCTTTTTCCACGAAAATGGTTGGCTTGGCGCTCTTCAAGAGGCGAAATGATCTTACTTCTTTTCAATGCGAAACTAGGGAGAAAGAATGAAATGCTTGGCTCAACTTCTTTATCTCACAGCATTCACAGCCAAAGACTTTGGAAGGAGAGCTTGGCTGCCGTTTTTTTTTTTTTTTTTTACAAATTTTTGTATTTGGGGGGAATATCACATCTTTTTGTTGATTGTTTTTTATCAAGGCGTGAAATACGTGAAATATGTGAAAAGATGGATACAGTGCCTTTAAAACAGATTGTCTAGAAATAAAAGCTACCATCTTTTGTTTTTGTACAATGCTTTTTATTAAATTTGCTATGGTTAATGTCGTCTTGGGTTTTTGTGTGAATGATTTGTTGACTGGACTATAACACATTGACGCATTATTTTAATCATCAATTAAAATATTCAAATTGTATTAAATACGACCTAACGTTTTTCCCAAAGTTAAGGGTGGTAGGGAACAGAAGGAGTGAAATATCGCTTGCCTCCCGGCGGATTATTATTTTTCATATTATTATGTACCATCGTGCCAAATGTTTTGCCTTCATGGTGAATGCTGGAAATCAAGGTGAAAATAATTTGAACTATTAGGGATGGGGGTTCAAAAAATGTGGTTTAGGAAATAAGAATAGGCCGATTGGGTTAAAACAATAAAACATAATTTTAATAACTAATTTGAATAAACATTCAATTTTGGGTTAGATCTATGAATTATTCCAATTTTATGGGATGATTTAGCCTGCCTCTTGGCTGATTATTTTTCATATTATTATGAAACATCATGCCAATATTTCATTAGGTGCCTTCATGGTGAATGCTGGAAATCAATTTAAAAATAATATAATCTATAAGGGATGGGGGTTGAAAATTGAATAAAAAAATCAATTTTAGGTTAGAGCTATGAATTATTCCAATTTTAGGTGATGATTTAGGGGGTGTTGGGGGTGGAATATCGCTTGATCTCGGCGGATTATTTTTCATATTATTATGTACCATCATGCCAAATTTCATGATGATAACTCATTAGGTGCCTTCATGAGAATGCTGGAAATCAAGGTAAAAAAATAGAAAGTTAGGGATAGGGGTTGACAAAATGTGGTTTATATAATGAGAATATGCCGATTGGGTTAAAAGACATTAGAACATAATTTTAATAACAAATTTGAATAAAAATTCAATTTTGGGTTATATCTATGAATTATTCCAATTTTAGGGGATGATTTAGCCTGCCTCTTGGCTGATTATTTTTCATATTATTATGAAACATCATGCCAATATTTCATTAGGTGCCTTCATGGTGAATCCTGGAAATCAATTTAAAAATAATATAATCTATAAGGAATGGGGGTTGAAAATTGAATAAAAAAATCAATTTTAGGTTAGAGCTATGAATTATTCCAATTTTAGGTGATGATTTAGGGGGTGTTGGGGGTGGAATATCGCTTGATCTCGGCGGATTATTTTTCATATTATTATGTACCATCATGCCAAATTTCATGATGATAACTCATTAGGTGCCTTCATGAGAATGCTGGAAATCAAGGTAAAAAAATAGAAACTTAGGGATAGGGGTTGACAAAATGTGGTTTATATAATGAGAATATGCCGATTGGGTTAAAAGACATTAGAACATAATTTTAATAACAAATTTGAATAAAAATTCAATTTTGGGTTATATCTATGAATTATTCCAATTTTAGGGGATGATTTAGGTTTTTTGTGGTGGTGGTTGACCCAGCCAGCTGGAAGGTTTTTGTCGATTTTTACGCACTTTTTCAGAAAACTCAGAACGGGTTATCGGATCGGGATGATTTTTTGTTTGGTATGTCATGGACCACATATCAGGTCATATACCGAGTTTCAAGATTGTAAATCTTTCGGGACGGCGTGTGCAGATAGTTGAACCCCCCCCCCCCCCCCCCCAACTCGGGTAGGAGTAAATAGGGTCGAGTTTTCATCGCCTACTAGCAGTCGCGTGCTCTTGGCTGCGGGCGAACGACCGTCGCCGTAGATATTTTTAGAGTGAACTCATGAAACTCAATTTTGACTTTCAGGCATCTGAGATCACATTCAAGGAGATTATGTGTGCGCTTGTCTGCAGTCAGCTCGTCTTCATCTACTTTCAGTACAATTTCCTATTTGATCTCATTACGACTGGGGTAAGAAAACTTACACCTATACATACGTTTATCCACACAAAAAGAAGTAGGGGCACACTTTGGTGATCTGCTTTACCCCCTTAACCAACAGCACGTGGAATTCCTAAGTGGTCACCCACTCAAGTACCGACCACGTCCGATGTTGCTTAACTTCGGTGACCTATCGGGAACACGTGTATTCAACATGGCAAGGCCGTTGGCAACTAAAATAATAATCCATATTCAACTCCAGCAATGTCGCGGGTTGAGTGGTGTTCTTCACACCGATATCCTGGACAGGAAACAGCTTTGTGCCGAGGTTGCCGACCTCACCGTTTCTTCATCTTCCTCTCCATTTTTATCTACATTCTGATATTCAGGTTTATGGATAAATGGATAAATTATTTGGGTAGATTAAGCTTATAATGTCATATTGCACATAATCATGCCAAGAAAGATTACTTATATGTTAATTCTCGACCTTGGTTATATGTTAAATGGGAATTCTCCAATGTGTGTGGGGTTTTTTTATTAGCTCACTACGTGTTCATTACATACCACAAATTATTGCGTCGGGGCCTACAGGGTTGGCTTGGTCGCTTTGATTTACTGTCCCCCACTGAAAATCAGTTATATAACTGAGTGGGTAGACTCTAAATACAATTTATTTATTTACTTTATTTATTTAAACCTGTCTACAAACGTGTATAATTGATGTGCACGAATTGTTGTTTTTGCTCATATGTCCGTGTGCATACTTTGGTTATTTTCACCGACAGTGTTGGCTCGGGCGCTAAGCGCTCGATTCTGATTCGGGAGGTCCCGGGTTCGAATCCCGTCGAGACCGGCAATCCTGACTGAAGGTTTTTTCCGAGGTTTTCCTCAGTCGTTAAGGCGAATGCAAGGGATTGAGTCCTCTTAAACAGCCCTCGGACATCCCTTCACAATTTTCTATCCGCACATACCTAGTTCACCTGAAGAGGGGCTAATTGCACCCTATAACAGGTTTCCCACGATTAAAATTTTTAAAAAAAATTTAAAATTTAAATTTGGTTATTTTCAAATAAATTAACCTCAAGATATTAGTTATTATATCGTGTGTTGTGAACCAAATAGTCTTAAAATTAATTGTAATAAATAATTTTAAAATATAACTAACACATAACTGTACGTCAGAAATATACAATACAAGTAGGGCTACTTTATGGAAATAATTAAGTGAATTTTTATTTGTTATCAATCCTTATCATCATCGTAAGAGCATAACTGTCAGCGTCAGCGTTGGTTGAGGTTGTGTACGAATGTGAAACCTAAAAGCGCTGGATGTACCATGTTTCAGAGCTCAGCAGTGTCCCAGGCTGTGTACGAGTGTGATTGGTATGAAGCTTCTAAGCCCTTCAAGTTGTCCATGTTAATCATGATGAGTCGAGCCAATGTGCCTGTTGAAATCACACCCACTGCTCTCAAACCTCTCTCATTGAGAAACTTTGCAGATGTAAGTACACAATTGCATAGAGAGTTGCATTACTAATGTATGTCAGAAATGTGTGTGCTTATATGATTGTCTGAGTGGTGTTACTGATTTGTGGTATAGGTTATGTTTGTTCAGAAAAATCCAGATCTAAAGCCCATGTTACATTTTCTGTGGTCCCATCCCAGGTATGTAAATGACTCTCAAGTTCCTTTCCTTCAATTGTCCCCTGTCCATGAGCACTGAAACTAAGTCTAAAATTTGTGAGTATTTAATTTGGTATTTAATTTTCGATACTCGTCATTCAAGCCGGAATTATTAATACCTGTTTTTTCTTCCAAAATTCGAATTTGTTATTCTGTTTTAATTTTGTATTCATAAACTTTTTTAGTGGGCATTTAACATTGCAAAATTTAGCTTTTTAAAAGTGGATTATAAATGTTCCTTTTCAATTACTAGGAAGCTTCGCAAACGCTTTTTCAGGCGCGTTGTTGGATGAGCGTAACTGGAAAATTTCGATTTTCAGGAGAAATAATATTTCGATTGCGCTCAAATTTCACGTGAATATATTAATTCATAAAATTAAGGTCATGTGAAAAAATTACTACAATCGGATAAGCATGTAGGTGTTATAAGTCGATTTTTTTAACGATAAAAGCGTAATATTGCGATTATCATAAGAAATAATTTTTCGATTTCACACTAATATATTACTATTTACTATTTACTATTTACTACTAATAAAACTAGTATATTAATACATACCATTAAAGTTCTGTGAAAAAATCATTACAATTAAATAAAGCATGTAGGTGTTATAAGCCGAAGACATTTGTTTTAAATCGAAAAAATCGTAAAATTGCGATTTTCATGAGAAATAATTTTTGGATTGCGCTTAAAAGATTTCGAATGCCTCCAGAAAATGTTATCGCAATTGGAGTATCGGTTTAGCCGGAATCGAGTTATCAAACACACAAAAATACAAACAAAAAAAATAAAGGAAGAAAAAAATCCGGATCTTTTTCTCCAGTGTAGTAGAATGGAATCTTCGCTTCACTCGCTACGCTCAATTAATCATTCAGAACGCAAAAAGCAAAGTTTTCTACGTATTCCGGCGTTTTTTAAACGTTACAAAATAAATTTAACACAGAATGTACAATTTGAATATTGAAATTAAATCCTCCAAAAACTTTATGTGTATGTCTCGGTCAGTTTCAATGTATGATAACCATTCGAGCGTCTCTCAATGCCCTTGGTGTGACAGGGGGTCGAGAGGAACCTCGAAATGCCTGGAACCATATTTTTCCAAACAATTTCAATAATATTTTTAAGGCAAACAGGTGGCCCAAAATCACACGCTCTTGCTGTAACAAATTGTGTTTTTAATAGCATATCATGTACAATTCCGTCCACGACATAAAATTAGCAAGAAAGGGCAAAATGTATTTGTTATTGTTTGTTTCATTGACTAAATAATTTTTAAAACTAACAGGTAAAATCCATTAAATATATGACCTAACGGTTGACGCGCCCTTATTCCGAATAAACAAACAACAAACAACAGTTAGGCAAAGAGTGATTGAATTATGTTATATTTAACTATGGTTAGAGAAGCATTACTTTTATCATTCGCCAAATTTAGTTTATTTCTTTTAAATTTCGTACCCAAATTATAATTCACTATTACTCTCATTGCAGGTTGCCGAGTCAGCCTACAAAATGCTTGCTACAATTGAATCTTTCTTCTAGAAGTTGGAAATAACAAACGTCAAGTCCGATTAGTAGAAAATTAAAATCAAAATGCTGCATCATATTATAATCTGACAGCTGGTGTCGCCGTATTTATTAGTATTTACGTTAATGTGCTGTCGGGGATGATCTTGTACCCTTTTGTAATATATTCGGAAGTAATTTTATTCGACTCTTTTCAAGGGTTTTTGTCAAACTACAGTTTAACGATTTCAGCTCACAAAAATAGAAATATATTCCAATAATGGTACAATGTCCCAGTATTATCTTATTTACTTATTGTTATTATGTTGGAATACCAGTCGTCCTCTGAAAGGATTTGAGTAGTTGCTAACCTACCTAGGGCAAGTTTAAGTATAACTTAATGTTTGATGGATAGTATATTTTAGGGTGATTTCAAAATTTTTATTTGCTTGGTTTAATAAACAAGTTTTCCGGTATAGAAGATGAGTTATATTAGTATCTACACAAAGCTTACGAAATGAAGCTGTGCTAGCAAATTAGAACATCATGAATATACACAATCAACTGTTCAGTTAATATTGTCTGTTGGGTGGAATTTGGTAGATAAACCATATAAACGCAAGATGTTTTGACGTAATGTTTTGATCATTTTGAGGAAAGGGAAAGAAAGATTGGCTCCAACTGGCTGGACAATGTGTACACAGATTAATTTTGTAGATTTTTCGTTCATTATTTCCTGACAAAGGAAACACACATATTCGATTGATTTGCATTGCCTAATCTGTGCAGCTTTGAAGAATTTTGAATAAATTGCCACCATATTGTGTGTATATAGCACCATGTTTTGCACACCGATGCTCACAATACTTGGCTGTGACGTCATCTTGAACTATCCTATTGTACTTCCATCTTTTAGGCTCTTTTTTCATTTACACGTACATTTATAATTCCTAAAAAACATTAATGCAAGTTTTTTTAATACAAGCATTATTTGTCTTAGATTTAGAGAGCACTAGTGTTATATTTAAGCTAAATGTAGTGAAATAATATTGATCGATGTTCTTTCACGTCATGTTACTAGATGCAATGATAATAAATGAACATATCTTAATGGAAACGGGAATAAAGTTATTAAAACACTTGAAAGTCATAATATATGGTCCTGTTTATAATCTTAGGCTTAGACCATCAGTATAGACCACATGAATTCGTATTTGTATCATTTTGCATCATCATCTTTACAACAATGTTTATAATCATTCATTTCCTTCATTTGCTGTCATATTTGTAGTGTAATAATTTTTGTGGGAAGCCTGACCACTGCCCAGGGTGCAATTCATGCCCCTCTCCCAGTTGTCTAACTAGGTATGTTGCGAATAGGATAATTGTGAAGGGATGTCCGAGGGCTGTTTAAGAGGACTCAATCCCTTGCATTCGCATTAAAGACTGAGGAAAACCTCGGAAAAAACTTCAGTCAGGTTTGCCTCGATCCAACACTGTCGGTTATTTTTAATGTATCATGTAACATATTATGAACTTTCACTGATTAGTACTCTGGACCCCTCTGGTCATCCAATATAATTTGGCCAGACGTTAAATAAAAATTGGATTTACTACAGAATACATTTTTATTTCATATTTCCGACTCACTATATGTAATTGAGTTGAGAGGTAAAATATGATATTATAATACCATTGTAAATTTCAAGTAGTAAAAACAAACGCATTTAATAATGGCACCGGATATCGATCGGTATTAGTAATAATAGAGCTACCAGCGGTGGTAAACGATTCGCTCAGGGCCACGTTATAATCAACATGGCTAAATCGGATAACGCTTTAGTGCTTTGTTCAAAGGAAGGTTTCATTTCACAGTCTTATCAATTTTACTTTTACTGTCAATAACATTAATTATATAACACAACAATTCTTGAACTCGGTCATGAGTTGGAGAAGTTTATTCTCGACTAATTTACTTTGTCTCGTTAAACCTTGGGTCAATTTGTTTACGTGTAAATTAAACCTGTTATATACAACATAAACAGTAATTTTTCATTTCATGAGGGATTTTAAAAGTATTTTCATGAAAATATATCATCGACTGCACTAAAACATATTGTGTTCGAATGTTAATTTGGACCGGTACATTTACCAGTACAAGTAAAGGAATCATTTATTTTCGAAAGAGCTCGGTCAAGTGTCTTACACAATTGTGTGCGTCTTGATTAGCTTCGGTTCCGTTAGGCTGGGGCTACCTTGACCCGGCTACGTCACAATAATAGGTCATTGTAGCTATTATAGGAGCAGCGTGATCTCCGAGCGGCGAGTACACGGAGCTGACAGGACTCACTTGACTTACCACAAGGTAAGTAAGTGTAGAACTCTTGCAGAAGAGCAATGATTTATGCATCGCCGTAAAGGTTATACCAAAAAAAAAGTTGGTTAGAAATTATTGCTAAGAAGGCTTTGACGGCCTTATAGCCGCTGCCTTAGCCTTGCTCGAAGCATTATTTTATTGCAATTGAGTAACATATGTCACAACATAGCAGAGGAAATAGAGCATGATTGGCCTGGTCGGATTTCAAGAAGCTACTTTACGCAGATTCGCGCGGCTATTTTTAAATGGAAACATCGGTCTTAATTATCCATCTAATGGTATTCTTAACACAAATGCGAAATAACACTATTTAAAAAATACCGTGTGTGTCAATATCATCATCATCATCATCATCATCATCATCGCAGCAAAGCGTGAATGGTTTACCATGGAAATTAACACCGACCGTAGTTCATATTTATTATTGTGCAATATGGGTCTTTCAAAATCTATATGAAATATGAACGTTGTAGCCCCCACCCGTTTGGTCAGAATCGCCCCAAATATCACGAAAATATCGAGTTAAAATTAGGAAAAATTCGTAAAAGTACGATATTCATGAGACATATTTCTTCGATTGTACCCAAAAACGTGGCAGGTCTAAGTTCAGAGATTTCAAAGGTCCCCTCAAATTTTCATCGAGATAGCATTTGTCGTTTGCCCGGTAGAGCGCAAACAAGCAGAAAAAAGGAGGGAGAACAGCCGAGCTAATTTTTTTCGAAGGTCAGTTAAATTTAAGTCTTCATAGTCCGATATTACATGAATAGTTTAGATTTCGACACGGTCAAAGTATAAATTTCTCACCTTTCGTATTTTTACATCAACGTAACGTTGAAAATACTTTTGTCAGGATTGCCGGTGGCTG
This sequence comes from Sweltsa coloradensis, assembly GCA_024449915.1. Classification (NCBI taxonomy): domain Eukaryota; kingdom Metazoa; phylum Arthropoda; class Insecta; order Plecoptera; family Chloroperlidae; genus Sweltsa; species Sweltsa coloradensis. The sequence goes on along the minus strand of JAMZAV010000840.1, from coordinate 478,705 downwards.
GTATTTAAGTGGCGACTTTTCGAATTAATATTTTCACTTTTTAAAAGTTCTTATATATCGTTTAATAAAGAAAACATATTGTTCAATTATTTTCACACATCCACCTTTCAAAAATAGTGTTTGAAGTTGTTATTCAAGAGACCCGGCACCTCCACCAACAGCAGTGAAATATGATTACAAGGTTAGATGAGTCACACCGAAGATCTTTAAAGTGAGATACATCTTAAGTACTACTTGATTCTAGATAGTAAACCAACTATTGCATAATATGCACAAATATGTAATAGAATAGTATTCTACATTACTTGGTAAAACTATCGAGCTCTCGACTGATTTATTTATTTAACATCTACCCTATTCAGTTATAAAAACTGATTTACAGAAGTGGACAGGTAAATTAAAAAACAAATGCAGACACAATAATGATAATTTTATAATAAGTAAAGTTGAAATAGTGATATTACAACAACAATGTATAATTTGACAATAATTTTGGTAACAAATTCAAATTGGGTATTGTTGTCACGTTTCTATTGTTACTTGTTAATTGTTATTATACACCTCAAAAATTTCATATTAAAACCTATTTTTCTATGGATTCTGCCTCACTTGTTCAACTTTTTCTTTCAAAAGAACAAAAGGCAATATATTACCATTACCTTAATGTCCATGTGAAATATGAACGTTGTAGCCCCACCCGTTTGGTCAGAATCGGCCCAAATGTCACGAAAATATCGCATTAAAAATCGAAAAAAAAAATCGTATAAGTACGATATTCATGAGAAATGTTTCGTCCATTGTACCCAAAAACGTGAAAGGTCTAAGTTCAGAGATTTCAAAGGTCCCCTCCAATTTTTATCAAGATCGCATATGCCGTTAAATAATAAAATAAATAAAATAAATTTTATTTAGAGTCTACCCACTCAGTTATATAACTGATTTTCAGTGGGGGACTTTAAATCAAAGCGACCAAGCCAACCCTGCAGGCCCCGACGCAATCGACGAGTGAGCGATAACCAACCAAAGATCGATATTTTTAATAGGAAATATAGCAATCAGACAGTGCGAACACCCGCGAATCAACGCCAGAATCAACAATGCCGATTCAGAACAACTCTGAAATTTATTATGTGCTTCGTTGCTAGGACGGCTCCAAAGTCACCGTTTACAAACTCCTAAGACAAGAACTGATGGAATAAGTCCAAATCAGAAGTTAAAAAACTTCTGACTTTGACGGGAATCGAACCCTGGACCTTCTGCATTGGAAGCAGATACGCTAACCACAAGACCAACGAGCTAGATAGCGCGCGAACAAACAGGAAAAAAAAACATTGGAGCTAAATTTTGTGAGGGGTCAGTAAAATTGAAGTCTTCGCTTCGCTCATCCAATTAAAGGGTGGGGGGGCATAACAGTTCATAGCTTAGTTGCAGGCTTGTATACTTTTGTCTTTTCGTGGTCTTAAGTTGTAAATACCGGTACTTGATACCAGTTTCGTTGACTACTCCTACTGTTTTTGGATGAGCGAAGCGAAGACTTTAATTTCACTGACCCCCAAAAAATTTAACGTGGGTGTTTTTTTTTTGTTTGTTTGTTTGTTTGTTTGTTTGTTTGTTTTGTTTTTTTGTCTGTTTGTTCGCTCTCTACCGGGCAAACGGCTATGCGATCTTAATGAAAATTAGAGGGGACCTTCTAAATCTCTGAACTTAGACTTGCCACGTTTTTGGGTACAATCGAAGAAATATTTCTCATAAATATCGTACATTTACGATTTTTTTCGATTTTTAGTGTGATATTTTCGTGACATTTAGGCCGATTCTGACCAAATGGGTGGGGCTACAACGTTCATTGGATGAGCGTAGCGAGCGTAGCGAGCGAAGCGAAGATTCCATTTTACTACACTGGAAAAAAAAATCCGGAATGTTTTTTTTTCTTTTTTTTTGTATTTTTGTCTGTTTGTTAGCACGATTCCGGCTAAACCGATACTCCGATTGCGATGAAATTTTATGGAGGTCTTTGAAATCTCTGAACTTAAAACTGCCACTTTTTTGAGCACATCGAAAAATTATTTCTCATGAAAATCGCAATTTTACGATTTTTTTCAATTTTTAAAAATTTCTTCGACTCCTGTCCGATTGTAATGATTTTTTTACAGAATCTTAATTTCATGAATTGATATATTCATGTGAAATTTAAACGTTATCAAAAAACTATTTTTTACGAAAATCGCAATTTTACGACTATAATTCAATTTTTAAAATTTCTCCAGCTTAAAACACCTACATTCTTTATCCGATTGTAATGATTTTTTTACATAACCTTAATTTTATGAATTAATATATTCGTGTAAAATTTGTGCGCAATCGAATAATTATTTCTTATGAAAATTTCAATATTACGATTTTTTCCTTTTTTTAAATTACGATCAATTTAAAAAAAAAAAAATTTAAGTTAATTTTTAATTTAATTTAATTAAATTTTAAAAATATCTTCCAACTTAGTAATGATTTTTTTCACAAAACAACAGAAAATCCTCATAACACATGGCAGCTCAATGCACCAATTATACGCTCATCCAACAACGCGGCGGGACTTAAGCGTTTTCCTAGTATTTCACATGGACATTAAGGTTATGGTAATGTATTGCCTTTTGAAAGAAAAAGTTGAACAAGTAAGGCAGAATCCATAGAAATAAAGGTATTATTATGAGTTTTTAAAGGTATATAATAACAATTAACAAGTTACAATAGAAACTTGACAACAATCACCTACAATGCGTTCAAAAAGCACATGCAAAACTAAAGAGATCCCACGCAAACTAAAAACTTACACAAAAGCTCATCCATCAACGCGACTAAAAAAGCGTTTTCGAAGCGGCCTAGTTTAAAACATGTATATATAGCACGAGCGTACTCTGCTTTATAAAATCAATATCGGATTTGATTGTGTTCTAGCTATTCTCGTGAGGAATAATGTTAATACTAATACATTGCATTTTTAAAATCTGTTTACCTTTTGCCAGAAGAAGCAAGCAATGGTTTCAGTGAATAATAACGTTACCATAGGTTTATAACTTTAAACATTTAAGTTCATCCCATTTATGTTTATTTTCTCTTTTTTTGTCTTACTTGAAATTGAATATGTATTTTTTTTTAATTCAAATCAAAGAGTGTATGCAAAGCTAGGCCATTCTTTTAGATCTCAATGCTTTTAAAAGTAAAACCTTCTGTTTTTCTACAACTTTTTACTAGTCCGTAAGCAATCTTATAAATTGTGATTAAGTAGATAAACTGCTGTGGATTAGAGGATGTTTCAGATACATAAAATACAAGTTAATACATACAGACTTTCTCGGGATCAAACCACCGTGAGTTAAGTTGGAAACTTCTGTCTACATTTTCAAAAAGCATACGTTACTTCTCTGAAAAAACGCCTAATTAGTAGTTTTGTCAAAGTTTGTGTTACAATTGACCTCATTTATTTTTTCATGGGGGTGAATAGACTGACGAAGTTCATTGTCATTCGTGCACAAGACACGATGTGGCGCAAGTTGTTCCCCGGTAAGGGGGAGAATAAAGTACAAGACGACACCATGGAAGACCTTGACACGCCCCTCTATGTACAGGGGCGGGTCATGCAGCTAACTACGAAGTGCATGTATGTGCAGGGTAAGTAAACATTCAATAATATCGAATATGTGGTTGAACCGGAGTACGTAGTATTTACCATCCTGGTATGGTATAGCCGATCTAGTAAAGGGCGTAAAAATTCCAGTGTAACAAATTATTGGAAATCATTGGCCTTCATATTTACACTCTTCAAACCATTCTATGCTTTCTTGCTCCTTTTCTTTACAGATTGTTTAATTTATTTGTTTAATCTCACTTACAACCAATTCGTTCCTATTCTTCTTATCATTATTATTCAATATTTCACCATTATAATATTTTTACGATACTTGAATTTATTTAAATTAAATTTCGTTCTAACATTAAAAACTAAAAACGTACAAAATTTTAAATCTTATTTTATCAACTTTTGATGTACAGCCCTATAATAGGCTTAAATGACTCAGAACATTTTTAATTTTGCTATTTAATCCTTAATTTACTCAAAATTCTAAAAATGCTAGTTCTGGCTCATTTTGGGGTTAATTTTTCCTATAAATCAACAGCTTAAAAAATAGGTTAATACATACTATAATATCAGTGAATAATTCCTAATTTATTATCATTTAGCGTACCGAGTATGTGAAGTAGAAATAAAACTTATCTTCAATTTACCTATAATTGTAGGAGTTTGTAGTTGTCCTGTGCAACGCACGAGAACCAGTCCTCGTTATGAAGTCTTCGTTGCGTCATGATCTTATTATTATTTGAACCTGATTTTATATTATCAGTCAGACCATCTTCTGTGCAAGAGAATTTGATAACGACTTTTGTATATTTTAATTATTATTTTACTTTGTCTTTGATGGGTGTATGTGGGGCTAGCAGAGCTAGCAGAGATAGAGTTAATAACCTGACCTTGTTTAATTGTACTTTGCAGTGGTGTAACTAAGGGAGGAACGAAAAAGGCGACCGCCCCTCCCCCCCCCCGAATGAGGTCAGGGTGAAGGGCACAATCTAGTGGAATGATTTTGTAAACTGACAATCTTCTCTATTCCCCATTGTACCAGGATACATACTAATGTTTGTAGTAACAAAAATGTTCGCCACCCCAACCACCCCCACCCCCTACAACAAGGGCTAGTTACGCCACTGGTACAAGGTATAAGTTACTTGAAACCCGCAGCATATTTTTTTCGTGGTACAACCTGGAAAACCTATTGTATTTATTTATTTAACGTCTATCATATTAAGTTTTAAAAGTGATCTACGAAGGACAACTAGATAAAACTAATAACATAAATGCAGACACTATGATAGTTATCCTTGTAATGTGTGTGCAAAGAACTGTTCTGGGTCTATTTATTGTCTTGTAGATTTAGGGTTGAGTGAATTTCCATTAGTTATTTCACTTCAACTAGTTTCTTATTTCCCTGCAAGGGCCTGTGCACATGTTGATTGTTTTCCTGACATTCACCAGGCCCTAATCTGTCACTGAGTGCTCCGGTACTATACTTGGATGGATCCCCGGGATGAAGAGATTACTATAAGCACTAGCCGCTATTAGTAGGTTTTTAGTACAACTGCCACAGTATTTTTCAATATACACCTATACGCCTCAGAAAAAAAAATGAATTCAATGTATATCAATATTGTAATTCAATGTTTATTCAATGTATACACATGATAATCAAAAATCAAAAAATCGTATAAAAGTTGAGACACAATGTTTTTTGTTTCTAGTACCTATCTACTGCACAAAAACTACAATCATTTGGTATTGCATTCAGCCCACAACTTTTTTCTAAAACGCACCAAACGCACTCTAAAAATCTGATTTTCAAACATTTTGCATAACATGATTCGATAAAAATGGGCCGTTCTCTGGTTCAATTTCAATTTCAATTTCAATTTTTTATTAGGACAAATTGTTCGCTCGTCGATGGTGTCGGCGCCTACAGGGCTGGCGTGGTCGTTTTTAAATTTAATGTCCCCCACTGAAAATCAGTTCTGTGACGAGTGGGTATACTCTAACTTAATATGAATTTATTTAATTTTTATTTATTGATTAATGTTTTTATATTTTTTTATTAAGGTATTTATGTGTTTATTTATTTACTTGGTTATGAATTCTTCAATAACAAAAGCAAATTAAATTCTACATATTTCTGCCTATTTTCAATTTATTACAAGCGCAGAGCGTTCACCCACTTTCCCCCTGACCACGCTCATGGTTGCTTAACTTCGGTGTTCGAGTGGAAACCGGCTAAGCGACCGTGGCTAAACCTCTGGCTATAAAAGCAAGTTTAAAACAGGGAGGTTGTTGGCAACCTACAAAAATAGTCAATTGCGTTCCGCATAAGCTAACTTAAAGGTTCCAACCCACAAACGTTTATCTTTACATAAAAAATCTTCTGCTTTCAGGTCTGTTACCGGACGTTCCCAACCCCGGCGTGGAGTTTTACGAGCAATACTTCGGCCTCACACTGGCGGAGCTGATAGTCAGCAATCGCTATATTCATTGGGCGATTAAATTCACTCGCAACGCCTACCCTTGGGGCACCCTTGTCGCAATGTCCGTACAGATTCTCATTATTTTACCCGTACACATTTATCTGCACCGAGACAACAAAGATATTATCTTTGAGAGCGTCTTTGCTCTTTTACTTTGCTGTATAATGTTTATGAGTCTACAACCTGCGTTCTTTGGCAGAGAAGATTTTAAGTCTGCAATTGTCCGACTTGAGGATCTTATTAATGAAGATGAGAAGATTGATGAGGCAGACCCTAAAAATACGCTTAAAAAATTAGAGTCTTGGGAAAAGTGGTGTAACCAAATGAATATTAGATGTGTGATGCCATTTTTTTCACTTGGTTTAATATCGTACGCAGTTTTCAGTTTAATACCACAACGCAGATTGTACACAAAGTAAGTTGAACACTTAGTCTCATCTTAAATAACTGTTTATTTCTCGGCTTGAGCTTACACTATACTCCATATAATGTGCCTTATCTCAGCCATACAAAACTCTTCTTGTATACATTACTTATCCTGTATTGTTATTATAACTTGAACTTAACTAATCCAATTGTTACAAAATACTTTAAAACAATGAGTGCGCATAATGTATTTTAAGTTTGAGCGCTTAGCTTGTCTTTTTCATCCTTGGATCATATTTAATTGGATGAGCGAAGCAAAGACTACAAATTAACTGACCCCCCAAAAAATGAGCTCGTTTTTTTTTGTTTGTTTGCTCTCTACCGGGCAAACGGCATATGCGATCTTGATGAAAATTGGAAGGACTTATTGACCTGAAACGTTTTTGGGTACAATCGAATAAATATTTCTCATTAATATCGTACTTTTACGATTTGTTTCGATTTTTAGTGCGATATTTTCGTGACATTTGGGCCGATTCTGACCAAACGGGTGGGGCTACAACGTTCATATTTTACATGAACATTAAGGTTATGGTGATGTAGTACTACATTTTGAAAGAAAAAGTTGAAAAAGTTAGACAGAATCCATAGAAATAAAGGTTTTAATATAAGATTTTGTAGGTATATAATAACAATTAACAGTAACAATAAAAACTTGACAACAATCACCTACAATACAATGCGTTCAAAAAGCACTTGCGAAAGTAAAGAGATCCCACGCAAACTAAAAACTTACGAAAAAGCTCATCCATCAACGCGACTAAAAAAGCGTTCGCGAAGCGGCCTAGTTTATAAAACGCATATTGTCTTTAGTAATAAAACACATGTTTGAATTCGCACGGTTGATTGGTATCGTTATGTTCTCTTCCAGTGGCTGGTACCCGTTTGATGAATACGCTTCACCGACATACGAGATAATAATGTTTGGGTGGACCCTGGAAACTATTCTCTTATTCTTTCTTTCAATTACACTAGATATACTTGGCATTTTTGAGAGTTATTACTTAAAAGTACATTTCGATAATCTCTGCCATAAGATTCGGAATATCCGAAAGATTGCAATCAGAAGGATCAGAGAGCGAAGGAGACAGCGCCAACGTGTAGTGCACGACAGGTTGTTTGGAAGATTACCAATGAGGTATGTGGTTGATGGCAGGCTGGTTGTACGTCCACGATATGAAGTATCAGGAGCTGATAACAACAGAAGAGGTGACTACATCTCCCCATCCAGACCATACATTACAATAAACATGCCAGGGGGTGCAGAAGACAGGGACAATGCGACTCATAACCGGCTGAATGTACGTGACCTAAATATTAAAATAAATGCGCAGGGTACGAGAACCAAGGAAGTTCGTTGGACGAAACGAGAAATCAAAACGGAAAAAGTGAAAGATCTTGAAGGAATTACTGCTCAGGAACTCGACGCAGAGATGATGTTTCAACAGGCCAGATTCGCTAAGCTGCACCAGAAATTGCTAAGGTTGGTTGGGTTCTACTTCTACCTTCATGCACAGTGTTGCATGTGCAACGTATCCTAGAGTTTCTAGAACGCAATTACCTGTGTTTACTCAAAGTAAGTAGAACACAGTAACAAAATTACTTTTCTTTTTTTCTCTTTTTTGTTGTGAGTGTGAAAACGTGATTGTGAGGATACTGACGAAGCAAACAATTTATTGTTGGAAATAAACGTGTTATTATTTTATTCATATTTTGTTATTTTGTTAAAATCCATGGAACACATAAACATCTAAACAAATAGCACAATTTGGTGTTATTACCACTTGGCGGTGTTATTATGGTTAGTAGTTACTTCAGTTTTATTTAGTAAAACAAAAACATACCTCTACTTATCTCCTAACTTCTAAACAGAATCAAGAAAGCAAAAGCAAAGTGTCCCAGCTAATACCTATTGTGAAATATTATTATATACCTTTGCTCTTGCTCTAAATATTTTTTGTAGGAATTCCACGGGAACATTAACTGTAGATTAGGTATACCGTACGTACAATAGTGCGAAAAGTCTATAAATATGTCGAAACCAGCGGTATTTTCGTTTTGGTTGATTTTAAGGCTTCTCCACAGTCCACAACCAAAGCATAAAACCAATAAACCAATCGTTTACTGCCTTAGAATCCCAGTCAAATCTATAGTCAATTTTCTTAACTACAATATAATATATAAATTAAAAAATTGTCTAACATAATTTTTTTTCGTTTGACGCTTGAAAATCAAAACACTGGTACATGTTTTTCAGGAGCATTTGTTGTATGAATGTCAATTACATCTTTTTTAGCATAAATCTTGAAATCATCTAATCTTACTAGTTAAAAGTAAAATGTGTAGAGAAAAGTTATTTTCAATTTGAATTAATAGTTATTTCATTATTCAGCAATTACCTGTTACCTTCGCTTCATTTTATAGCAAAATACAATAATTATATTCCCTAATTATATGGAAGTAATGCACGAGTTCTTTACAGCAAAATTTTGTGTTGTGTAAATCAGGCTTCAATTAATAAGATTGGTTGTAGCCTTCTCCTTCCGCCCCCTTCCCTTAAATATTATAATATGTAATTGGTTATTTTTAGAGATGGCACTTTGAACTGTTAGATTAATTTTTTTCAAAAAGGTGTATTTTGCCCATATATTGTGGAAGACACGAGAAACATGTCTATCAATATGATCAACGTTCAATGTTGATTAATAATAATGAAAATGAGTGAATGGGATATCATTTATTAGCACTTTTTCTCCTGTCAAATAATATTAGGGGAAACTGTACTATTTCAAATTTGAAAGGGAATGTAATTTAAGTCTTGTTACATTTGAAGAATAAGTGATGCCGACTATATAATTACAAATATAACTTTGACCAAATATTTGACCGGTCAAATATTACTTGGTCAATTGACAATATTTGACCGGTCAATTCCCAAGCTGCCATCCCTAGTTATTTTCCACGAGAGGCATTCTATGAACACATTAACTATTGGAATAGCTTGTAGTTTAATACACAACGTTTACTTTCAGCTTGTCAAATCATTGGGGTTCATGCCTGAACACGAACCTGATGTCGCTATATTATATCAACTTGGTTACGTTTGGTGTGACAGCGTTACTTCTTAAAACTGTGAGTGTTACACGTGTTATTTCGTGGCATGTTAAAACTAATCATTAATAATATGTATTGAGTGATGGCAAAATTGTGGTAAAAGTTTGGCCCGACTGAGGATGAAACCTAGAACCTCAATCCCCAGTTTCGGCAAACTTTCACGACAATTGCTATCATTCAATAACTATATCCCCAAAGCGGGCTTATGCTTAAAATCTTTGTTTTCATCCTAATGAGGGATTTTTTCACTATTGTTTTTGTAAACTAAAGGGTGGCATTGCAATATGGATTGCTAATTAAAATTTTCGTAGCAAATTAAAAATTTAATTTATTGTGTATGTGAAGATGTTTTATTTGTATATATAATTATTATTGGTTGGGACATTCATTTGACACAAGTCAACGTACAAAATGAATACGTACATTATTATATAATTTTGTTTTATTATTATCCTATTATTTCTGACTGTAAAACTGTTCTGGAATAAATAAATAATAAGTTATTACTATTCAATATTGTGTACAATCATTAGGAATATCACAACGAGCGTAGCCCTTAAACACAGAATTGTGTGTGATATCCCTGAATAGTAAATATAATAACATTGATATTAAAGAAGGTAATTAAAATTGGCATTTTTTTAGCAAGTTTAAACAAAAATAGATATTTAAAAACTCTATAAAAACTCATCGATTAAACACAATAGTATAGGCCTACCCACATACAAAACATTGAAACAATTAACATTATATGCCTAAATTATAACAATACGCACATCAAAATATATTAAAGTTAACCATTATAAAAACAAACAGCATTTGAATTGAAAAGAACAATGATTAAAATTGTACAATTCTCTTTAAGAAAATAACAGAATTTGAATGTGAAAATTACATGAAAGTGTGAACTTGTTCTTTATTGATTCCCGAAGAAGTTTCTTGAAATCCAGCGCTTTCATGTTGATAGCCTTCAGATACAGAGGAAGTTCCCTCCACAGTCTTGTCGCACGAGGATAAAATGACAGCCTGTAAGCTTCAGTTCTTGCAAATGAGCATCAATTACCACCATCTTACCTCGAAGTCTTGACCTGTTTCTACTTTTGAGAATATGCTTAGTGTCGATTCAACATCACCCACTAAGCACTATTTTAGAAACAGTACATCCAATTCTTCTAAGTATAATATATATAATTAAAATAATAAATAAATATATAACAATAAATAAATAATAATAAATAAAAACAATATAACTTGTGTATTGCAAAAATGTTGGTTAACATATTTTTAGTATATAAAAATGAAATTTAAATTTGACTTTCAGGCATCTGAGATCACGTTCAAGGAGATTATGTGTGTGATTGCGTGCAGTCAGCTCGTCTTCATGTACTTTCAGTACAATTTCCTCTTTGACCTCATTACGTCTGGGGTAAGAACAAATTTTAAATTATAAATCTTCGTAAAATAATCAAATTTTATTAGAAAAATGTATTTATGAATTTATTTAAAATGTATTTTATTTATTTGTATCGGAAAAGAGTAGCACAAATGTAGGTACATCGCTTTGAATATTTTGTTCACAGAGTTGCATGTCTGTACTTGAAACTGCTGTCACACAGTAGCGACATAGGTAGCTCACACGACACGTGTGAGACTCTGATTCAGAAAGTCGCGGGTTCGAAACTCGCCACCGGCAAACCTTACGGAACGTTCTCTCGAGGTTTTCTTCTGTCATTAAAGCGAATGTTGGGATTGAGTTCTCTTAGCAGTTATGGATTCTAATACAAATTGTCAGTAGCTGTCCAATTCCTCACTTAAATAAATTGTCATTGAAATTTGGTAAATTGAAATTTCTCACTAATTTTAAAAATAATAGCGATCTGGACTTTTTAGAGTTCCTTATAGAGATTGAATTAAAGGAATACTTTTTAAATTATTATTTAAAAAAAATCATTCCTTTTTTTTTTTTAAAAAAAAAATTTTTTTTTTTTAAAATTTTTTTTTAAAAAAAAATTTTTTAAAAACATAATTTGGGCTTTCCCTTCCCTTCTTAAAATTTTTTTTTTTAAACTTATTTAAAACCTTTTTGGGGCCCCCAATTTCCTTTTTAGAAGTAAAAATCTTTTAAAACACTTATTTTGGGAAGCGTTTTTTCCTCCCTTTAAAAGGAAAACCCCTTTAAAAATTCCCCGGGGCCTAAAAAAAAATAAATAACATATTTTTTTTTTTAAAAAATTTTTAAATATAAAAATTAATATTTTTAAAAATTAAATTATTGATGGGGAAAAATTTGGTTTTTATTATAATATAATAATTAAGTTTTTTTTATTATTATTAAAGTTTTTTTGGGGTGGGGCTAGTTTAAAAAATTATTTTTTCCCTACGTCGGGGTAGATTTAAAACTTTTTGGGGGAAAAAAATTTGGGGGGAGAATTATTTTTAATGTTTAACCCCGGGGGCCCCGGGCTTGTAGATTTTGAAAATTTTTCCCCTTAAAGTTTCCCTTAACTGTGTCCCAAATTGCCTTTTTGTCACCCCATTTGGGAAAACCTTTCTTTAAAAAACTTTTTCCAGGGAAAATTTGGGGAAGGGTTTTTATCTTTGTTTTGGGATTTTTGAGTAGCCCCAAAAAAATATTACCATTTTCGAAATTCCGTCCTTTAAATACTGGTTTTTTAATTTGTAATGATTTTTAAAAAATTAAATTTTTTTTTTTTAATTTCCTTTATTAGGGATAAAAATTTGAACTGTAAAATAACCCTTTTTTCTCCTCCAAAATTTTTTTCAAAAAAATTAAAAAATTTTAAAAATTTTTTTTATAAAAATTTTCCCTTAAAAATTTATCTTTTAAAAAAGTTTTTAAGAAAAATGTTTTTTTTAAAATAAACCTTTTTTAAAAAACATGAATTAAAGAAAAAAAATTTGAAAAATTTTTAAAAAAAATTTATTTAAACTATTTTATTGTTCCCAAAAATTAAAATTTCCTTTAAAAAGTTTGGGGGGGAAAAAACCTTTTTTTTTGTTTTAAAAAAAATTTGGGTAACGGCCCCAAAAAATTCACGGGCCTAAAAATATAACTTTTTTTTAATTAAAAAAATTTTATAATACATATATATTAAATGCAAAGGGAAAAAAATGTTCGATTGTTTAATTACTTTTTTAAACAAACAAAAATCAGGGAAAAAAAAATTTTTTTAAAAAATTTAATTTTTTTGGGTCTAATTTTTTTAAATTCCTGATCCGGTTTTTTTAAAAAAACCCCAAAATAAGGTAAATTTTTTTGGGGTTTGCGAGAGCCTACAAAACGTCAATTAAATCTTTTTCAAAAGTTGCCAGGGGAACGGTTGGTTGGAAAAATTAATCAAGTTTTTTTAAAAATTGATAGGGCCAAAAAAGTACAATGGCTCCAATTTTTTTTCCCCCTGCCAATTTTTCCCCCCCCGCCCCGGGTATCAATGGGTTGGGGTTGCGGGTCAAAAATTAGTCAGGGGGTTTTGGTTCCGGGTCGGGTTTGTTTTTTTTTAAACTTTGAAAGATGCATCCAAAAAGGGGAATCAATTTTGAAGAACTTTAAAAAAACCCAAAATTTTAAATTGAATTTAATTTTTTTCTTCCAAATTTTTTAATAAATTAATGGGAAAAAAAAAAAAATTAAAAATATTTTAAAAATTAAAAAAAAATTTTAAATTTTTACGTAAATTTAAAAATTTTTACATAGAATTTAAAAAAAAGACGGTTTGTTTAAAACAAACCTTGATTTATTCACCCCTTTTAAAACTTTAAAATTTTTCCCTTTTAACTTTTTTTTTAAGTTTTCCCAAAATTTGGTCCCCTTTACCCATTCATTTGTTCTTTGATTTTGTCTCACAATACGGGTTGATCATTTGAATCTGATTATTGCATTTTTTGATTTTATGCTAAATTTTACTATTTAACTTTTTTTTCCCTTCCCTTTTTTTTTTTTTAATTTTTAATTGTATTCTAAACAAACTTTTTTTGTTTTAAAATTTTTTGTTTTAAAAAAAAAAAAATTTAATCAATTTTTTCAGTTTTTTTTTTCCACACAAAAAAAAAAAAATTTTTAAAAAGGGTTGGGAAACGGTTTTCAAAAAAAACATAAAGCCAAATTAAATTTTTTTAAAAAAGAATTCTTAATATTTTTTTTTTTCTCAAACCCAAACAAGTTGCCGTTTTTTTCCCATTTGGCATATGAAAAGGCCCCCGCGGGGGGCAAAGGGGGCCCCCCCCCCCCCAAATTTAAAAAAAGGAAAAAAAAAGGGAAAAAATAAATTTGGGGAAAACAAAAAAAAAAAATTTATAAATGTTTAATTTTTCTTTGTCCTTTGGGGGTTTTTATTTATAAACCCAAAAAAAAAAAAAAAAGGGATTTATTTACCCCCTTTTTTTTAAAAACCCCAAAGTTTAAAATTTTTTCCCTTAAAAAAAAAAACGACTGGGGTTTTTTGGGATTAAAACCCCTTTTTTTCCACGAAAGTACAAAAAAATTTTTTTCCCCCTTTTCCCCCCCCCCCCCCAAAAAAAAACCTGGGGCAACCTTGAATTTTTAAATTGACAAAAAATTTTTTTTTTAACCCTTCCCCCGGGGCCTAGTATTTGGGCCCTGAAAATTTTTTATTGGTAAATTTTTTTTTCATTTTTTTAAAAATTTTTATTTTTTTAATTTTTTAAAATTTTTTTTTAAAATTGGTTTTAAAAATAAAATTGTTTTAAAAGGGCCCCAAATGGTTTTATTTTAAAAAAGGGGGGGGTAAAAAAATTTGGGTTTTTTTTTAAATTTCATTTAAATTTTATAAATTTATTTTCTCAAAAAATTTTTTTAAAAAATATTTGAACATCATATTAAAGGTTTTTCGGACAAATTTTTTCAAAAAATTGGTTTTTTTTTGGGGGAAAAAGGGGGAAAATTCCCCCCAAACTTTTTGGGGACAAACAATTGTAAGGGTTACTCTTTAAGAAAACTAAATTTGTTATTAAAAGTAAAAAAACCTGGGCCCCCCCGTATCAGTAATTCCCCCCCGGGGTTACCCCCCCCCCCAAAATCAAAAACGTTTGGGGGGAACCTGTCCAAAAAGGGGAAAAATTAAAAAAAACCCCTTGTTTAACCCGGGAAACCCAATATTTCCTTTTTCCCCCCCCCCCCCCAAAAACCCCGGGGAAACTTCATTTGTTGCCCCAATACTTACTTACCACTCGGGGGGAAACCAAATTTTTTGGCTGAAAATTTACAAAATTAAAAGAAAAAATAAAAAAGGGGTTTTTAAAAAAAAGGGGAAATAAAATTTTAAATTTGTATTTTTTATAAAAGGGAAAAATTTTTAAAAAATTTAAATTAAAAACCCTTGATTTTTTAAAACTTTTTTGAAGGTATTAAAAATTTTTATGGGTTTTAAAAAAATTTTTAAATAAATTTTTTAAAAACAAGATTCTTTTAAAAATTTTTATGAAAGGTAAAAAGTAAAAGTTTGCTTCCCCCAAAATGGAAAATAAGAAAGTTGGGGAAAAATTTGCTAATCCCTTTAAAAAAACCCCAAATTTTTGAAAGTTTTCGAAGGTTCTTTTTTAAAACCTCCCCTTTTTTTTTAAAAACCCCCACCCCCAAGTTTCGTTGCCCCCCTTCAACCTTTCGGGTTAAGTATTTTTTTAAATTTTAAAAAAAAAAAAAAAAGGGGGGGGGGAAAAAAATTTTTTTAATTAAAAATAAAACATTTTTTTTAAATTTTTTTTTTTTTTTTTTAAAAATAAAAATTTTAAAAAAATTTAAAAAAAAAACAATTTTTTTTTTTTTTAAAAAATTTTTTTTTAAAATTTGGGCCTTTTGGAAAAAAAAAAAGGGGGGGCCCCCCTTTTTTTTGGGAAAAATCCCTTTTTTTAAAAAAACCCAAAAAAAAAAAAAACCCCCCCCCCCAAAGACCCAAAATTTTTACAACCCCAAAAAAAAAAAAAAAATTTATTTAAATTTTTTTAATTTTTTAAAAAATTTTTTTTTTAATTTAAAAAATTTTTAAAAAAAAAAAAAAAAAAAAAAAAAATTAGTTTTTTTTTAAATTAAATTTTTTATTTTAAAAATTTTTTTTTTTTTTTTTTTTATTTTTAAATTGTTTTTTAAAAAGAAAACAAAAAACCTTCACAAAAAAAAAGGGGCAAAAAACCAAAATTTATAAAAAACCAAAAAAAAAAGGGCCCAACTTAAAAAATTTAAAAAGGGGTAAAATTTTTAAATTTTCCCCTTTTTTTTTAAAAAAGTTAAAATTTTTAAAAGGGGGAAAAAATTTTTGGGGTATTTTTTGTTTTTTTCTCAAAAATTTCCCAAATGAAAAACCCCCCCCCGGGGGGGGGTTCCCCAAAAACCCCCATCCCCTTTAAAACGCACAAATCCCAAAGGGGGGAAAAATCCGAAGGAAAATTGCCCCCCCTTATGTTGGGGGCGCCATATGTCAGGGGGTATTAAATAAAAAAAACCTGAATCAAACCTTACTAGACATTTCACCCTTACCCTGTTCTTTCACCAAGAAAAACCCTAGGGTTGGTTTTTTTTTTAAAAAAAAAGGGCCTTAGTTCACCTTTACATAATTTTTATAAACAAAATTAATTTTTAAATTTTAAGGAATAAGAAAAGCTACAAAATATTTGTTTTTTAAAAAACTTTTTTAGTTTTTTTAAAAAAAATTTTTCCCCCCCCCTTAATTTTTTTTTTATATTAAGCCCAAAACGATTATTAAAATTATTTTTTTTTTTTTTTAAAAATTTATATTTTTTAATGAATTTTTTTTTTTAAATAAAAAATAATTAAAATTAAATTTAAAAAGGCCCACATGCCCCGGTTCCTCGACCTTTTATAATTTTTTAAAAATTTTGACCCTTTTAAAAAAGCCGACAAAACCTCTTTTTCGTCCTTAAATTACTTCTTTTGGGGGTCAAAAATATCTGATTGGATGAGCGCAGCGAGCGAAGCGAAAATTCCATTTCACTACACTGGGGAAAAAAAAGGGGATGTTTTTTTTTCTTTTTTTCTTTTTTTTTTATTTTTGTGTGTTTGTTACACATTCCCCCTAAACCGATACTCCCCTGAGGTAAAATTGTCTGGGGCCTTTGAAAACTTTTAACTTAGAACTGCCACGTTTTTGAGCGCAAAGAAAAAATTTTTTCTCATAAAAAACGCAATTTTAAAAATTTTTTTTTCGATTTTTAAAAAATTTCCTTCGACTTATAACCCTACATGCTTTATCCGTTTTAATGATTGTTTCACGAACTTTTTTTTTTTGAATTTAAAATTCGTGTGAAAATTTTGCGTAATCGAAAAAATTGTTTCTCATGAAAAAACGCAGTTTTTTTGATTTTTTTTTTATTTCTTCGGCTTATAAAACCCGTGCTTATCCGATTGTAAATTTTTTCTCATCATCCTCATATAATCGCAATTTTCTTTTTTTAAATTTTTATTTTTTTTTTTTTTTTTGGACTTATAACACCCACATGCTTTATCAGAGTAATTTTTTTTTTCACATAAACCTTAATTTTTTTGAATTAAAATATTTTGTGAAAATTTAGCGTAATCGTAAAAATTTTTTCTCATGGAAAAACGCAATTTTTACGTTTTTTTTTTGTTTTTAAAAAATTACGCTCATCCAAAAACGCGCCTGAAAAAGCGTTTGCGAGGCTTCCTAGTGAGTTGTCAATCATCCATAGTTTTCACCGCTTATAATTTTTATTATAAAAAATAAAAATATATAATATTTTATGAAAAACAATAAAAATTAAAAAAGTTTTTAAATATTGAAATATCGACAATATGTTCATACACATGAACTCCATGTTTTGAGCTTAAGGATTCCTCATGAGACCTTTTAAAACTCCTAAACACACAATTTTTTCCCTTCAAAAAAATCTAGCAAATTTTCACTGATTTATGACGCATGATTTAAATTTTATTGTTATAAGGTTCGTTACCAGTGTGTTTTAGCTCTGCTCTTTTCTGTATTCTCGTGACACATTTAATTTAAAAAATTTGCGGATCAAATAAGCCTTTATTATTAAATATATATAAAAAATATTCTTTTTAGGGCTGTTGCCAAAAGTTCCCCAACCCGGCGTGGATTTTTTCGAGCATACTTCGGGCCCCACACTGGCGGAGCTGTAGTCGCAACCCCTATTTCTTTTGGGGGGGTTAAAATTCATTCGCAAAAGCCCACCCTTGGGGCACTCTCGTTGCGTGTCCTCTCAGATCCTCGTAATTTTACCCGTGCAATTTATCTTCCTTTTACAACAAAAATCTTTTCTCCGAACGTCTTTTCTCTTATGCTCTGCTCTACGTTCATGTCACTTCAAAATACGTTCTTCGGCGAGAAAAATTCAAGTCTGGTTTTCCGACTTAAGCTCTTATTACGAAGACGAAGGATGGAGAGGGAGACCCTAAAAAATAAACTTTAAAAAAATTGGAGTCTTGGGGTAGTGGGTAAACCAAATGAATATGAATGTTTTGATGCCATTTTTTTCACTTGGTTTTAAAATC
The DNA here is from genome assembly GCA_024449915.1 of Sweltsa coloradensis. Classification (NCBI taxonomy): domain Eukaryota; kingdom Metazoa; phylum Arthropoda; class Insecta; order Plecoptera; family Chloroperlidae; genus Sweltsa; species Sweltsa coloradensis. The sequence goes on along the minus strand of JAMZAV010000840.1, from coordinate 460,521 downwards.
TTGCTTTTCGTTTAGTTCCCCAAGAAAAATTTTAACAAAGTAAGTTGAACACTGATTAATTTGAAATTTAAAATTAAAATTGACACATTCTCAGCTTTTAACCACAAAATAATACTGAATATTACCAAGTCATTGTCGATGTCCTAATATGTTTCGTATTCGTTCATTTTAGAAAATGTTATTTATTTAACTATTAAAAAAATATTTACAAAATAAAAAATTTTGAAATTATGCTTGCTTTACATTGGGGGGGGGGGGGGGGGGGGGGGGCAATGCAGGCAATGGGGTGGTTTTTCTTTTTCCCTTTTTGTTAAGTTTTACCCCAATATCGACTTGTGTTTTAAATTTTCATAGTCTTTTATATTGGGATGGGTAAAATTTTAATTTTTTTGTTTTTTCCATGGCTGGTTCCCGTTTGTGTATATGGTCACCCATATATGAGATAGTAAAGTTTTGGGGGGCGTTGGAAAACTATTCTTTTTTTCTTTTTTCAAAAACTTGGCATATTTTAGTATTTTTTTTTTTACTTAAAAGTACATTTTTGATAATCTCTGTCTAAGTTTGAATATCCAAAAATTGCATCAAAGAATCAAGAGCGAAGGGAAAAGCGCCAAAGTTTGGTTCCTGGTGAAGATGTGATGTTTCGGGAATACCGGGTGGGAATGTTTTTTAGCCGGCGGTTTTAACGTCCGCGATATATGTATCAGAGCTTAACAAAAAAAGGTGACAAAATCTCCCCCTCCGGGTTAAGCATTGGGGGGGGGGGGGGGGGGTTTTAACCCCAAAAAAGAAAAAAAAAAAAAAGGGGGTTTTCCCGGGGGTTTTTCAGAAGAAAGGAAAACCCTTTTGGGTTTTAACCGAAATCCGGGGGAAAGTTTTTTTCAAAAGCCGACCAAGTTCCCAGGAAAAAGTTTGGGGAAAAACCCAAAGTTAGAAATTAAATCTTCAAAAGTTTTTTTTAAACCAAGGACTAGTAAACCCAAATTTTTTATAAAAAATTGTTTAATTTCCCAGGGTATAGGTTTTTGGTGTTTTTAAAACAATATTTAATTTAAAAACTTCACGTTTTAAAGTCTTTTTTTCAAAAAGTTTAAAATAAAAAAAAAAACACAAACAAAAAATATAAAAATATTTTAATTAAAAATTTTTTTAAAATAATAGCTATTATTTTAAAAATTTTTAACTTAACTAAAACCTGTCCCGAAAGTAAAAAACAATAAAAAAAAAAAATAAAAATAAAAATATAAATAATATTTTAAATTTATTTTTTTTAAATCCAATAACCCGGGATTTTTTTCCTTTCAATATACCCAAACCCTTTAAACACAAATTTAAAGAAATAATTTTAAAACCGAACCCTTTAACAATTTAAATAATTTTTTTTTTAAACCCCCGTATATTTTTTTTTTTTATAATAAAATATTGTCTTTGACTTTTTTTAAAATGGCCACAAAAACCGGGCTTAATTACACCATCCCTTAAATTTGGTTTTTTGGACCAATTTAAAAAAAATATTTAATTAAGAAAAATAAGTTTTTTTTTTTGTCCTTGGGTCGTGGTTTTAAAAACCATGCCCTACTAAGTTTCGTTTGGTCGTTTATTCTTTTTATTTTTCTTTATTTAAAATTAAATTAAACTTATTACTTTTTTGATCCTAAAATTTATATTTTTTAAATTAGGCCTGGTTTTTTATTAAAAAAATTTTCCGTTCGAGTAATTATTGTTAATAAAAAAATTTTTAAGGAAAAATTTTTCAATTAAGTTAATTTAATGTTTTTTTTCAGCTTTTGGGAAATTTTTGGGTTTTGTAATTAACTTTTTATGAATAAAATTTAAAAACAAAATTGATTTCTTTGGCATCTTTTACTTAAAATTTTAGTTTTTTGGTCCCCCCTTTTTCCTTACATTAAAACCCCCTTTATTTTAATATTAAAAAATTTTGATCTTTTAAAAAAAAATTGAAAAATTTTAAAAAAAATTTTTGTGGGGGAAAACGTTTTTTAAATTTTTGAATTAATTTCGGCGTTGCGGTAAGGGTATGTTAAAAAAAAATTATTAAAACCCGTTTTATTTTTAACAAAATAAGAATTTTAAATTCAAAAAGGTTTTTTTTGCAAAAAACCATATTGTTTTTTTAATTTATTTTTTTTTTAAATTTTTTTTAAATTTTTTAGTTAAATTTTTTAAAATATTGAAAAATGTTTCGTTTACTCGGGAACTGGATCACAAAAATTCAAAATATTTTGTACCCTTTTTTTGTTTCCACTCTCTCCACAACCTATGTACCATTTTTTCGACTCACACCCATGGTAGATTATTGGTTTGTTCAAACCCCCAATTTGTTAATCATATATCCCAAAAAGTGTGTAGTCAACCCACGCTTTTAAATTCATAAAACTTTCCCAGGGGTTTATTGCGGTGGGAGTGGTACTTTTAAAAAATTTAATGACTTTTTTTTTGGGTTATTTTATGTTAAGTTTGGAACCACCCCCGATAACGAAAAAATATTGTAATTTTTTTTTTTTAAATTTTAAAAAAATTTTTTTACCACATTTTTAAAAATTGTATTTTTTTAATTTTAAAAAATTTTTTTTTATTTTTTAAATTTAAAAAATTTTTAAAATTTCTTTTGAAAGGGGGAATCAAATGCTTGCGACAGGAATCCATGTAAAGTTTACATCCAAAATAATTACCCAAAAAATTTTTTATTCTAAATTTTTGGATGCCCCCCGCACAAAAAATTTCTTTTAAAACTAAGTTTTGGGTTTTTTTAACTAATTTCCCGGTGTGTAAATGTTTTTTGGTTTATGAAAGTTTTTAATTTTTTTCATGTTTTTAATAAAATGATTAGTTTACAATGTTTTTTTGTTTTTTGTAACCCACTAAAAAGCTCTCAAACCCACTTTCAAAATGGAAAACTTCAAAATTTTATTTAATTTTTAGGGGATGTTTTTTTTAATATATTATATTGCATTTTTTGTGTAAAAAAAAGTAAAAAAAAAATTTATTATTGCCCCAATTTTTTGAAAAATTTTTTTTCCCACTTTCCCGAAACAAAACTCTTTTTTGTAAATTTTTTGTTTTTTTTAAATTTAAAAAGATTTGGCTTTTTTTTTCTTTTTCCCCAAAATTAAAGGGATTAATATAAATTTTAAATTCCTTTTTGCTAAAAAATAAATTTAAAATTTTAAATTTTACAAAATTAAATTTTTAAAACCTTCCTTAACTTTCAAAATTTTTTTTTTTATTTTTCGGTTTGTTTTTTTAATTTGTATGGGTTTTTGGGAAATTTTAACTCCAAATGTTTAAAATTTAATTAAAATAAGCCCCTTAAACCAAAATTTTTTTAATTTTTTAAAAATTAGACTTTAAACAAATCAGAGTATTCCCCTTTTTTTACCCGAAAATTTTAAATTTGTTTTTTTAAATTTTATTTAGAGGAAAGGGAGAAAATTTAAAGTTAAATATAAATTATAGAAAGTTTTTATTCTACAGGTCTGAATTGGTACAATTTTTTGGGTATGATCAGTAACCCCAAACCAGAATTTTTAAAATTTTTAAACCTAATTTGAAAAATAGAAAAAACAACATATTAAAAAACGCTTAAAATAATAATTTTTTATTTTAATTTGCCATTTTAAATTGGTTAAAAGAAAATTAAACAAAATTACAAGAAAACCCACAACTCGAACTTTAAATTGCGACGTTTGGAGTACGATACTCTAAGCTCAAATAACATTGACCCGAGCTCATCAAACAGCCGTAAAACAGCATTAAATCTACTCTCAATTATCTTTTAAAAAAAGTAAAGAATAATTCATTCGTTTTTTAAGTTGGTTCCAAGTTGTAATAAAAGTTTAATTTTCAAAATTATAAATATATATTTTAGTACTTGAGACAGAAACTAAAAAAAGTGACTGCACCGGGGATCGAACCTGGGACCTTAGCTGTCCGGGCTATGCTCTTACCAACTGAGCTATGCAGCCACCAATTTAAAAATGTCTAATTCTTGGTCTGCTTTGTAGATTTATTAATGATGTGTGTAGAGCAGCTGAATGCACTGCCTTTAGACTACATAGGCCTACGAAATTAACTGGAGAATAAAATTCATCTCTGTTACCCTAGATTTGGGATATATGATGATTAACCTTGGCTTTATATTAGACGACTATGACGCTGGTATGTTAGTAGACAGAATATAAAGAAGTAACTACATCAGGGATCGAGCCCGGGATCTTAGCTGTCCGGGCTATGCTCTTACCAACTGAGCTATGTGGCCACCAATTAAATTAAATTAAATTATTTTATCCCCAGTGTAGTCACTTTTATAATTTCTGTCTAAAGTACTAACATAACAGCGTCATAGTCTCCTACTATAAAGCCAAGCTTAAACATTATATATATATATATATATATATATATATATATATTGATTGATAGCAGTTGTCGAAAAAGTTTGCCCCGACTGGGGTTCGAACCCAGAACCTCCGGCTTAACGTGCCATAGCTCTACCAATTAAGCTACCGGGACCACAGAACAAACCTTTAGGAAACTGCTATTTGTTGTGACTGTTGACTTACATGACATAAATCCAACAGAAGACGGCAATGTAGCTGTCAAATCTGAAAGATTGCATGGATAAATTCAATCACATCTCATCTCCCATGAGTTGTGTAGTATGAATATATATTTATATATATATATATATATATATATATATATATAGAACCCTATATATATATATATATATATATAGTTAGTAATTAGTTGATTATTAAGATAGTCGAGGAGCAAATTTCAAAACGCAAAAAACGCAGGAAGTCCATTCCAACCAGTTGTGAGATAAACAACAAAAAGTGGTACAGAAGAGTTAGAAAAGTACCACACACAGCATAACAATACCAAACATAATAATCTTAGGAAAAATAACAATTGAACTACACTAATGACATCTTTCAAAGTTTGATATTTTAGGTTTTTTATGGTTTTTGGTATGCTTTTTTAATCAAAATAGTGGCCATGTTGCGTTTTGTTTAAAATTTGTTTTTGTTTTTATGTGTTATCATGCAATTATACGTACTATTTTGTTTGCATAATGTTAATTTGCTATGTCAATCATAATATTAATGTAATATTTTTTTAAATGAATTTACATTAAAATTTTACTGAAACTCCATAAAGAATGTAAAAGTTGTTAAACACAAGTCTAACTTATGAACAGCTGATAACTTAAAAACTTATAATGTGGCCGGGCGAAGTACCATTACGATTATCTTATTGGTTCTTATGAACATGTTGCGTTTTGATTTACATTGTACTAGCTTTTTGCATATCAAATATTGCGTTTTGAAGCAGAACTATGTCACATGGAAAGAGCTCGCTTTCTAGCACGCAACGCCATCTCTAGTGTGAACGTTGAACTCGGTGGACATGCTGCGGTTTGAACATTTGCTTTGTTGTTGTTGTTGTTGTTGTTGTTGTTGTTGTTGTTGTTGTTGTTGTTGTTGTTGTTGTTGTTATCTAGCTAGTTTTTTATTTATAAATATAATCCACTGCCTGTGGATCTTGCTCTGTTGTTGATTAGTTACTAAAATAAATAAATCATTGGAACCGGCACCTCCACCAAACTAAACTAACGTCTTCTACATAATGTCATCTACACCCGCTAAACCGAGGCCGTCGCTATACTCACAACATATATTTAATTCAGCGTAACTAGTTACGAATTTACAAAGTAACAGAAAACATATTGGGCCACCCTTAACCGAAATAAAATTGCGAATTTGATTAATTTTCGAGCTCTGGTCCCATCGGCAAAAATGTTTCATAATAAATAACCTAAGACGATCTTCATGCCCCCGTGGCCTTGAAGAATTTTAATCAAAAAATATTGGCTATCATTGACGTACTTTGACTAGATTTTCTGTAAATCATCTACTATTTGTACTGTCATTTGGTTAAGTGATTCGGTCAAAATATGCCGATTACCAAGAAGGGGTGTAATTTTGGAACGCTTATTTTCCGTGTTTGAGTGTATACTAGTGCACAGTTTCTAGACTCGATTTTCTAAATACCCATTTAAGATTGGTATGTGCTCTAGTATCTATACTTAATAAAAAATTAGCAGATTGAAGCCGATTTAAAATTTGTACAAATCGCCAGTTTTCGCATATTTCAGGACCAAAAAGCTTTTCTGTGAAAAATAGTGTTTTATCACTGGTACAAAATATAATTTTTAAACGGGCATTTGAGTGAAGTGTTATGCTCTACATTATGCGCTACAAATATTCTTTGAGGCATAGCCTCTTTAAAATAAATAAATAAATAATAATAAATCTTTGGACCGGCACCTCTACCAATAGTAACTTTAGTAGTGATAGCACCATATTTCGTTTAAAAATTCACAAATTATTGTTTTTAATGTATAAACTTAAATGGATATTTTTCACACTTAGACCCAATTCGTTTCAAAAAGACTTCCACAGGTGAGTATCATAAAAAATAAGTTGGATAATTTTTTTCGACATATTGTTTGATTGGCAATATGCAAACTTTTATGTTGTGACGCGTTGTGTTTCGTTTGAACCACTGTCAATATTGAAACAATTTTCAGTTAACTTTTATAAATGAGTTATTCGGCAAAATCATCGAAATGAAGTGTTAATGTAATTATGTAGAAAGTACTCTTTAATTTAGCAGAATATGAACATCAATTGCCTATTCTTCTGTTCAAACCGTAACATTTTCGTAAACATTCTGATATTTGTAGTGATATTTTCAGAAAGCTAAAAATGTAATTGAATATTGATATTTTTAATAGTATAATTCTTCATTCTTAATTTTCAAGTGTAATGTTTTTTAAATATATTATAATTTCTGTGATATTTTGATTTGGCTAAATAATGATATTCAAAGTAAGTACGAGCTAAACCAATGAAAAGTATTCCTTAAAAATCATGTATGTGTTATTTCGATTTAGCTAAATAATCAATAAGTACCAGCTAAACCAATTAAAAGTGTTCTTTTTGATTATTATTCAACCACATTTAAAATTATGAGCAAGCGTTTCTAGTAGCACCGGACTCGCGACGACCTTGACTCTTTGGTTTAAAACACTTTGACATAAAACTGTGTGATAACAACCACGTTCCAATCTGTAATCACGTCACTTCTGAGGGAACTCCCCAGCAAGTGCGGAGAATAATGAGATGATGATGACAGGCTGGACTAACCGCTCTGACAGAAACTGCGAAGCTACTTTAAAATGCTTGGGAACGATTCATGTAATTTGGTACAAAGACCTCGTCCGCTACGATTCAAACTTATTTCGATAGGGTCAACAAATTTCGTTGACCTACTATTTCTCTGAATAATAGCTTTCCTACTTGAAGAACTTTCGTTGTATTTTTCCTTGAAGCATTAAATAAATCTTATCTAATAATTTGTAATTGCACTGAAACAACGATTCCTGCGTCCCATACAGTTTTTATACACAAATATGATTTATATCTCTATCATTTTAATCAAACTCGCACAATAAACCAATTTTGTAAGTAATCATCATTTCATTTTCAATAGTTCACAAACATTGTATTAATTGTTTTTGATAATATTCTCTTCTTTCTTCTTGACATTTAACTCAAATGGAATTATTTTGGCTCACTTTTCTTCGTTATCAAAAATCACGTTAAAAGTAAAGTACTGATCAACAAGCTAAAACAAATTAACTATCTCTAAATGAGAGTATGAGTGAGTGTGCGAGTGTCATTGTAAGCGTGTCTGTGTCTGTGTGATACGAGGGGGGGATATGTGTGTGTTTTTTAAAGAAATAATTATTAATAATAAATCAAATAAATTATACTTAAAATTTCTCTGATATTCAAAATATAAAGGAATTATAGAGGAAAAAGTAACGAAAAATATTTCAATAATTAAAGGAAACAAAATTTACCCCTTAAAAAGTTTTTTTTTTTAATAATTTGCAAGTTTTTTAGACTCCGTAATGACTCTACTTAAACCAATGGTCAGAACATATTTTGATAATATTAGGTACCGTCCTAAACATACCATGTCTTGTAAGTGTATATTTTGGACCAGTCAGATGAAACATAAAATGTTAGATGATTTCAACATAAATGTCCCGATGCCATCAGGTTTTGATTATAATCAAAATTGCTTTTAAGTGATATTACCACATAATTTATGGCGTTTTCCATTGGCCGCACTCAGGTCGCACTAGTGCGCCCTAGTGCGCACTGGATTGCCACTTGTCTGTTCATTTGTTCAGTTTTGTAATGTTATTCAAGTGGAGGTTGACAACAATGACATGTCTGCACTCGCCGAGTGCATGCCATGGAAAACGGCATTAGTTATACTGTATATTTGTATGTGTTGTTGGAGACATTAAGATTCTAGTGCTATCAACAACACTAGTAGTTTAAGAATGGAAGAAAACGTTCCAATTTTTTGTCACATACTATCATTTTTTTACATTAAAAATATCTTCAATCAGGATTGCCGGTGTCCGGTATGGAAGTGGCGACTATCCAAAGTAAGAATCTCGCGTCTTAACCCTGTCGTGGGCAAAATAGTTCCAGGGGTTATATTTTTAAATTTAAAAAAAAACTTTTTTCATGCGTTACCGCCAAAAAGTGCTGGGAAAACATATTCCCACCGCCCACGAGAAGGCGAAAATTAACAATATGTTTATTAAGCGAGCGAAGCGAGCGTTTCCATTTGACTCTGCCGGAAAAATTAGTCACTGGTTTTGTTTTTTTGTTTGTTTGTTTGTTTGTTTGTTTGTTTTTTGTTTTTTGTTTTTTTTTGTATGTCTCGCCATAACGTTCGAACGGAGGCTCGGATCGAGTTGAAATTTTGACCATCCGCAAGCTTCGTTCTCGATTGAATGCCATTAGTTTTGTGGCAAAATCGTTCAAAAAGTTAGAAAGTTACATTAAAGTTAATCTAAAGTTTTTTTCTAAAACTTAACGGGGACAAAATCTGAGATAGCCAAATCATTTAGAATGTCCGTCCGGTCACGAATATGTTAATTTTACTTTGATCCGATAAGTAGTGTAGATGGAAATTACATTATAACAAAAGTAACGTTGCCATGGCAACGAAAAGACGCGCGTAGTTTCTAATGCACTGCCACCTAGAAGTAATCAAAATACTTTCGAGGAAGCAGTCTATTATTTGTCAACAAAGAGTTTAAATAGTTTTCCCAAGGAGTCAAGGTCCTCTAGATGGCGGTGGATTTTATTCACAAAGTAAAGGTTTACACACGGGTTTACCCAAATACCTTGGCAATAATAAATAATATTGGAAACATGGCCCTATGGACAGCGAACGTCGCAAATTTTAAAATTTAAAAAATGTGCAATGTGGGTCTAGCTATAGCACGTGCTCGCTTATCAACGCGTCCAACTGAGCGTTTCCTAGTATATTTAGCACACACATTCAATTTTTTCACAATCTAAAAATCAAATTTTGTAAAAAATAATTAGAAAATACTCAAAATAGTGATTTATTATATACTTTAATCTCCAAATTACTCTATTATTTTATAATTTCGATATATTCACTCACACACAACAAACACACGAACAAATGACGTCTAAACTCGTAATCATTGTTATTGGAAACGAATTGACCGACCGAACTGCCGTACAGCATTTGATGAGTTCCGCGAGTATGCGTAAGATAGCTGCACATACTAACGGACCACTGCAGTATGGTATCTCTATGCACTAAGTCGTTGTCCTTCATGGGACCCGGCACCTCCACCAAAGTTATTAATTTTACTGTTTTATTTTTTATTAAGCGAGCGAAGCGAGCGTTTCCATTTGACTCTGCCGGAAAAATTAGTCACTGTTTTTTTTTTTTGTTTGTTTGTTTGTTTTTTTGTTTTTTTGTTTGTTTGTATGTCTCGCCATAACGTTCGAACGGAGGCTCGGATCGAGTTGAAATTTTGACCATCCGCAAGCTTCGTTCTCGATTGAATGCCATTAGTTTTGTGGCAAAATCGTTCAAAAAGTTAAAAAGTTACATTAAAGTTAATCGAAAGTTTTTTTTTTCAAACTAAACGGCGACAAAATCTGAGATAGCCAAATCATTTAGAATGTCCGTCCGGTCACGAATATGTCAATTTTATTTTGATCCGATAAGTAGTGTAGATGGAATTACATTATACAAAAGGAACGTTGCCATGGCAACGAAAAGACGCGCGAAGTTTCTAATGCACTGCCACCTAGAAGAAATCAAAATACTTTCGAGGAAGCAGTCTATTATTTGTCAACAAAGAGTTTAAATAGTTTTCCCAAGGAGTCAAGGTCCTCTAGATGGCGGTGGATTTTATCCACAAAGTAAAGGTTTACTTACACACGTTTTTACCCAAATACCTTGGCAATAATTAAGCGAGCGAAGCGAGCGTTTCCATTTGACTCTGCCGGAAAAAATAGTCACTGGTTTTGTTTTTTTTTTTGTTTGTTTTTTTTGTTTTTTTTTTTTGTTTGTATGTCTCGCGATAACGTTCGAACTGAGGCTCGGATCGAGTTGAAATTTTCACCATCCGCAAGCTTTGTTCTCGATTGATGCCATTAGTTTTTGTGGCAAAATCGTTTAAAAAGTTAAAAAGTTACATTAAAGTTAATCGAAAGTTTTTTTTTCAAACTCAACGGCGACAAAATCTGAGATAGCCAAATCATTTAGAATGTCCGTCCGGTCACGAATATGTTAATTTATTTTGATCCGATAAGTAGTGTAGATGGAAATTACATTATAACAAAAGTAACGTTGCCATGGCAACGAAAAGACGCGCGAAGTTTCTAATGCACTGCCACCTAGAAGTAATCAAAATACTTTCGAGGAAGCAGTCTATTTGGATGAGCGAAGCGAGCGAAGCGAGCGAAGCGAAGATTCCATTTCACTACACTGGGGAAAAAATCCGGAAGGTTTTTTTTTTCTTTCTTTCTTTCTCTTCTTTCTTTTTTTCTTTCTGTATTTTTGTCTGTTTGTTAGCACGATTCCGGCTAAACCGATTCTCCAATTGCGATGAAATTTTTAAGGAGGCCTTCAAAATCTCTGAACTTCGAACTGCCACGTTTTTGAGCGCCATCGAAAAATTATTTATCATAAAAATCGCAATTTTACGATTTTTTTCGATTTTTTGAAAATTTATTGTACTTATAACATGTACATGCTTTATCCGATATTAATGATATTTTCACAGAACCTCAATTTTATAAATTAAGATATTCGTGTGAATTTGAGCACAATCGAAAAATTATTTCTAATGAAAATAGAAACTTTGTGGGTTTTTTCTTTTTTAAAACAATTTTTTTTACTTATTTCACCTACATGCTTGATCCTATTGTAATAGGTTTTTCACAGAACCTTAATTTTATTAATTTATATATTCGTGTGAAATTTGAGCGCAATAGAATAATTATTTCTTATAAAAATCCCAATTTTTTTTTTTTTTCTTTTTTTAAAATTACGATTTATTAAAAAAATTTAAAATTTAAGTTTATTTTTTTCTTAAATTAAATTAAATTTTAAAAAATTTGAACTTAGTAATAATTTTTTCACAGAACAACAGAAAATCCGCATAACACATGGCAGCTCAATGCACCAATTACGCTCATCCATCAACGCGGCGGGACTTTAGCGTTTTCCTAGTATTTGTCAACAAAGAGTTTAAATAGTTTTCCCAAGGAGTCAAGGTCCTCTAGATGGCGGTGGATTTTAAAGTAAAGATTTAAACACGGGTTTACCCAAATACCTTGGCAATAATAAATAATACTGGAAACGCGAACGTCGTAAATTTTTAAATTTAAAAAAATGTGCAATGTGGGTCTAGCTATAGCACGTGCTAGCTTATCAACGCGTCCAACTGAGCGTTTCCTAGTTTATTTTATAATTAGTAGGTACGTACAGTATAACTATTCTATTTTGTAAATTTTATTGCGTTTAATAGTAGGTTACTTGTATAAAATTGACTGCACGCTGTCATTTACTTTTTTTTTTTATTAAGAGAGCGAAGCGTATGTCTCGCCATAACGTTCGAGAAAGGCTCGGATCGAGTTGAAATTTTGACCATCCGCAAGCTTCGTTCCCGATTGAATGCCATTAGTTTTGTGGCAAAATCGTTCAAAAAGTTAAAAGTTACATTAAAGTTAATCGAAAGTTTTTTTTTTCAAACTAAACGGCGACAAAATCTCAGGTGGCCAAATCATTTAGAATGTCCGTCCGGTCACGAATATGTTAATTTTATTTTGATCCGATAAGTAGTGTAGATGGAAATTACATTATAACAAAAGTAACGTTGCCATGGCAACGAAAAGACGAGCGAAGTTTCTAATGCACTGCCACCTAGAAGTAATTAAAATACTATCGAGGAAACAGTGTATTATTTGTCACCAAAGAGTTTAAATAGTTTTCCCAAGGAGTCAAGAAATCTAGATGGCGGTGGATTTTATCCACAAAGTAAAGGTTTACACACGGGTTTACCCAAATACCTTGGCAATAATAAATAATATTGGAAACATGGCCCTGTGGACAGCGAACGCCGCAAATTTTAAAATTTTAAAAAATGTGCAATGTGGGTCTAGCTACAGCACGTGCTCGCTTATCAACGCGTCCAACTGAGCGTTTCCTAGTTTATGTTTATATATTACTGCAACTACTATTGTTATTTGCTGTTATTTGTTGTCCAAAATAAATTGAAATAAATATAATTGCCATTTTATAATAATAAAGTCAGGATACTCTTATTGAAGTTTGTGTACCAGCTAAAATAATATAAAGTTTTTACGTAATGTGTGTTAAGTTAATAATATTATGTTAGCGCGTATGAAATAATTGGACGAGTTGATATAACTTCTTTCTAGGAACATAAGCTTTTACATAAACAACCTTGATTCTTCGGTTTCAATCACTTTGGCCTTCAGAACGGTGAGAAAATAACCGTCCGGTCATCAAGTTGCATTACAGGCAACGCCCGTGTAAGTGGCGAGAATTATCAGATGGTAATGACAGACTGGAAACAGTTTAAAACAACTGAATGTGAACGACTTTGTCACAAAGTTACTTTAAAAAGTTAGAGGACGATCCTTGTTATTTGCGACTATCATATTATGTCTCTCGGTACAAGTTTCGTTGACCTTTTTTTCTAAATGGCCCATTTCATCGATTGAGCATATTATTATACTTTAGACTTTAGAAAATATTAAATTAAATTGGATTTTAATTAAACAAATAGTTTTCCTCAAGATCCATAAGGATAATTTTATAACAAAATCATCTCATTATTTTGTAATAACTCGGTTTTAGTATGATACCTGCGCCCTAAACAGTTAAGGCTCATTTTAAACACCATTGCGTCAGCAAGCACATTTTATGAACCAGTGCTCAATGTTTCTTTTAACCATTTTTTTTAAAACTGGTATTATTAAATGCATTAATTAATCTTCGCTGTAAACAATACACTTAGTATGTTCATTAATCGCCAAAGTTATGTTTTAGTTCACCTCCCCCCAGAACAGTATTACATTTGTAGTAGAAATTACTACGGATTGTTTTGTTCTTGAATATCAAACCTATTCTTACATATGACGTTAATGTACGTAACCATGTCTGAATTGTAATATTTTATTTTTATTTCCAGTGTAAGATTCATTTTGCAACATAGGCCCTACACATTGCTGGAAGCAAGATTAGAGCGAGGCCCCTTAACACATAGAGACTTGCAACCACTCTTAACTTAACTACTCTCTAAAACAATATTATTATAAACTAAATAAACAATGTTTATTTTATAACAATAACAACGTTTCGAAAATTAATGAAAACTATTTCCGTCGTCAGTTTTTTTTTATTTAAAAACAAAAAAATCAAATTATCAAAAGTATTTCGAAACAAACAAAGACAATAGCCAAGGTAGTTAAGATTTAACATTTCTCACACATAAAAGTTGACAAAAAATAAGGTGGCATAAACATAAAATATGCTATTTACTTTACTAAAGGGAACCATAACATAGTAGGAAAATACTCGTGTCTTAAAAAAGTGTTTTAAATATTATATCGAAAATTCTTCTAACTTTAAAACTAAAATAATTAATCACTGGTACAAACATTAAGTTAAAAATATAAAATAAATATAAGACGGTTTTCGGGACATTGTACCGCAACACGCAATATGAACTTGACTTCCTTGAATTAGCAGAATTAAATTACTTCACATTATTCACAAGTTTCAAGACTTGGCCTCCAGTACCAGAAATTGATGACAAGAAATAAGTTTGAAACACGTTTTTAAGGACATGAGATAAGTTTTACCAATATGTTTCAAATAAGATTAAAATTGATTATAATATTTTAAATCACGATATTTTAGACGGCGTTTGATTAACTAGAGCAAAAATTAAGATATTCTCAGTTCTTACTTTTTAATAATTATGATCTCAAACACAAATTGAGCGTAATTGATTATTAACTTATTCTTTTTTGCACCGATCTCGTCCATTGATGAATGTTCGTCTTTCTAAGCGAAAAAACGATAACAACATGCATTACTTTTTTAATTCGCATGTATTTGTCTAAAATAATTTTGAAACTATGAAGAAATAAGTAGATTTAACTCTGTATTTTAGAGGTTGGTTTAAGGTATTATTACAACACCTATTTTTTAGACACCACCCCTCAAAAAGTTGTGTAAATACTTGTTTCATATTTTCAAATAGCATACGTAAAAATATCTGAAATAACATTTAGTTAGTTTGTTTCGTCAAAGTTTGAGCGACAATCGACCGACTTCACACAATGGTGGTGACATAGTCGATAATATATTCATTCGTGCACAAGACACGATGTGGCGCAAGTTGTTCCCCGGTAAGGGGGAGGAAAAAGTGCAAGATGACACTATGGAAGACCTTGACACGCCCCTCTATGTACAGGGGCGGGTCATGCAGCTAACTACGAAGTGCATGTATGTGCAGGGTAAGTAAACACTGTAGACTATATGGTGAAAATGGAGAACATGCCAGCCTGGTTTAGGAATAGAAACCTGGCAACAATGGGAAATATTTGGTGTGAAGCTATTCCACACTTCCTCACACTTGTATTAACATAGTATCTATAACTATTCTTGATACGTTAGCTGTTTGCCAGAAATATATTAAGTTTATTTAGTGTTTACTGTAACTCACTTTCCAAAATCACACACACAATATCTTTGGTGAGTGAGTTTAAAGAAACACTCAATAAACATTAAATTATATTCTTGACAATTAAATCGTTCATGTTCCTACCGTCCTTATTGCCTTACTTAAAATTCCAAGTTTGATATTTTTGCTAATGATTGTTTATGCAGTTATATTTATCGTTTTTTTTTTTTTTTTATAAATGTATTGTTCTAAAGTTAGCATTCACCAAGTGTGCTTGGAGCTCTGCTCGTTTCTGCCATCCTCGTGATACATTTAATTAATGACTGTCTTGCGGAACAAATAATAAATAAATAAATAACTCCATACATATTTCATATATTTTTTCATAGTCACTCATAATAAAATGCTCTTTAAATCTGACTTTGGGGTTGGTACAAGCTCTTTATTTGTATAACTAATTAATAACACAATGCATTTAGACCTCTTCGGACATACGTACCGAGTTTGTGCGGGAAAATCAATCAAGTATATAGCCAACTAGGACGCCGTTTGAAACCGATTTGAATTATTTTTACCGACGATTCATCGCTTTTTTGCATAGCAAGAACGAATTTGCCATGTATTTCAATTCATATTGTTTCTTACTTATATAATTTAATTTTAAGAAATACTTTTATTTGTACTTGTAGAGTGACTTCTCATTTGCAATTTGTTATAAATAACCCCCTTTATTAATAAAATATATAAATGCGCAGACATGCGCAGACTTTGCATTGGGAAACATAAATTTAATAAAATTATAAATAAATACTATTCAAATTACTAGTATTCTTATTCTCGTAAATGGTATAGATTTTTGTTTTGAGTTTGGTCGTTTGTATAAGCCCTGCGTTCCAATTCGAGTTGTCTATAGTTTCTCCCTGTAATTTGCACCCAGTTAGTCATTTATTTGTTAGACCAACTTCTGAATGAGTGAGTGGTGATTTAAACGACGTTTGTATTCTATTTGTCCACTTTGCCTTAGTAGATTTATAGATTATGATCCTTTTCCAGTTCTGATTTCTGGTTTAAAATTCAAACTTATCTAAAACTAATTCAATAAAATTAAAATCAAATAAGTTTCATACAATACATTTGTGTTGTGCTTTCTTATAGAACGGTGGCGTTTTATTTATATATCATTCATAGTTATAGAAAAAAATACATAGATGTTATATTCATAAAATTCATTATTTAATTAAGCTGTCGAAAACTGTACATTAACTGAAGAAGATTTATATAATATGTAACCAGGTTTAGTACAGAATGCAGCAGTTTATTCTGGAACGCCATTGATTGTCCAGTGAGGCTGTGGTTAGCACACGTGTAAGGCTTGAATGAGTAGGCCTACAATGGCATTACACTTTAAAACATTGTTTAGTTTCTTGAGCTGACAGTAAATAGGCCATTAAAGAGTTTTGAGATAAGTTCTCTGGTTGCTACTTCATGCACATATACTTTGTTAACAACCTCCCACAGATTGAATTTTTGTTGTGAAAATGGATGTCGAAAAGTTGTCCCGAACGGATGGGAAATCGGCTTGATTTGGCGAGGGAATCTAATATGGCAACAAATATTCACCCGATTTCATCCAACCGCCTTTAATATTAAAAAGTGCTCGAAATGACCCAACTCACTACTCACTATCTTCCGTCAGCTTGTTCCATTTTATGTTTCTATATCCACTTACCTACCTACCAAACTGATTTGAAGTTTGTGAGAATGGTATTTTCTTCCCTTATATCATCCATCTTCAATTTTAATACGTACTTCCCTCCAGCCTGACAATCCGTTCACAACCCTGAACATAATATTACATAACTGATCCCTCTTTCTTTGTAGCTCAAGGGATTTCCATCCTAGATCCTGCATCATAACAGTCGCACATACACTTTCTTACCCTCCCGTTGCACTCAAGTTTATTTCTCAATTTCTTAACCTTGTTCATAACCTTGTCCACTGACAGCAATGGTATTTAACATCTATAGTAGGCTAGATCACCAGTCATTGGTCCACTTCCGTGACAATTAGAAGCCATCTTGAAAAGGTGAATTTGCATATTAAAGTAGATGGGAGCGATTTGTAGCGCAAATATTTTAAAAGATGGCTTTCAGGTTGACAGGTGAGCATATTAGCCATTAACACCAAATGATTACTTAATTCCCTTATTCAATAACTTCTATTGTTTCTGTTTGTGCATTCCCATGCTACACAAGCTAAACCCATATCAAACAATCCAGAAAAATACTTATAGCATTAAAAAAGCATAAATTAAAACGCCATATCGCCATCTTGAAAATGTTGGATTGACGCTTTAATTTGGTACGCTCACACCTGTACGGACGTATTGGAGACTGGGGATCTAGCCTACTATAGATGTTAAATATCATTGACTAACAGTATGATATATCCTGTTTACTGTACGGATCCCATATTGAACCACAGTTCCATTATTGGTCTGATAACAAGTTGTATGTCTTTTCATTTAACTCCCTCCATGCCCCTTATAGATTTGATTTCTTCTTATAAAAGACTTAATAATCTCACTCTCCATACTGCGCGTACCTGATCGTCCACGCATGAGCTACTTTACTGATTCAGCCCCAGTTGAACACACCTGTTGATATCTGCTTTCAGGTCTGTTACCGGACGTTCCCAACCCCGGCGTGGAGTTTTACGAGCAATACTTCGGCCTCACACTGGCAGAACTGATAGTCAGCAACCGCTATCTTCTCTGGGCGATCAACTTCATCCGCAAGGCCTACCCCTGGGCCACGCTCGTCGCAATGTCCGTACAGCTACTTGTTGTCTTACCCGTGTACATGTACATGCATCGAGACAACAGAGAACTCATCACTGAGACTGCGTTTACTTTCTTGCTTACCACTCTAGTGTTCATGTCGTTTGAAACTACGTTCTTTGGCAGAGAAAATTTTAAGTCTGCAATAGTGAGACTTGAGCATCTTATTAACGAGGATGAGAAGATTGATGAGGCAGACCCTAAGAATAAACTCAAGAAATTGGAGTCTTGGAATAAGTGGTGTAATCAATATAACATTATGTGTATGACACCGTTGGCTTCCCTTGGTGTAATCTCCTATGCAGTTAGCTTGATGCCAAAACGAAAATTATTCATGAAGTAAGTAAGATTTAACTTCATTAACAGAATAAAAAATTCCCCGTTATTTACTTACGTTCAAACCCTCATTCCATGTATTGTTATTTTTCATGGGGTGCTATTACAGAAAAAAATCGAAATATAATAATAAGTGCAAGAGTTATAACAAATACCGTAATATAACACTACGGTATTTGGTTATAACTCGCACTTATTGCAAAATCATGCATGCATAATAATTTCCACTGCCTCCTAGATGTTGATCGTGGCTCCTCGTTAGGAGCCACCAGGGTCCACTAGATACTTATGCTAAGCTGCTGTTACCTTACAGCAGCTGTTAGGTATCTAGTGGACCCTGGGAGCCACGAGCAACATCTAGGAGGCAGTGATAATTTCATTGGGATTTATTTTGAATTTTTTAACTTGCACTTTACATTGAAGATAGTATTCAATTCAAGTCACGTTCTTTACAGGTCTTTGTTTAAACGTACCAAACAGTTAAGTTATATTTTAAATTCGGAATGTTGGTATTATTTTCTTCTTCTTTTAGAGGCTGGTACCCGTTCGACGTGTTTGCTTCTCCTGCGTACGAGCTAACCATGCTTGAGTGGGTGTTGACGTCATGTCTCTTATTCTTTCTCTCGAATTCGTTAATGATTTTTGGAATTTTTGAGAGTTATTACATAAAAGTACATTTCGATAATCTCTGCCATAAGATTCGGAATATCCGAAAGATTGCAATCAGAAGGATCAGAGAGCGAAGGAGACAGCGCCAACGTTTGGTTCCTGGTGAAGATGTGATGTTTCGGAGAGTACCGGCTGGCAACGTTGCTACCCGGGCTGGTTGCACGTCCGCGATATGATGTATCAGGAGCTGATAACAACAGAAGAGGTGACAACATCTCCCCATCCAGACCATGCATTGTAATAAACATGCCAGGGGTGCAGAAGACAGGGATAATCTGGCTCATAACATGTTTAAAGTTCATGGCATGAATGTGGAACGAAATGAGCGAAACAAAGTGATTCGCAGGTCAAGGATTGATACTAAAAGGGAGAAAACTGAAGTGCTTGAAGAGATTTCAGAACAGGAACTAAACGCCGAGATGTTGTTTCAACAGGCCAGATTCGCTAAGCTTCACCAGAGTTTGATAAGGTTTGCTTTCCTCTAACTTGCGTCTCATCCATTTCGCATACACCTGCAATTCGTCTATCCGCTAGGTTTGTCCCATCACTAATGATCCACCTCACGCTTTGCAATTTCTATTCATATACATCTCACTGCTTTACTTCTACCTACGCACTCAAATTCATTCTACGTACGAATCACTTGCATTTCATCTGCCATTCACTTCTTCTACCTAACAATTAATTGTGATTTAAATTCACTGGGAAGTATAGAGTCAAACGAAACTTTATTCACAGACAGATGAAATGATACATTTTGTGAAAGAGTTGCAAATGCAACTGCAAGTGGTAGAGAAAAGAAAGGTAGATAGCATGAAATTTTATAGGTTGAGGTAGTCCAAGTAGTGAAGGGACGATTCCCAAATTCATAGAATATTATACGTATAATTTGAATTTGAATTACATACTAGACGTTTTTTTTTATTTAAATTATAATACTTTGAGCCACCCTTAAAAACATAATTATTTAAATAATATTTATTCGTATAACATGTATCGATGCCAATGAGTGTGAAGTTATTTAAAATGTTGTTGCTAGAGTAGTAACTATGATATTGTTTTTATTGTTGGTTTCTTATTGTATTTTGTTCCTTATGTTGTATATTGTTTAGCTCGCGGTGGCACATACGATTGGGGCGCATGGTCCGAAGCGTATGGCTCTACGAGGACGTGAGTTCGAATCTCGTCTAAGACATGTTTTTTTTGTAGTCGTCCTTCATCGTCATCCATCACCGCTCATCGTCTCGAATAGCCTTAGTGCATTACTATGAGACGTTAAGCAACAAATTCATCACCATTAGAAACATTCCTAAATAAACGACTACTCCTGCTGACAGATAAAAATAATGTAGTATTTGTCAGTTATTATGCAATTGTGTCCCCTATCATGGACTCATACACACAGCTTGACTGCCAAGTTTGGTCTTGATCGTTTTTTATTTTTATTTTGTATTAATTTATTTAACGTCATTCCTATTCAGTTTAAAAACTGAAGAACAAAGGAGGACAACTAAATGAATCTAATTACATAGATGCACTATGATGCAGTTTATGATTTGAAGTAATGAATCAATGAGTACATCCACAGCCACCCCACACCCCTGTACAATAAAATGTTTTGTTTACTTCTAAGGAAATTATAATGACAGAGTAATGAAAATATCTAATAGTTAATACATATATTTTTATTTTCCAGCTTGTCAAATCACTGGGGTTCCTGCTTGAACTCAAACCTGATTGCCCTCTATTTCATCAACCTAGTGACGTTTGGTGTAACTGTGTTACTTGTTAAAAAAGTAAGTTTTCGTAAACTGTAGTTCTGTGTCATATTAAAACAATAAGTACATCATAAATATTTTGTATTATAATCCTACATTGTGCTATTGTGCTATTAATTGTTCCAACTTTGGCAGTAAGTAATTTAATAAATATATTTCATTGTCGCTGCTTAATTTTCGAATTGTAATTAATAGTGACTGGTGTATTCGATGAAACATTAATTTGACGTAGATAACTTACGAAATTAATGCACACGATGTGGTTTGAATAATGAAATTATAATTAACTATAATATGTGAATTGTTAAAACGTACATTTTACATGATCACCAAATTTGACTTTTCAGGCAGATGAGATCTCATTTAAGGAGATAATGTGTATGATTGTTTGTGTTGAGATATTCTTCGTCTACTTCATGTACAACTTTCTCTTCGACCTCATCACACGAGGGGTAAGAAAGCATTATTTTACTCTTAAAATCGTATGTATGTTATTATTTTAAAATTAGGATGTTTCGTACGAAACGTGAGTAGCAAACTAAACTCTAAGAAATGATGTATTTACCATGTACAAACACAGTACCTACTTCATTACATGACAAGTCTACAATTCAGAAATATGTGTGCCGAAGCTAAATATAGACAATGAAAGTATTCGTTCGATAGATGACAATACATTTAAATTGTTTTTAAATAAAATCTGAAATCATGACAGTAAACCCTCGCCAAATGAAATTTGGTTAACTCAAAGTAGTATCGAAGTATTGGTACATGGCGCAATGTATTATTTCTTTATATATATAAATCTGCTGTTTTTAGGGTTTTGGAATATAAAGATGTATGGTACATTACGACTTTGGACTCCTTCCACTATAATTCCTAAACTCATCCATCAAAATCGCTAGGAACTGCATTCAGATTAATTAACATCCCCTTAACAATAATGTGACAACTGAACTACCTTGTGATCACTATTGTACTTGGTACATTAATAGAAACCCAGCTATAGTCTAACTCTAATTCTCTATTTTATGTTGCAACTTTGGACTCCTTCCACTATTATTCTTAAACCTCATCCAAAAAATAGCTAGGAACTGCATTTAGATTAGTTTACATCCCTTAAATTAATGTAACAACTGAACTACCTAGTTCAGTTGTCACATCATGGAGTTTAAATAGTTCTCCATAGTCACATTGATATTAAAAGGATGTTAATTAATGTGAATGCAGCTTCCTAGCGATTTTGTTGGGTGAGTTTAGGAATCATAGTGGAAGGATTCCAAAGTCGCAACAGAGAATAGGGAATTAGACTATAGCTGGGTTTCTGTTCATGTACCAAGTACAATATTGTACTTGGTATGTATCCAAACAAAGGCACAAAAATCAATGAATTGGTAAACGTGAATTATAAGTTTTAAAACTTGATAGAACAGTTTAACAAAGCCCACACACCACAAAATGTTAGAAATGAACAATAGATGACTCCAATGGATTTAGGAAATTTGGGGATGTATTCCACAGAATAAAATGAGCGCAATCAGTAATTGCACACTTCATTGCAGATGTGTGATTTCATTTCATTTGAATGTTTTATTGAATGCGTATATGCACGTGTTTCATCATAATAATTAATTGACTCACAACATCTGATCAAATGCTATTTATTTGTCCTTTTTGAGAGCTAAGCAATAAACGGTACATGCATTGCTCCTTATGCTCCATGTTTTTTATTTAAAATATATAAAAAATCCAGCATAAGGAACAATACACACAGACTTTCTAAACTCAAAAAATGTATTTAATTTAGGATAAAATATAGTTATACATTTTCAAAGTCACAGAAATAATATTGGACCCACCCTTACAAGTGTCCAAACTCGGTCATTTTAGAGCTAGGTCCCATCTGCAAAGAAATAACATGGAGACGATCTTTATGCCCCGTGACCTTGGGGGATTTTGCTAAAAAAATGTTGGTCGTCATTAACGTACTCGACATAATTTTCTTTAAATTTTCTTTGTTTTCTTTCTGTTATTTGGGCAAATGGTTCAGTCAAAATATTATGCTGATTACCAATAAGGGGTGCAATTTGGGAGCGCATATTTTTGCGTGTTTGAATGTACACAGTTTCAATGCACAGTTTTCTAAATGCCCATTTTAGATTGGTATGATGCTCCAGCAAATAAGAAGTGAAAAAAATAAGTTGGTTGTAGCTAGTGAAGAAATTCTCCAACACCTTAATTTTCGCAAATTATGAATAAAAAGCATACGAAATTAGTGTAAAATCACAGGTTCAAGATATTTATTTTTAAACTGATGTGCTATTTATTATGTGGTTACAAGCGCTGGATGTATTATGTTTCAGAGCTCAGCGGTTGCCCGGGCCGTGTACGAGTGTGATTGGTATGAAGCTTCTAAGCCCTTCAAGTTATCCATGTTAATCATGATGAGTCGAGCCAATGTGCCTGTTGAAATCACACCCACTGCTCTCAACCCTCTCTCACTGAGAAACTTTGCTGACGTGAGTGTTACATTAGAACTGATTGAGGTATAGATTTATGTTGGTCTCAAGAAATTAAACACTTTGTAATGTATTTACCCACTTTTCTGAGGTCTCAGGGATGTATAACCCCTCTTAATCACTTTCCACAAGATACGTAGAAAAACATAAATAAATCATATCTTAAATTAGATTTCCCTGAAACTAGATCCCATATAGAGGAAAAAAGTTTCAAATTTTATTGTCTAATCCAGTATTTATACTGCGAGGCAAGATCATAATACTCGAGCATACTTTCGTGCCCTTGGTGGAGATTGTGGCCGAGAGAGCAATAGTAACTCGCAATCCTTAACCACATACAATATAATATGTTATATGCTTTCAATGCAAGGATACTATAGGCGCTCCACGCCAAGAAAGGAGTTGCGCGCGCTTTTAACGGGTGTATTGTAGCCATTCAGCAGGCTCCAATTTAAAATAACGATCGCTGATTGGCCCGTCGAAAGCGCGCCCATCTCCTTTCTTAGCGTGGAGCGCCTTATAGATGACCTTTCATTGAACAGTAACACAATCAAGGAAAGGTAAAAAGGTGTAAAAAGGTAACTGATTCCAAGGCAAGGAGGGTTTTTTTCTTTTCTTTCTTCTTTTTTAATGTTTTTTTTCTTTTTTTTTCTTTTTTTTTTTTTTTTCCCTTTCTTTTCTTTTCTTTTCTTTTTCCTTTTATTTCCATCCCTTTTTTTTTTGTTTATTCATTAATTAATTGCATGTAAATAAATAATAATAATAATAATAATAATAATAATAATAATAATAATAATCATAATAATAATAATAATAATTCAATTCAATTCAATTTATTTGATTAAACACACACAATACATTTAACAATATCAAACAAGCAAGTTGCCTTCATGAGCAGACTGCTCGTGTGAAGGACTGCTTCACATATTAACATTTTAATTGTGCCAGCCGCCACGGTAAATATTAATGAACTATACATCCTTAAAACCTTAACAAAATAATTAACCAATTTACTAAATAAATAAAATTAAAAATACAATGTATAATTAAAAATTCATGGTAATAAGTTTTAAATGTAACCAATTCAATAATACATTTCAGTAAAACAACGAACAAGTAGGCCTACATAGATAATCTTAATATTAAAGGTAAAAGCAATTTTAAAATGGAAAATAACTCACCTCTCTTTTACTGCATTTTCTGCAAGTTTTTTAAAATGAACATATTTCATACTTGGTTTAAACTCTGGAATCTTGCATAAAATAGAATTGAACAGATATGGGCCTTTATATGATAACTGGTTACGTGTATTTGTTAATCTAAAGTCAGGTACGGTTAAACGTAGCACTGATGAATTTCTAGTATTGACAGCACTATTCACAAAGTCATGGTTACTAAGATTATTAAAAACATATAAAACAGTTCTATAAAAATACAGTTGTGAGTTGTGTGAGTTTTAAATTTGATTTTAGGATGTTTAAATATGACTTATTTAGAGTTCTACATTGTGCTGTGGGATAATTTCGTGACCAGAATATGAAGATTTGTAAGTTTAATTGATACTATCGTTATCTTCAGTTTCTATGAATAGGTGTGATAACTACGAGAGATTAAAAAAACGTATTTTGAGAAATTTAGCTGTTTGCATGAATAAAACAAAATATTTGAAACAATTGAGTGAGCAAGGCTCCAAGAATTTTGGGAAGAGAGAAGGTCTTCTAGTTTTTTAAGTATGGATTAGACCAGATTAGACCGATGGCTGACAAGGATGGTGATGTGAAGACAGTTTTAGAAGTGTTAAATAAACAAAATGGAATTTGTAAGTGTTCGGAGTGTGGAAAAGACGTTAGGTACCGGTACGGTGTCCAGTGTACTTTGTGTGCCATTTGGAGACATTTCAAATGTGCAGGAGTAAACAAGAAGGAGTATAGTCGAGAGAATAAATGTAATTGGTGGTGTGGTTGTGAAAGTGAGCTAGACAAGAGTCTAGGCATTGAAATAAATAAGGGCATAGCAAGTACAGTGTCAAGCCTAAGCCTAGGACTAGACATAAGCTCAGCTGAAGTAGGGCTACCGGTATACGATGAAAAGTCACCAGATTTGGTGTGTCTAGACGGGGGGCTAAACATTGAACTAAACGTAAACAGTGAGGGGATAGCCGATACATTGACACATCTAGGACTAGCACAAGAGCCAGGCATAAAGACAGACAAGCAAGTATGTAAGAAGATGGGAAAGGTAGCCCTAGTAGCTCAGAAGAAGAGAAAAAAACACAGTAGTCGAATGATGAACTGCTGTTTTAGTTCGAAACAGTTAAAAGTGGCGCTGCGTACAATAAATAGGATGAACATTAATATACAGCAATTGAATGAAAAGGTAGCGAGGCTAGAAACAGCGACGAATTGTGAAGAAGGAAAGTCGGTGTGATGGATAGAGTGTATAGTAGGATGAAAGGTGTGGTGGAAGATTGTACTACGGAAGTGGTGAGCATCCAGCTTGACCTGAAAAAAGCGTATTCCTCTTTAGAAAAGGAAGTTGGGAACACAAAAATAGGACTGTTGAGCTTCGGAGAAGATTTAGAAGAGGAACAGAAGGAGAGAAAAATACTAGAAAATAGGCTAACTAATATGTGTGAAGACATAAAGGACAGACAATTAGACCTAGCCACAAATGACAAAGTGAGGATGGGACTACAGACTGACCATGAGCAACAAGGTACCAATAGGCAACAAGAAGAAGGGCCAAGGATGATGGGTCTAGCAGGTCCATCTGCTAAACATAAAAGTGACAAGAAGACAGTGACAATGAAGACTAGATGTGATACCGTAATTCAAATGACGCAGGGGGACTTATTGGTCGCTGAAGAGAAACAGCATTGGCACTCTGTGTGGGTGAAGATTTCGTTATGTCCAGGGGATTAGCTGCATCCATCAACCACAAGTTTGGGAAGAAAGAAGAACTTCTTCGCCAAAACAAGATGGTGGGTGATATTGCTGTACTTGAAGATTTTAGGAGTACTCCTATCTTTTACCTTATTAACAATATATTGACAATGAAGGATAAGCCGAGCCTTCACATTATGTACAAGTGTCTAACTGCAATGAAGGATTATTGTATAAGTAAAGGTATTTTGGAAATCGCCATGCCAAAAATCGGCTGCGGTTGGGACAAACTCAAGTGGATGCAGGTAAAGCAATTAATTTATCGTGTTTTTGATAGTACAGGTATTACAATTAAGATTTATAACTGGAGTAGAGTTATAAATAATATACACTCTGTACCATCTGAAGGCTTGTGTGATACACATACATTAGGAGAAAGGAAGTTTACTGAGAAAAAAGATACCCTGATTTTAGGTGATTCAATGTTATACAACATACAGAAGATTGCTAGAAAAAGAGAGGAAAAGTGGATTGTTGATTGTAGACCGGGGATAAGGATGGATCAAATGACGAACATGATAAAGAATCAGCATTGCAACAATATTGTAGACAACTTTCCCAATGTCATATGTCATGTAGGGACAAATAGTATAAGGGGCTGGGGTAAAAACAATAATGTTATAAGTGAAACCTGGGACCTTTTAAATGTATTAAAACAAAAATACCCACGTTCAAAGCTCGGAATGGTGGGAATAGTACAAAGATCTGACATGAGTATAGATGATATTAATAAGTTAAATGATGAAATTTGAATTGGTAGTGGAGGAACTAGGTGGTGTTTTTGTAGATCCTAACTTCTGGATGAAAAACGATTGTTTAGGGAAGGATGGCCTTCACCCTAACTTCAGAGGTTGTGATGTACTAACTGATATGTATGTGGGCTTAGTACAAAGAATGCAGGGGCAATCTGTGAGCGGAGATGTACAATCGGAAAACTGATTGAAATGAGTGGTCACTTTAATACCATTACAGAAGTGTTACATGATAGCAATCAGATTCCAAATACTGTGACTTTTATAAAAAATTATAAAAATTATGATGCGGCTATTCAAAATATTAGTGGAAAGATGAGCATGAATATTGGTATCAGACATATCTCTGAATCTGCCATAAATGCTAATGTATTAGGTTTCACTGTAATGGTAGTCAATTGCCGCAGTATATGCAACAAAATTGAAAGTTTTCGCACTTTATTGGAGGTTTATCAACCTTCAGTAGTAGTGGTTACTGAAACTTGGTTGGATCAAGGATTCCTCAACAGCGAGCTGTCAATTGATAAATACATTCTGCATAGAAGAGATAGAAATAGACATGGGGGAGGGATAATGATTGGACTTAAGAATGGAGTTGAAGGAGTCATTAAATGGGTAGATGATTTCCATGAAATGATGGGTATGAGATTACGATTAGGGAGTAATTTAATTGTCAACCTAATAGCTATTTATCGTCCACCAAACGGAGGTTTGGAATGTCTTGAAAATCTGAGAGAAAGAGTCAAGCAGATTAGTATGTACCAAAATTGTATTATAGCTGGGGACTTAAATTTGCCACAAGTAATATGGGAAGCTGGTACCATAAGTGGTGGAAAGAAACAAGAAATAATATCGGAAATAATGGAAGAAGGGTTTACTCAAACAGTTGAACTTGGTACGAGACTAAGCAAACATGGATTAGATAATATTTTAGATGTCGTGTTGATTCGTCCTGATTCTATGTGGATAAGGACGGAAATAATCGACGGAATAAGTGATCACAAGGTGCCTATTGTAGAAATTGGAGTGGAGTTTGGTAAAAGTTGTAGATTGGAGGCAGAAATTAAATGGAATTATTATAAAGCTGATAAAAAAGCTATTAAAAGGGAATTTGAAGAACGATTTGATAGTTGGAATGAAGATGAATGGCATGATTTGGATATTATATGGAATACATTTGTTAAAGTTTGTCATGAATTGAGAGAAAAACTGGTACCAAAGAGAGTTATTAAATTAAATAATGATCCGATTTTTTATACTAAAGAAGTTAAGAGATTAAAAGTAAAAATAAGAAAACTTAATAATAAATTGCGGAATTCAGGGTTAGTCAAGAAGAAATAAGGGAGCTAAGGAATCAATTAGATAAATTAAAGAAGGATGCAAAGAATAAATATTTGGAGAGTATGTTTAATGAACAAAACCGGCAAGAAAGTTGGAATAGTATGTATAAATATGTAAATAGCCAAAAGAGACATGTAGATTTGCCCACATTAGTTGATGAAAATAGAAATGAATTCATAACGGACAGTGAGAAGGCGGAGGCTCTTAATCAATACTATGGCAAAGTTTTCCACACTGAAGGTATTGGGGGATATGAAAGTAAAAATGATGATTGGGATGATAGTGAGGTAGTGATAACTGATAATGATATCATTAGTGTTATTAGAAAACTTAATAATAATAAATCTCCAGGGCCAGATGGAATAACTAATATATTTATTAAAGCAGCTGGATGGGGAATAGTGCCATACTTCAAGAAATTATTTCAGACATCTATAAATCAGGGAAAACTGCCAGATCAGTGGAAACAAGCAATAGTTGTTCCAATTTATAAAGGTGGGGGGAAGGGACGACTAGGTAATTATAGACCTGTCAGTCTTACGTCTTCAGTGTGTAAAATAATGGAGAGGATTATGGATGTGAAGATTAAGAACATTATTGAAGATGGAGAAGGATTATCAAGTACACAACATGGGTTCCGGAAGGGTTATTCTTGTGAAACTCAGATAACAGGGTTTACTCAGGACATAGCTGACACACTTGATAATAATGGTAGGATTGATGCAATATTTATAGATTTTCAAAAAGCATTTGATAAAGTAACTCATAAGCTTTTAATGGAGAAATTTGGAAACAAAATAAGAAATAATAAAATTGTGAACTGGGTTGGGGAATTTCTGAGAAATAGAACTCAAAGAGTCAGAGTGGGAAATGTAATTTCTGAAGAGATTAATGTCACTTCAGGAGTACCTCAAGGCAGTGTTCTAGGACCAAATTTGTTTATTATATTTATAGATGACATACAAGTAGGAATAAAATCCAAAATTCGACTTTTTGCGGATGATGGGGTGTTATATAGGGAAATAAAGGAAGATGAAGATGTTCTTATAATTAAAGAAGATTTAACAGTAATTGAAAAATGGGTAGATATAAATAAATTGGGTTTAAATGTGAGTAAATGTAAGGTTATTTCATTTAATAGAGCAAAGAAAAAAGCGGAAATAAACTATAAGCTGTGTGGTAAAACACTAGATGTTGTCATCAATTACAAATACTTGGGAGTGTTCATAGATAACAATTTGGATTGGGGGCATCATGTGGAATATGTAAGTAAAAAGTCAATACAAGCTCTAAATTTTGTAATGAGGCAGCTACAAGGGGTTCACACAAAAATTAAGGATAAAGCATATAAATCTCTTATAAGACCAATATTGGAATATGCAAGTGCTATATGGGACCCTTATAAGGACGGTCATATCAAAGCCCTAAACAAAGTACAGAGATTAGCAGCAAGGAGAGTAACTGGGAAGGTCAAAAGGTGGAGATGGGTAACTGATTCCAAGGGAAGGAGGATAAGAACGTATGACAGTGTAAATGAAATGATAGAAGGTTTAGGATGGGATTCTTTAAAATTACGGAGAGGGAGAAACAGGCTGTGCAACCTGTTTCGTGCTATGAATGGAATACAGGGATGGAATGAGATAAGCAATAAAATTGAAAAAGGATTATACAAAGGGAGGAAAGACCATGACCTGAAATTGAAATGTAAACTAAAAAAGAAGGATGTTGGGAAGTGGTCTTTTTTAAATAGAACAATTGTAGAATGGAATCAATTGCCAGCAGCAGCTGTTGAGGAATCCTCGGTAAAAATGTTTAGAAGGTGTTTGGAGGATATTGATTTGGATCTGATGTAGATTTGATTTCATTGATGTTTGATGTTGCTTTGATGATGGTGTCTTAGATGTAATACCTATATAAGATATGAAGAAAAATGAATGTGAATGTTATATTTTTGTACAATTTTAAAATGTTAATTTTAGGAACTTGCCACCATGTAACCACATATTTGCAAGAATAATAAAATATATATAAATATATATAAACAAAGTCAGTTGACTGAAGCCGCTGAAGATTAAATATGGTTCTCATGATATAGTTTTGTATAGTTGTATAGTTTGTGTATAAATAATAATAATAATAATAATAATAATAATAATAATAATAATAATAATAATAATAATAATAATAATAATAATACGTTAAATAAATAAATAAAATAAGAGCTTATGACAGTGTAAATGAAATGCTAGGTTTAGGATGGATTCATTAAAAATACGGAGAAGGATAAACAGGTTATGCAACCTGTTGCTACGAAAAGAATACGGGGATGGAATGAGGTTAGCAATAAAATTGGGAATGGATTATACATGGGAGGAAAGACCATGATTGGAAGTTGAAATGTAAACTAAAAAAATAAGGGTGTTGGGAAGTGGTATTTTCTAAATAGAGCAATAATTGTGGAATGAAATCATATCCAGCTGCAGCTGTTGAGGAATCCTCAGTGAAAAGTTTTAGAAGAGATATGTTTGGAGGATGGATCTAGATTTGGATGTAAAATGAGAAACATGACAAATGAGTATGATTCAAGAGATCTTAAGTTTTGATACTTTTGATGCAACTACAAATTTTTATACATGGTGGTTAAGGTACTTGCCACCATGTAAAGCACATATTGGCAAGGAATGTAAAAATAAATAAAAGTATTTTTCCCCTATAAAAAATGTAATAGTTTTAGTAAGTTTTCTTTCTATTCGTTTCATTCTTTCTTTCTTTCTTTCTATTTGTTGTCTATTTTATATATTTATTAATATTTGTATTCTTATTTATACAACATTTGAACATGTTACATTATAAACATGAATAAGAGAATGATAGAGCATTTGCCCCATAGTACGTGAGTACCTGTCACCCTCTATACAATATAATAATAAATGTAATACGGTGTCCAAGTTAAATATACTAAGTTGGTTAACCTTGTGTTTCGAAAACACTACCAACCCCAACAATTTTATTCTATTATCAATGTTGAGAATGTTTCATAGCAGGAAATATTATAGACCTTACATTTATTTATATATGAAATAATAACAAATATTTTATTGCTCTCGGCAATACCAATTCCTAGCGATTTGCAAATTGCGATTTGCGAGTGAATTGCAAACAATTTCAATAACGCGCAATTAGGTTACAAAATGTTTTTTTAAATACCACAATATAATGTTAGCATACTTAATTATAAATGTGAACTATAATTATGATGTTGGTTAATTTGTTTTTTAACAATTTCATGTTTTTTTTTTTAGTTATGGGTTATAATATTTTATTTTATATTTTGAAAAATAAAAAGAGTTAATATTTGTATCAATATTTTATGAACTGTTATTGTTGAATTAAATCCATTGTGAAAACAATATATACAATACAGAATTAGAGCGATCGAATAATCTGATGTTTCTTACGTTCTAGTTTCACGTATACGTTTCTCTAGATACAATAATGTTTTTCTTTCAAATTTCGTAGCCAAATTATGATTTAAAAATTTTCTCGTTGCAGGTAGCGGAGTCAGCCTACAAAATGCTAGCATCAATTGAATCTTTCATGTAGAAGTTTGGAAGAAGCAAACGTTGCAAAGATACTCCGTCAGATTGGGTGGCCTGTATACATCAGTGCGCGGTCACGAATGTTCGTGATGGTGTGTCCATCATACTCATATTAGCTTTGTTTCTTGTCTAGCTTGCTTAGCAACGAACAACAATATTCATATATGCAATTAAGTTTTAGTCTTACAAAATTGTTTGAAATTTGTGACACGTTTTCGTTTAGTCAATCAGTTCAAATCTTGCAACAACAATGGTGCACAGTATGGCTGTGTGTAAACTAATAATAATGTGATAATGGGTATGGATCTCAGTACACACACAGTACACAGTTTACAGTACTGTTCATTGTTATAAGAGACAGAAAGCATGTTTGTAAATTAATGTATCTATTCATTGCGCTTGCAAAATATTTTATAGTCACGTGAACTTTTTCTGAGGGTTCTGTTTAATTCAAAATAGCTTTGCCAAACAAATTATGATCCCACGTTAGTTTTAAATTAACTTATTTCACAAATGATATTGTAATATAATAAATAATTATAATCACTGCATATCCTACTTTAAGAAAACACAATGTTATTTGTTATTGATCTGTTATCTGCCTGATATTAACTCAAACTTGATTAAAATATACGCTACAAATTGCTATAAAATGACACTTGAATGTGATGTGTACACGTTTTATATCCTTAATAATACACAATACACTTAAGTAATGCGGTTGGCATACACTGTAATCGGGGATATTCCCTTTTATGGCAATCGTCATATAATATAATTGTAACTTGTCCCTATGTGTATGCAATCGTATGAATAAATAATTGTACATCATATTCATAATAAGTATTATTACTAGGCCGCTTCGCGAACGCTTTTTTTAGTCGCATTGATGGATGAGCTTTTTGTTAAGTTTTTTAGTTTGCGTAGAACCACTTTTCCTTTCCAAGTGCTTTTTGAATGCATTGTAAGTGATTGTTGTCAAGTTTCTATTGTTACTTATTGTTATTATAAACCGCAAAAACTCATATTAAAACCTTTATCTTATGGATTCTGGCTAACTTTTTCAACTTTTTCTTTCAAAAAACAATACATCACCATTACCTTAATGTCCATGTAAAATATGAACGTTGTAGCCCCACCCGTTTGGTCAGAATGAATCGGCCCAATTGTCACGAAAATATCGCACTAAAAATCGAAAAAAAAATGGTAAAAGTACGATATTCATGAGAAATATTTCTTCGATTGTACCAAAATACGTGGCAGGTCTAAGTTCAGAGATTTCGAAGGTCCCATCCAATTTTCATCAAGATCGCATATGCCGTTTGCCCGGTAGCGTGCGAACAGATAAAAAAAAATTGGAGCTAAATTTTTTGAGAGGTCAGTGAAATTGAAGTTTTCGCTTCACTCATCCAATTATTCATTTATTTAACAAATATAGCTATTTCAATACAAATACAACACAAATTTACAAAATTTACAATTTACAAAATGAACCAACAAAAAAACATTAAAAATATTCTTAAGATGCAAATTAAAAATTATTATTTACAGCATAGTACACTTTTTAGTTGGTCCCATGACCCATGACCCATGACGAGACAGGTCTGCCAGAGTAGGACTATGGACATATCCATACCCTCTTTAGCCTAGTTAGACAACAATATAAACATTAATGTAAAACTTTCATCGAATAACATCAGTATTGTAATAAATACTTCGCATGAAAAATAAGATGTGGATCGAATCGAATCAAGTAGTAATGGATGGGAATGAATGGATGTGGACTTAAGTCTGAGGGATACAGGAATATGACTGGTGATTATGTTTAATGTATCAATATTATGATTGTCAGTAACTATTTTTTAAATATTTTTAATGAAGGTGACGAATTCGCTCATTGGATGAACGTATAGCGAAGACTTCAATTTGACTCCTTTGATAAAAATAGCTCGTGATTTTTCTTTTCTTTTGTTTGTTCGCATTCTACCGTCAAAACTCAAAACGGCTTATCCGATCTTAATTAAATTTGGAGGGATTTGGGGAATTTGGACCTTCGAAATCTCTTAACTTAGACCTGCCACGATTTTGGGTACAATCGAAGAAATATTTCTCATGAATATTGTACTTTTAGGGCAACGATTGGCTAATATGACCTCGCCGTCCCGCACCTTTTCGCGGCTGGCACAACGAGGTTCGTATCATGACAATGACGACAACAATGACAACACTAAACGGTAATCATTGGACAAAAATAATCAAAAATAAAAGCTCATCCACCAAAGCGACTGGAAAGAACGTTCGCGAAGCGGCCTAGTGTAAAAGTTCATTGACATCTTGATTTTTTCTTGCCCACGGTGGGAGGCGAACAGTTCAAACACCTTTTTAGAGGATAAGGAAACTGTAAGATCAAGGTTTTTGTTCATTCGGTCCAGCGTGTTTATTACATGCATTAAGTTTGTATTCTAACTCGGTATTCTGTCGCACGAGTATTACGAGGCAGACAAAAAAACAGATCTTTTATTAGACCTGTTGGCCTTCACGTAAGATAAAAGCTGAACCAAACTAGTATTAAAATGCTAGGACTTGATATTGGTCGTGCTCGATACCAACTTACGTGAAATCAAAGGTTGCCGTGTTCGTCACGAGAAGAACCATTCTGCTGTCGCTGTCAACTAAAATTACGAACATTTAACAGTATTCTTCTATCAGCATTGTGCCGGGTGTTTGGTTCGATCATTACTCACCAAGACTGCCATGGAAGGATCATGGTAAGTTATAAAAACCTTTAATTGCTGTGAATCTCAGCATGTATGGAATAATATACACCTAGCTGAGATTAGTTATGTCTGATGATCAACTAAAGGTTACCACTGGCATTATTATGCGGTAAGGCTATGGCACGTTAATCCGGAGATTCTGGGTTTGAATCCCAGTTGGGGCAATCATTTTACGAGAATTTATTGCTATGAATCAATAACTTTAATAATAAGCAATAAGTAGGGACCCCGAAATTTCGTGAATGACTTTTTTCACTAAATAATGCTAAATATGACTATAGTCATGTTTGTATGCTAAATTAGAGCAAAATCAGGAACTTTTCCAAATTATTCTTTAAGTTTTAGTCCAAAATATGCAATTATTGGATGAGCGTAGCGAGCGAAGCGAAGATTCCATTTCACTACACTGGAGAAAAAAATCCGGAATGTTTTTTTTTTTTCTTTCTTTTTCTTTGTATTTTTGTGTGTCTGTGAACACGATTCCGGCTAAACCAATACTCCAATTGCGATGAAATTTTATGTAGGTCTATGAAATCTCTGAACGAAGAACTGCACGGAGGGAAAAATCGATCGAAAAATTATTTCTCATGAAAATCGCAATTTTACGTTTTTTTTCGATTTTTAAAACAATTCTTCGACTTATAACACCTACATGCTTTATCCCATTGTAATGATTTTTTCACGGAACCTTAATTTTATGAATTAATATATTCGTGTGAAATTTGAGCGCAATCGAAAAATCATTTCTCATGATAATCGCAATTTTACGATTTTTTTCAATTTTTAACATTTCTTCGACGAATAAAACCTACATGCTTTATCCGATTGTAATGATTTTTTTCACAGAACTTTAATTTTATGAATTAATATATTCGTGTGAAATTTGAGCGTAATCGAAAAATTATCTATTAAAAAAATCGCAATTTTAAGCTTTTTTTGTTTAAAAAAATTACGCTCATCCATCAACGCGGCGGGACTTAAGCGTTTTCCTAGTCTTAAATGCTTTACGACAAATTGCTATCATTCAATAATAATATGCTCAAAGCGGGTTATTATAGTTATTGATTCATAACAATTACAATAATTGCTATGAATCAATAACTACAATAAGCATATGCACGCTTTGAGCATATTATTATTGAATGATTGGATGAGCGTAGCGAGCGTAGCGAGCGAAGCGAAGATTCCATTTCACTACACTGGAGAAAAAATCCGGAATGTTTTTTTTTTTTTTTTTTTTTTTTTGTTTTTTTGTCTGTTTGTCCACACGATTTCCGCTAAACCGATAATCCGATTGCGATGAAATTTTATGGAGGCCTTCGAAATCTCTGAACTTAGAACTGCCACGTTTTTGAGCGCAATCGGAAATTTTTTTCTCATGAAAATCGCAATTTTACGATTTTTTTCAATTTTTAAAAAATTTCTTCGACTTATAACACCTACATGCTTTATCCGATTTTAATGATTTTTGCACAGAACCTTTATTTTATGAATTTAGATATTTTTGTGAAATTTGAGCGCAATTGAAAAAATATTTATCATAATTATCGAAATTTTACAGGTTTTTTCTTTTTTAAACAACTCTTTGACTTATAACACCTACATGCTTTATCCGATCGTAATCTTTTTTTTCGCAGAACCTTTATTTTATGAATTAATATCTTGGTGTAAAATTTGAGCGCAATCGATAAATTATTTTTTAAGAAAATCGTAATTTTACGACTTTTTTAACAATTACGATTAATAATTAAAAAAAAATAACAATTGAGTTAATTTTTAATTTAATTTAATTTAATTTAAAAAAAATTTCAACTAAGTAATGATTTTGCCACAGAACAACAGAAAATCGCATAACACATGGCAGCTCATGCACCAATTACGCTCATCCAACAACGCGGCGGGACTTAAGCGTTTTCCTAGTAACAATCCTTGATAACAATCATAAGAGGGCACCGGTCAATTATATACACAAAACACAGAAACACAACACCTACGACAATATTTACTACCTATACAAATAGACAGGAATTAAATAACGGCTCAAAATCAGATTTTAAAAAATTATATAAATAAACAATATTTCAAGACAGCTTGATAGGACAAAAAAATACGTGGTATTGTTTTTATAGCTAGATACCTGAAGAGTGGCATGCGTTACACACTGGGCAGGTTTCTAACGAAAAAATTATAAACGTGTTTTAGTCCTTTTAAAGTTGAAAATATCCTATTTTTCCCGTACAGTTTTACAAGGTCGACCCCCTCTCCTGACCACTTTCAATTCCTGGTTACGGTGATACTGCTTACAATATTTGCAATAGGTAGAGATACGTATTTTTAGCGTTTTAGGTTTTGATGCTAAATCGTGAACAAATATTTGGTATAATGTTACAAAAGTGCTAATTTTACTAAAAAATAATGTTTTTCCACACCCTTAGAGAACTAGTTTGGCAATGTATTCTAACATTTTTTGTGGCTATATTGAATTTAAATGTTCCTATAATTCATCATTTAACATTAGAAGTGAAGAAACAACCCTCATTTAGGGTTTAGGTGGAAAGGAAAAAATAGATGCTACAAAATGCTAATTTTGAAAAAATTAACGCTAAATAATCTAAATTTAAATGCTAAAAAAAACGTATCTCTAGCAATAGGGTATACCCTAATCACTGTTGAATTTAGGCATAATTCACTTATTTACGTTGCCCCCCCCCCCCCCCCCGAGATAAATAAATAACTATAAGCACTATTAGTAGGTTTTTAGTACAATATACACCTATATTCAGAAAATGAATAATGAATTCAATGTAAAGACAATTATTATTATCAATTTTGTAATTCAATGTGTAGAATAATGTATACACATGATAATCATATCTTCAAATAACCATATAAAAGTTGAGACACAATGTTTTATTTCTAGTATCGACTGCACAAAAACTACATTATTTTGGAATTGCATTCAGCCCACACTTTTTTCAAAAACGCACCAAACGCGCTCTAAAAACCTCAAAATTCGCCCCCCCCTCCCCCCCTGGGATGAAAAGCCTGGATTCAACACTGGGTATGTGTCAATGTACCTACATGTAATGGAAATAAAAATAGTTATTTAAATAATGTCTGGGTCCATCCCGGATATTGCCTCCTCTCTTCAGACTTGAAACAATTG
Organism: Sweltsa coloradensis; assembly: GCA_024449915.1. Taxonomy (NCBI): domain Eukaryota; kingdom Metazoa; phylum Arthropoda; class Insecta; order Plecoptera; family Chloroperlidae; genus Sweltsa; species Sweltsa coloradensis. Next base: position 422,637 of record JAMZAV010000840.1, on the reverse strand, counting down.
GCACAGCCGTGGAAACCACCTAACGACCATCATACCCTGCAAAATCTCTCCCTCCCTCCCTCCTCCTTCTCTCTCATCCCGCCCCCCTTCCAGGTCAATGCTTACTTAATCCTCCCCGACTAGAGTAAAGACCATATAACTTTTTTTTTTAATTTCAAATATAGAATCCAATCCTCAATGCATTTGTGCCCAAACTTAGAAATTAAAATATTGTGAGCAAAGGTTTTTCATAGCAATGTTGACTAATGTTTAAACTTCCTGATCATTTAGATGCATGTCTAAATTTCAGTTAGTTTGCTTTGCTTTACTACGCATGCGTAATGCAATCGTAGGGTCACATCTAAGATTGGGTTTTAAATTACAGTCTTGCTTCTATTTTTTTTTTTTTTTTTTAGTCAATAGATTAAAATTTTATACAACCAACGAGTATAAATAATGAAAAGTATCCATATTGATTTATAACTGTTTTTACCTGTTTGATTTCAGATAGGAAACAATGTTGACGTATTGTTTTGCCTTGATCTATACAATTGGACGGCATCACCTTTCTGAACGAAGATGGCTTTGCAAATAATATAATAAATTAAATAAATAAATAATAAATAAAATTTATAGTAATAAATAAAATTAATAGATTCATTAAAACGAAACACGAAACAGGACAGTGTTGAAAGAACAGAGCCATTTTATTAGTTCTACGTACACGCGGGAGAAATGGCATGCCTGAAAGCAAGTACGAATAGTTTGAGATCTTTGAATCGGTATACAAATTATGCAACATCTGGGAATAAAAGATGCATTAGTTTGGCCAGCAAACTGTTTAGTGTTAAATCCTTGATTAAATCTGAAAACTTTGGAGAGACGAAATCAAGTTCATCGAAGGCGGAGCCAAAAGAAAGTCTTCTCAAACCAAGTATTGATATCTCTAGCCTTGTAGAGGATGAGATGAAAGACCTTTTTCAAAACATTCGACAGGAATTGAAAAGTCGCACAAGTAACTTAGAACTCCTGGCAATGGTGACTTATTATTTTGATGGAAAAGGAAAAGCTATTCGTCCAATCATGTCAATTTTAATGGGCAAATCGTTGAACTTCCATATAAGTGATGAAAGAAAGATATTTTTGAGTTTTTTCCCAGAGACGGGTTGCCATGATAAGGAAAGACCCACTGTGCCCCCATCTCACGAGCCCTATGGAGGGGGAGGATTTGCGAAGAGGCAAATCCCAGCAGGGTCTCACTGAACCACCGAAAGTTCCCAGAGCTGGGGATTTTGTTTTTGGGGACTTTAGTTCACTGGGCGCACGTTTAACCTATACGCAGGGATGTTCTGTAAAAATGACGTGATCGGGCCCCTTTGGGGGAAAACACTGCAATTGACTCTCCTAAATCGAGGATAAAAAGGAAGTTTTCAAGATTCTTAATGTCATGCATTTGAAGGCAGCAGTTTTTTTGCCCCGTTTGTGAGGCACAAGATTCGGGCCCGGGCAGACTACTTCCTCCGTAAAGGGCTTTACAATATGGAAAAAAAAAAATTTGGCAGGCCCTTTCAGCTGGCAGACGACTTCGAAGACTTTAAATTTGACTTATCCAAGTATTATCACTGCCCCGTGCTTTTAGTTTGGGAAATCCCCCAAAAAACTACACGAACTATTCTTCAAAAGTTTGGAGAAATTACTTTGGTTGGTTTTAGCCCTCGTTGACGGGCCCGGGGTCTCAGGAGCCCAAAAACGCGGTGCAACTTATTGCGGGAGGCTTGGGGCCACACGCGTTTTCGCCATTCTCCGTATCAAGAGGGACTACAGGAAGTCAGTGAAGTGATACTCAACCTTATAAGCAAGTAAGCTCAGCAGGGGATACTCACCCTGCACCTGTATTTATGTGCAGATTTCTATTTCCGAAAAACTATTTTCTTAGCCACTTATGAAGCTATTTCTTGTGTAAAAGTACTACTACAAGCGCGCCACGGTTTGGCTGCGGTGCGTGAATATAACAAAGTCCATTACCCTCATGGCCGACACCGTCCGAAAACCCGGGGGCCCCTTCCTTAGTATTACCGCGATGTTCGATTCAAAGTGGTGTACGAAACCATTTAGACTTTACTAAGTTCGAGCGTTTACCCATAAATAATTTTTGATGACATTACTGGGGCCCCACACATTGTTTTGTCCGGGGGCACGCTACTGAATTTACCCTCCCTAAATTCCTATTGGCTTGCCCAATTTTATTGTTAGTCCCTGGGCCTTCCGCCCTGGGAACTTGTTCGGTTGGGGTGGGACAAATAAAATCATGCTTTCTTTGCTGTTTTAGTAACAAAAAACCTTCAAAACCTTTAACGTTGATATTTTAAACAAAAGTCCTTTCGGTTGAAAGTCCTATACTTAATACATAAATTCACTTTTCCCTCGTGACTGGACCTTTGAGCTGGCAAAATTTTATTTGAACTATTGTTTTAAATGTAAAAGTTTTGCAAATTCTTTTTCCCCAATTTATGCAAGGTTTACAGTCACGGGGCCAAAATAAAATTTTTTGTTTTTAGATTGCAAAAAATGTGGGGGGTATAAAGTTTGGCTTTTTCTTTTAGATCTCATTGTTTTTGATTGTTTTAAGGTTTGGGCTTTTTTTTTGTACAATTTTTTTTGTTATAGTGGGCCTCTTTTACTTTTTCAATTTAATTTAAAAAATTATTTGTAAAAATACAATTTTTTTTATCAAATTTTGTTTTAAAATTGATATGGTTTTACCAATTAACAATAAAATTTAAAATATCTAGGGGTTAAAAAAAGACTTTTTTTTTGAAAACAATGTAGGTGATTATTGTCAAGTATTTAACTATAGTTTCTTTGGTTTATTTAATTTTTGTAAAATGCTTATATTGAAACCTTTTTTTTGGAACCTTCCAGAAAATTTTTCGGGCTTTTTCTTTCAAAAAAAAACCCCATATCACTATTACCTTAATGTCCTGTAAAAAAATTTAAAGTTTTTAGCCCCAAACCCTTTGGTCAGAAACGTTTAGCCTTTGGGGAAAATGACAAATTAAACCGTAGTAGCAAAAGCTGGGAGTAAGCTAACACCCTTTAAAATGATTTTGAGGGGTGTTTCAAGGCATTTTTTTCCAAAAAAAGAAGGAATGCTTTGTAACCCCAAAACAAATTTTGGGAGGGTTGTCAAAGGGATCTAAAAACCCCTCGATTTTTTATAGTTTTTTTTAAATTTACATCGCGTTTCAAGACGGCTGGGGAAAACCCCCGAAATCACCCCAAACCCGCTTGCGGGATAAGGGTGCTTTTAGTGTGTAGCGCACCCCCGGCTTTGGCTACGGCGCCCCAACGGGGAAACTAATCTTCTTTCCCCTTTTATTTACTATTTTCGGTGGCCCGTTTCTTTCTTTCCCCTTTTTAGAAAAGGGCCCCAAATGGCCTTTAACCCCCCTTAAAGGGGCCAAAAAACCCCCAAAAATTATTTTTTTAAACCCCGTGTCTATAACAAAACTACACTTAAATGGGCCATTTAAAAAATTTTTATCTTGGTTTAAATGTGAATTAAAAAAACGATTTTAAAAAAAAATTTATCCAGGAAAAATTTGGGGGGGAAAAAATTTGGTGTTTTGGGGAAAAATTTTCCCAAAACGGGCTTTTTTAAACCCGGGTTCTTTTTGGGCCCCAAAAGATACTAGATCTAAAATGGGGCCCCCTTTTTAAAATCGTGTTGCAAACTGTGCCCCAAAAATACCCTTTAAAAACGCAAAAATTTTGATTCCAAAATCACCCCCCATCCCCATTTGGGAATCCCCGCATATTTTGAGCGAACCCCCCCCCCTTTCCCAAAATTTCAAAACAAAAAATGAGAATTTTTCAGAAAAGGCTGTAAAAGTTTCGTCAAAATGGCCAATATTTTTTGGATCAAAATCCTCCAAGGTCACGGGGCATAAAGATCGTCCCCATGTTGTTTCTTATGGGAGATTTTTGCCGATGGGACCTAGCTCGAAAAAATGTCATGTTTGACAATTTTTTAGGAGGTCATGGTGGCCCCAATAATTTTTCTGTTCGTTGCTAAATTCATTACTAGTTAGCCTGAATTAAATATATGTTTTGAGTTTAGCGATTAAATACCCCTTTAAATAAAGACAATCTATCTATCTATCTATCTTTTTCGTCATTTTCATTGCAATCGACACCTTCTCGCGGTTTGGCCCGTGAATAGGGGAGTTTCACTCCCTGAAAGTAATGGCGAGCTCTGGGTCGTCGTATTTGTATTTGTATTTGTATTTTATTAGCAGCTGTGGATATGCCCAGTTCACAGAGAGTCGTAGTCGTAGTCCTAGTCGTAGTCGTAGTCGTAAGCAATGGTTTTAACAAAGAACTTGGCGTAAAGATGCGCCATTTTTGTCAAAGCTCTTTGCATTTGGATGGGGACGTCATCCACATAAAACCTTGATAGAAACGGAACCGGAAATAGTCTCTAAATTTGACTCTCAAAATAGTAGCGCTACTGACTCGAGTAGGTATCATCTCATTGGTCTGTTGTAAGTGACGTTTTCAAGCTCTGATTCGCTCGTCGTAAGAATTTGTTTTTTAGTCGTAAGAAAGATGAAAATTTTCATCTTTCTTACGACTGTGACCCAAGACTAAACCATAAAGACGAGTTCCTATACTTTACCATTGCTTGTGCTAGGACTAGGACTACGACCTTTCGACTACGACTTTATGTTGAACTGGGCATTACATGTGATGCCGTAACTAGTACGTGTATCGTAACATAAGCATTGTCAGGGGACCCCTTCCCCTTTTACTACCTCCCCGACGGCGACGACAAGACAACAGGGGCGGATGATGACACCCGACGGAGACGACCACGACGTGGGGGGAAACCCTGCCCTCCCCAATATGCTTGTGGCTGGTTCTGTCTAGAGAACCTGGATCTTATTAACTACGTATCTAGATAAAGCGGCGTTAGTTCTGACCAGCACAGGCCTGTCCCCCCCTTGTCCCCCCGCGTCATCCCTTACGTCCCTCCCTTCGTCTCGATTAGCCAAGTTGCATAAATATGAGACGTAAAGCAATATCCAATCAAACATTTTTGTCCTCATCCTGCATCTCAGTTCAGTTAAATTCTGCTTCTTCACCAATTTTACCCATCCTTTCCTGTCCTCCCGCAGCAAATAACAATATTATTTTTATATATATAATAAATAATGATACAATAATAAATAAAATTAATAAAGGTGCTTTCTTATTCTCGTTTCAAACACGCCCCCACTGACGAGACACGTTGAAAACTGCACACGTATATTTTCGTAGCTAAGAAGGCTGTGGCCGCTTTGTTTATTATTTGGTCCATATGTCATTGTCTTGTCATGTCGCAATGGCGACGTCAACTACAAACAAAAGCACAGTTGACATGGCACGTGACATAGATAGTGAGATCTCGGTGCCAACGTGGATAACCGCATACGATAAACTACGTCCGTGGCAAGTATGAATTGATTAGCCAAACTCGGGAACGAGTATCGGCCTAGAAACCGAAGGCTCTGAAACTTTTTTACAACATAACCTCTTAGTGTCAAGAGTTCATTTCGTTGGCCCAGTTCAGAGTGCTAGGATTTAGGCCTATTTTATACGGCTAACGGTGCAATCATAGAAGTAAATAACGTATTTTAACTGTGGGCCTAAGCCTACTCAAGAGACAGTATTCGGGTAAGTGCCGGCCGACTATTTAGGCCTACTAGGCCTAGCCTAGCCCCTACCTAGGCTAATAAACTGGCTGATAAACTTGACATGTTTTAACAAACACGTGTTTTTGTGTTCATACGAGTGGGTTCCGAGTGTTTGCTAACCTAGGCCACTATACTAGTTCATCTTAAGGAAGCTAGGTCAGGTCATGTTGATAATAAGGAAGATCTATCTTAGGTCTAGGAAAGACTGAATCTTAGCTTTGCTTAGGCCTAGTTTCTAAGCAGGCCCTGTTGCACAAAGTGCAGGCTTGAAATAGGTAGACACAGCCTATACGTTAGCTAGGATCTAGGCCTATCTACAATGAAATACAGATACTTAGTACCCGTACTCTTGAGACGTCCTATGGGAATTGTAAAATTTTTGGCTGTAGCTTTTGTATTTGTCATCAGTTTGACAATAATTGTGAGAAGTTTACCAAGTGAAGGACATCAAAATTTATCAGAAAATGAACAAGAGGCACTCAGAGTGGCTTTGCGTGCGATACAAATCAAACGTGATTTAGCTGAGAGTAAGCATTCTTCTGCACGAGTTATTACACTAACAAATACGCAATCCATTTTCGTTGACGGATCTTTTCTTCGAGGTGAAATTATACCAGAATTGGAGACGTTAATTGAAAATGAAAATGCCAATATAATTCCTGGTCTGGGTGACGGTGGTGTAGCTGTTCAAGGTCTTGTTCCTGAAAATGAAACGCAGGTTTTAAAAAAGAAAGAAGCATTCAATTTTATTTTAAGTCAAAAAATACCTTACACTAGAAAACTACCAGACATTCGTCATCCACTCTGCACAAATTTGGTGTTTGATACAGAGCTTCCAACTGCCAGTGTTGTAATAGTATTCATTAATGAAGCATGGAGCACATTGATAAGAACAATATACAGTGTACTCAATCGATCGCCACCTCATTTGCTAAAAGAGATTGTTCTTGTCGATGACCTTAGCACAAGGGAGTGTTTGGGCAAGCAGTTAGAGTACTACATAAACACTCGTCTTCCAAACAAAGTTCGACTAGTTCGATTGCAAAAGAGATCCGGTTTGATTCAAGCTCGTATTAATGGTGCTAAGGCTGCTACAGGAGACGTCATCGTGTTTCTGGATGCTCATTGCGAAGCAACACCCTTATGGCTAGAACCAATGTTACAACGCATCAAGGATGTTCCAAACGTGGCAGTTATCCCGATGATCGATATCATCGATGACAATACGTTTGAATACAAGTATAGCAAGAGCCTTTCGGATATACAAGTGGGAGGTTTTACATGGAGCGGACACTTTACGTGGTTCCTGCCTAAACTAGCCAATAGGACTCTACTAACCAACCCCATTCCATCCCCCACAATGGCTGGGGGGCTCTTTGCAATCGGTAGGAAATACTTTTTTGACATTGGAGCGTACGATCCCCTCATGGAAGTTTGGGGAGGAGAGAATCTGGAGATCTCGTTTAGAATATGGCAGTGTGGTGGTCGTATGGAAGCTCTGCCGTGCTCGCGTGTCGGGCACGTATTCAGAGATTTCCATCCCTACACTTTCCCCGGAGGAAAAGACACACACGGCATTAACACTGCACGGCTAGCAGAAGTATGGATGGACGATTATAAACGTTTCCTCTATCTTCACAGGAATGACCTGCTTACCTTAGATATTGGTGAATTAACAGAGCGCAAAGAACTCCGAAAACGACTTAAATGTAACAGCTTCCGATGGTATCTTGATCATGTCTACCCTGAGAAGTTCATTCTAGATGAAGATGTCATGGCTCATGGTCGTGTCATGTTAAATGTTAGTAAACCTGTTGGTGCTACTAAAAGATTCTGTTTTGACACAATGCAGAGAGACAATGACGATGGACATAACTATATCCTTGGCATTTATCCTTGTCATGCACAAATAGCAACATCCCAGTATTTTTCTTTGACCAACAAGGGTATATTACGCCGCGAGACGATGTGTGCTGAAGTTCAAGATATTGTCAAAAGCTCTGGTTATGTTACCATGTATCATTGCCACGGTGGTGAAAATCAAAACTGGAGACTGCTACCCGATGGGAAAATCCAACACCTGAGTTCCAGTTTGTGCATTGATGCGGGAACCCCTGCTGACCACACTCACTTGAAGGCAACAACGTGCAAGGAAGGGTCCATTACACAATCCTGGGAGTGGAATGCTGTCACAAAACTAGACAGCTAACCTTACAGTAATTAGGTATGTCATTGAACTACAGTAGACTAGATATAATTTTGAAATCGTACCATCTTCAGACTTAGCTCCTATTCTAACAATTGTACCAATCCCCACTGACTGTTAGCTTTGAAAGGTTGCTCTTTGGACTCTTACACCCATGTAGGGTGTCTTCTTCATCATATCTCTAGTTTTGATGAAGAAGACAACATGGTATTTGAATTGTTGACAATAATACAAATAGGCCTACCACTGAGTACAAAACAACCCGATCAATAACAAAAATGTAATTACTATCTGATTGTCCATGTTGTTGTTATAGCCTAATATTGTAATTTCAACACTTGCAGGCCTAAGTAGGTACTATCTTCAAATTATGGACAATACAATTAGGCCTACTGTAGTGTAGTTTAATTTGTTGTCCTCTTTTGTAAATTGGATTTTAGAACTGAACAGTGAACAGGGTAGACTTTAAGCCCATAAATAAATAGGTAAGATCTCTTTCAAGTAGGGTAGCTTACTACCGGTAGGCTGTTTGCCTCCCTAGACCTAATATCTTAAAAATTAATCAAATCAGTTGACCCTTGACCCTTGTAGACCTATAGGCCTACCAGGACCTATAAATTAATGTAAAATTCTGTTTAGGGGCTTAGGCCTATGTAGCTAGGTGTGACACAGTACCACTATGTATTAAATAAATTAAAATTAAATTGGTATTTAGAGTACCCACTTAGGTCACATAGGGCCCAACTGATTTTCAGTGGAGGACATTAAATTTAAAGCCAATCCACTTGAGCCAACCATGTAGGCGCCCGACACCATCGACTTATTATTGATAGGCCCTAGTCTATACCATATCTGCTTTCTTTTCAGATAAATTGTACAACCTGCAGCAGACTCTCAATGTCCACCTCTCCAGGCAAGTTTTGATGTACGGTAATCCAAGGTCCTGCGGATTTCTCACCAGGTGACTGATCAGTTATTACTAGGGACGCACAACGATAAAATTCAAATTATCGATAATCAAAAAGGTTACTGCATTATCAATCGATACCTGATATTGAACGATAACGTTGGTAAAAACAGCGCCGTACTTTTAGCTGCCAACAGGCTAGATCAATGGGTATGGAATGTATGAAAAGTAAACACAAGCTGTTTGGGTTTAAATATTTAGTGTGAAATCTTTGAGCCTCCATGATCTCAAAATGTCAAATTGTGTGATAGCTAATGCACACTAGGCAGGAATTGAATAGCGGTGCGGTGGTATGACGGGCCCCATGAGCGTAGAAAATGTGATACGATGCTTGTTGCTATTTTTTTATTTTATGAAACTAGAAGTTTGGGTAATTTTCAGTATTGATTATTGAAATGATCTTGTATACCGATTATCAAACCTTACCTAATAGATTTCAAGATTTGTTTATTGTGTGGATTTGTGCAGATCATGTAGACCTATAAATTTAACTAGGCAAATACATAGAAAATTACTTAAAAGTTAAAACTAAGTGTTACAATAAAATAAGACTAAGTAATGAGAATGACATACAAAATAACAAATTGTTATGCTACTAATGTAATTTATGAACGAGTAATAGATTGTTGCCAATTTAAAACAATTTATGATCTAGGTATACTCTTCCAAAATACTTTGTTCATCGATATCGTGTGCATCCCTAGTGATTACTGATCTCTGTTAGAGGTCTTATAGAAACATTAAAAAATATGTAAACAGGGTTCCATTTTTTGAATGCATTTGCCAACATTCAGGTAAAATATATATTACCTAAGGTAACTTATGTTTTTGCACTACTATGTTATTATATTGTTAAGTTGGCTAGGTTATCATGCGAGCTGAGTCGGGACTTGCCAATGCAAACTCTGTTACCAGGGTGAATTGGATAAAGAATAGACTGGGATACCGTAATCAAACTTTTTTCTAACATTGAAATTAAATTTTAGTCCATCCCTATTTTTTCTTTTATGACAACGTACGTGCATCCTTTCAGTCTGATCTCAAGCCGTACGAACTGAAAGTCTGCCTGTGAATGATAAGGCCTAGTACTGATCTCAGTGATCTGAGCCCAAAGATTAAGTAGGCACTGGCTAGTCAAAACTCAACTCACTCGATAAATTACTATAGTCTTTGTTTGGGTTTCCTGTTTTGCAAGTACCTACTAGGGTAGTAGCCTAGATGTATTTAACTGAAGTGAAGGTACTCTTGAACGTTTTTCTAGACTCTCAGTCTCATCCATTCTCCTACATGTTACCTCTGCTCAACTTCACAAGATGCAACTTACATGAACTGCTAACTTTGTTTTTTGTGTAGTACTCAAAGCAAAAATGTTTGTATTATTCTCTGTCAAATTGTGTGGATAGTCTTGAGTAGACCTATGTGATTTCTTTCCATGAGCTTACTAACTACTACTAACTATAGGTTACGATTAGTGTGGAAAAGGCCAACCAGCTGGTTTAGTTTAGATTGGAGAATGGTTGACAGGTTGGGAAAGCATAGAGATCATAAACCACAGCCTGAAGGGCTGGGGTATTTGCTTTAGTAGTATGTGTGCTACATAGTACATAATATGAAAAATCCCTACTTTGACCTTGTTCACACTTCCACTTACAATTAACTTAACTGCAGTTAAGTGTGCGCATAGAATCCGTGGAGGGTTAGATGGTTAATTAAAAAATGTGGGCCACCGCTTTAAACTGAAATCAAAACAAAACTTGGTGTGGTTAAAAAAATATGCTTGCCTACATGATATCCCTGCCTTGATTCTGTACATAGTATTACTACATACATAGTATTACTAGTATCTAGGCAATGTTGGGCAGCAAGAGAAGGTAAAATAATTCTGTAGCCTACATATTATTTATATGGGTATTTTGTTAAGAATTGTCATTAGCCACTACAATTTGGAATTAATAGGCTAAAAATCCTAAAATACAAGTGAACAGAGTTTAGTATATTGAGCGAAAATACCCCCACGAGAACGATAAATATTTAAATATCTCTAGTATTTATTTATTTGATTCAATAAACAATAATGTACTTCCTTGTTAGGCCTATATAACATGCGGCAGAATTTTTAAAATAGACCTATGCATGTATAAATTAAATAAATTTTAGTTGGATGAGCGTAGCGAGCGAAGCGAAGATTCCATTTCACTACACTGGAGAAAAAAATCCGGAATGTTTTTTTTTTTTCTTTCTTTCTTTCTTTCTGTATTTTTGTCTGTTTGTTAGCACGATTCCGGCAAAACCGATACTCCGATTGCGATGAAATTTCATGGAGGCCTTCGAAATCTCTGAACTTAAAACTGCCACGTTTTTGAGCGCAATCGGGAAATTTTTTCTCATAAAAAACGCAATTTTACGATTTTTTTCGATTTTTAAAAACTTTCTTCGACTTATAACACCTACATGCTTTAACCGATTGTAATGATTTTTTTACAGAACCATAATTTCATGAATTAAGATATTCGTGCGAAATTTGAGCGTAATCGAAAAATTATTTCTCATGAAAATCGAAATTTTACGGGTTTTTTCTTTTTTAAAACAATTCTTTGACTTATTACACCTACATGCTTTATCCTATTGTAATTATTTTTTCACAGAACCTTAATTTCACGAATTAATATATTCGTGTTAAATTTGAGTGCAATCGAATATTTATTTCTTATGAAAATTGCAATTTTACGATTTTTTTCTTTGTTAAAAATTACGATTAATTAAAAAAATTAAGTTATTTTTTTATTTAATTTAATTTAATTAAAAAAAAATCTTCGACTAAGTATAATGATTTTTTCACAGAACAACAGAAAATCCGCGTAACACATGGCAGCTCAATGCACCAATTACGCTCATCCAACAACGCGGCGGGACTTAAGCGTTTTCCTAGTTTAACAAAATTATGTTTGAATTCCTAATCTATGTCGTGCGTCGATCCACCGTGTTTGGCTGTTTAATTGACTCAACTAATAATATGGTTGATTTTCAAAGGTAAATTTGCTGACTCGCATCACTAGTATTTCGGTAACTTGAAGGAATTAAGATTTTGGCACTATCTTTTTTGAAGTGAAACTGAAAAGAGAAAGTTTGTGCAACTTGTCAAGACTGATTCTGATTGATTACTTCTAGTTCTTGGTTCAATGTCTTCCTCTTTCAGCATGTTTAAGAAGCTGGTGGTATTGGTGATTTTCTTAACCTTTGGTTTAACAAAAGAACTATCTGTACATAATTATTATTGTTTATGTAGCTATTTTGAATTTTCATTTTTCAACTACACATTTTCTTTTAACCTGATGTTTTTACTAGTAGTACTAGTATTGTGTTTGTTTGTTGGCCTACTCACTAAAAGTTTAGTTTTTAGGACAAAATCAAAATTAGTGTAACATTGGATTTAGTATTAGGTACCCAAAGTTTATTTGAAATTCACTACTTTTATTTTTATTGTAATAAATCATGTGTTGCAAATTAGAAGATCTTCGTAATTGTCATAAACTGTTTGTAATTTTTTTCAGAATAAAATAACAGGCTAGTGACAGTACTTATGCCCAACGTTGCAAGCTCGTTACAGTAGTACGTCCCCACCATTTACATGATAACTTGTGGAGTGTTTCTTTGTCAGTATATGTGGTTGTATTGTGATACTTTAAGCTAGAGTAGGCCTATGGTAGTTGGGTAGTAGTGTAGTATAGTAGTTGTGTGGGCTATTCTGAACATCAGGTAGTCTGTCAATCGTTATCTTTGTTAATGAAACTGTATTCAAAAAGCTGTGTGATAGCAAATATTTCAAACCAGGTGAATTGTTCATTTGTATATTTAAAGACGTATGATATTTTATATACTGTAATATTATTGTATATGCAGTCTCTAAACAACTTTCCCTATGGAGCCTACTATTATAAAAGTATATTATATATAGTATATACGTAACCCTAGATTGTGAACATACGTATTTCTAGGGAGGTGTAGGGGTGTAAATTGCAAATATTTCCCTTACAAAATTAAACAAGACAAATGAATGAATGATTCCAATGCTGAATTCCCGACATAGACGTAGGAGCGCAGAAACTCATTTAGGAGACTTTGACCGCCTATGCAAATGCACGGAGACAGAAATGCAACTTTTGGCGCCCCAACATTCATGTCGGGAATTCAGAAGTAACAGTTGTTCATAAATTTGCATAAATTAACATTTCTAGGATTCGGGAAGTTTCCCAGAAATTTTACATAACGTACCTAGGTAGGTCAGCTTGGAACTAAATCTAACTGTCTTGTAGGCCTTGTCCTGAACAGAAATTGGTTTATATACTAATGAATAGGATAGAAAAAAAAAATTTTAAGGCTATTATCTCCTTCCTGTAGGTATGCTTCCAAATGTGACTAGAAATTAAATGGTCTATGTGTTTCATGTGTAGGCAAGGATTCTATAAGTGTGCATATGAAGTCAACCTGTACATAAAAATACCAGTTGCAATCAAATACGTTTGCCATTTGGTATTGTAGGAGAGTCAGAATAAAGATTCTGTAGCATATATTATTACTTTTGGAAAACCGCTCAATACAAAGAGATAATATCAAAATAGTAGTATGTTATCGGTAGGGATATGGTAGTTGTATATGTACTAGCTTGAACTTGCTCTGATACCAACAGCATGCCTTAGTTTTTTATTATGCAAATTGAGTGTTGGTTTTCCTTGGGTTGGCAATGTAAAGCTCAGAATATGTAGGTTTTGACTTCTAGAGAAAAACTAACTGTCAGTTCTTGTTTTCACTTGACCATTTCCTGAAGCTTCACTATATGGTACATTTTATCATATGTATATTATTTTGTACGTAGAAATTGTTTCAAATCTGTGTTTTGGTCGTGTTAAAATTAACTGTGTAGTGTGTAGTAAAAAGCTCAAAAGAAATATTTGAATTTAATATTTGAATTTTGGTTTAACATCTTAATTCATGAAAAATATACTATCTATTTTAGTATTTCACTAAATTGAAGTTCATACTTTACTGTAGTTTTTTACAAATAAATATATTATTTTAAACTGCTTAACAGGCACACCCTTCTACAGTGGTCTGGTTCTAACCAAGCTTTTTGGTCTAAACTGAAAATAAAAATCAGCTCTTAAGTAAAAGTCTAGTTGAGTGGAATGTAGAGCAAATTATTGTGGGCTGCCTTACCATGTACAGTATTTTAAATGCCCTACATGAAAATGCTTCTTTTGAGACTGAGTATCTGTATGTGTTTCTAGATGAAATCACATTTTGCAATTGATGTGTGATAATATAGTAGTAGAATTAGAGCACTAGTAATGGATAATTTTAATCGTGTGAATAGTAGGTACCATGCTTCTCCGCATTTATCCAGTGTTAATGATTTAATTACCTGGTACTGTATGAAATAAATAATAATAATAATATGAATGTATAATGAATAATAATAGTACCTGTACTTATCTGCATACATTACAATATGACACAATATTATAGATATATTATTATATTATTATTAGTTTATATTATTATGACTAATCTTGCCAACTATAATTTTCTTCTTTAAATTTTGATATTTTAATATGAAATTACATCAACTGTTTTCCTAATGTTGATATATTTTCATTTTGTTTTGTTTACAGCTTTTGAGCAATGCTCACTAAAATAAAGGCAGCCATGTTCTACAGGGATTTTTTCAATTTGTTTTTGATTGTTGCTTGTCAGTTGAAATAAGTTGTATAAAAATAATTCAATTGGTGTGCTGTGTTAATAATCCCCTTTTTGGTGTGATTAAAATAGAAATGTATACGCAAATAGGAAATACCTGAATAAAAGTATTTTTAGTCGATTTAAAAATGTCAATTTGTTATTCGAAGTTTAAACAGTTGTGTGTGATGGTTAGGAACCAGATTAATATTCCCTTTAAAACACTTTTGTATGTGCGCACATTATTACCTATACTATATTCTCGAAAAAGATGCTAATATTCGCAATTGCTCCTAATATTCAAAATTAAGATTATTTAACTAATGACTTAATTTAATGTAATTTACAGAAGAAGAAGAAAAACATAAATCTAAAAGTGCCGTCATTAATATTGTGTTTATATCATCAGTTCTGTTTGTTTGCGGACCTAGTTTTAACACTCAAAAAGCCAGTGTCTACACTTACACTGCCTTTAGGGCTAGTGTTATGAGAGAGAGTTTTAACACTGATACAAACAAACTGGCCAAAGTGGCTCATTTCACACAAGTATGTGTGAACGAACGAACCTATTACTAAACAGGAAAACTGAGAAAAATATTGATTTTAGCAATATATTTCATAATACATCGTCTATGTTGGTGTCATCTGCGATGAATCGTGTCCTCCAGTTGTCCTGTATTTTAAATATCTGGTTTGCCATTATCTGCTCGATGGTTGTGTCGGTGTTCACTTGCCTCGTTTGGATCCCCTTTAATTTAAGTGCCCAAATGAAAATTAGAATAATCTTGTGATGGGTAGATTCGATTTCAGATTTATTTATTTTATATTTATATGCTTAGGTACATAGATTTTGTTTGATCATCACAGCTCATGTTCACAAATAAATGCAGCCAATGTGATGATTGGTCCGTCACCAAATCCTCCTGATTGTCTGTTTACAACAAGCGCGTCGTTCGTGTTTGCATCGCCTCCCTCGCCAGGAACCCAGCGGGAAAACCCAGTCGAGTTCATGGGTTCACCTGAAACAATTCAAAAATCAAAATAATAGAATAAATAAATAAATTCCTATTTAGAGTCTACCCACTCAGTCACATATTAACTGTTTTTCAGTAGAGGACATTATATTTAGGTAAAGCTGTCCAAGCGAATCTTGTAGGCACCGACACTATTGACAAGTAAACAATGACTATGAGAGACCGGCATATTTAAGCAGGAAATAACTTATTTGTTGATTGTTATAACACAGAAAATAATGTGATACATTCTGAAAGAAACACAAATTATTAACAGCTGACCAACCATTGGTAGGTGACCACTTGGATCCAGCGCATTAAACTAAACAAATACATTTCAAAAATGAAGTTGGATGAGCAAAGCAAAGACTTCAATTCCACTGACCCCCCCAAAAAAATTAGCTCAGGTGTTTTTTTTTTTTTTGTCTGTTTGCGCTCTACCGAGCAAACGGAAATACGGATTTTAATGAAAATTGTAGGGGACCTTCGAAATGTCTGAACTTAGACCTGCCACGTTTTTGGGTACAATCAAAGAAATATTTCTCATGAATATTGTACTTTTACGAATTTTTCCCGGTTTTTAATGCAATATTTTCGTGATTTTTGGGCCGATTCTGGCCAAACGGGTAGGGCTACAACGTTCAT
This sequence comes from Sweltsa coloradensis, assembly GCA_024449915.1. NCBI lineage: Eukaryota > Metazoa > Arthropoda > Insecta > Plecoptera > Chloroperlidae > Sweltsa > Sweltsa coloradensis. The sequence goes on along the minus strand of JAMZAV010000840.1, from coordinate 406,359 downwards.
ATTTTACATGGACATAAAGTAATGGTGATGTAGTGCCTTTTGAAACAAAAAGTTTAATAAGTTAGCCAGAATTCATAGAAATAAAGTAACTATAGAAACTTGATAACAATCAACTACAATGCGACAAAAAGCAAGTCTTTGGGCCTTGAGATATTTTACATTTTATACTAATTTAACAAAAATAATTTTGTAATGGAACTTGAAAAAATAAAAAGAATCCCCCACGCATACAAAAAACTTAGTAATCATTGGACATAAAAAGTCAACCAAAAATTTAGTATTGTTCTTCAAAAGAATTATTGAAATATCAAAGAGTTGTAAGTAGTAATAAACTTACCGAATATTGTAAAGTATTCTTTATTTGTTCCTTGCTCGTGAAGGCCAACCCATGCCCAGTCGGTCCAGGGAGTGTTGTTTATCTTGGGATTTCTGGAGAACAGCACCTTGAAGATGTCAACTTCTCTCTCGGAGTTCGGTATTGCAAGATGGGCGCCCTCTTCTGCGCAGACCTGCCGTGCTCGGAGCCACGGTTCTGTCTTGGTGTGGAACTTGTAGTACCCCACAGCCGGGAAGAGCTCGTAGTCTGGACCCGGGCGGGGTGGGGGGGCTGGAAGGGTAGCAATGCCCCGATTGTCAAAACCATCATCCAGGCGTCAAAGAAATGTATTTTGGATTGCTGTTTTGTCTCATTCATTTCCATACACCTAAGATACACCTGAGATCTTATCGATTAATCATTTATCGATATCAAACCATTGATCGTCAACTAATTAGTTGCAGATTTATCAAAAAATCGATTAACATCCTCAACTGTTATAGTTTGGGTTGTTTTCTATTTTGATTTCAAATTTCAAAGTATTTTCTTTTTCTTAACTTTTTTTACATTTTAATGTTTGTGAGAGAACAAGTTAACTTCATAGTACAAACTTTGTACAAGGTACTTTGCATTACACTGCTTTAATTGTTTTTTTTTTAATGTAAAAAATATAGGAAACTACTTTTTTTCTTTCTTTTTTACCGTGGTTTGATAGTTATTTGTATTTTTCTGTACATGTAAAAATGTGCTCTTGTTGCCAATGTTCTATGCTAATTAATATGATCATGGCAATACCTGTCAGATTGATGGTTGTGTCTAGGGTGGGCTCTCTACCTTCGCAGCTTGATGTACTCTGCGAAAGTTGTACAGACCACCCCTCAGTACTGTCATTCTCCGACATGGGACGAGCCGTGGTCTTCACCCCAACCTGGGTCACAGGGAAACATTGTGAGACATTGGTACACCAAGTGCAACCATGTTCTACACCACTTACACCATGTGCACATGTTCTACACCATGTTCTACACTATGTACACCTTGCTCAACCATGTCCACATGTTCGACCATATTGTACACCACTTACACCATGTTCTACACCATACTCAATCATTCAATCATGTTCTACACAATGTACACCTTACTCAACCATGTTCACACCGCACACGTCCTACACCATGTTTAAATGCTCAACCATGTGCACCATGTTCACATGTTCAACCATGTTCTACAACATACCTGGGTGAGCCAATGTCCTGTCAGGTTGCGCCTAATGTCCACAGAGACCTGGTTTCCCATTGTTCGTGTCGTCGTCTGGCATGTAAGAAGTTCAGACGCGTATGAAGCAGACGTTCCGCACACACTAGGAGACACAGTATCTTGAGCTTGACCCCCACCATCACTAACTAAACCTCTGCACTTGGGGTAGCTCGGACACAGAGGCACAAGCTGATTGGATGGGGAGTATATTCAAAAGATGAAGCTGTCAGGAGGTTTCACTAATCTTACGCCGGGGTTTGCAGTTTTCCGGCTGATATATAGAAAGAACCCGTTGCTGACGAAGGACTTATCTTGGCAATGCTGATAGCCCATGGTGGGGATTTACATCATATTATTAGGCAAGTTTCCGGAGAAGCGATGTGACTCTGCCATGCACCCACAAGTATTAGAGCGCTCTACAATTAGTTTTGTTTCAATTATAAAATTATAAATTATGGCAAAAATAAGTTTCGTGTTTATTTATGGGGATTTTGTTATGTTTTGTAAAATACTGACCAGTTTTTTTTGTGTTAATTTATACTCAAATGTGGAATTGAAGCTTAAATATAGTGTTTCCTAAATATTTTTTATGTCCTAATTTAGCATATTTATACAAAAAATAAACATTTTCGTCCATTTGGCAAATATTTCGGGATAAAATTCAGTGTTCCATAGCAATAATTATTTACTTTTAGCCAATTAGCTGGTACAAAACACATAATTTTAATTATTAGAAGGTAGTTATCAAGACTTGCCTTAGTGTCAGAAGTGATGGTGGTTGTAAACAGGCTAGTTGACTTATTTTTAACGTGTCCTCACTGCATGTACATCTTATTCATTTCACCTTTAGGAGGCCTCATTATTGTACTTGTACTTGTTTCATTTACGTCCCCCCCCCATCCTCCCCTCCACGACGAATGGCTATAAATTTAATTTCATCGACATATAAAATAAATAAATACATTCTTATTTAAATTCTACCTACTCAGTCACAGAACAATAATTTCTCAATTTCATTAATCGGAAACATCCCGTAGGTGTATTTGATTTCTATAAAAAGAACAATAATTATTAATGTTCGGTGCTAGACTTCAATTATTTAGTGGGCCGAGCCAACCCTGTCAGCAGGGACACTATCGACGAGCGAGTAATGACCCACCAGAGATCTGTATTTGGAATAGTAAATAACCAAGCGTGAAGCGCGAGACTCTGATTCAGAAGGTTCCGGGTACGAATCCCGACACCGGCAATTATGACTTATTTTTTTCCGAATTCATTCATTCATTCATTCATTTCTTTGTTTGTTTATTTATTTAACGTCTATCCTATTCAGTTAAAAAACTGATTTACAAAAGAGGACAACTAAATAAAGAGAATTACATAAATGCAGAAACAACAATGAACAACTATACATTAAAGTTAACATTCATTCAATTATTCATGCATTCATTCATTCACAGTCAGAGATAGCAGATTATTAATTAATTCAAACCCAAATTCAATTAATGAGAATGTGTTCATCTTAAATTTATTTCTTTACCACTAAATATTCGATTCGCAGTTAAATTCAAAATTGTTGTAAACAGCTAGGGCATCGTATTTGGTCTACTTGAAATAGATAGTCGTATGTAGGTCACCACGCGATGTGTTCGATTCCATTCTGTCTTATCTTGATCATCTCCTGGTCTCTCACCACGGCACCGGAAGTCCCCATGGACCACGTCGGATCCACAGGAAACGATAACCTAGTAGCCGGGAATATTTTATTTCATTGGGCACTAGAGAAAATAGTTTTTTGTCACCTAGACGAGATCAAAATCAAGATTAGCCACGGCCTTCTGGAAAGCAAGTGCTGTGTTCACCATGGGTCGATTAAGGCGTGGTTTAAATTTAAATATTATATAATAAAATATAGCCACTCAGGCCTGCTATTACTAATATAACCAAATAGTGTGGCATATATGATTGAGGAGCTGAGTGTGTAGCTATATACTCTACCCGTATGTCTAACTAGGAAAACGTCGAGGTCGTTGTTAGACGAGTGAGCGAGCCATGTGTGTAGTTAAAGTACCCGGGAACATTTGCATTTGAGTTGATTGATCGGCTTCATAAAGTTTAAATGATAGGATTTTAGTTTAGTTGGTCTAAGGGCGCGTCAACCTGAAGGCCATTACGCGCCACTCTATTTTAGGGGATAAAGGGAGGAAAGGGGCTAGGGGGTTCTCACGTCTTGCCCGTAGTCGTCTTTTTGTCCAGCAAGAGCCTGGATTCAAAATTGATATTTAAATTTTTAATGAGTGGGGTCTCAAAATCTATTTGTTAAATCAAATCTTAGTGAATCGACGAAAGTATTACATTCCAAAACTAGATGTTGATTAATCCAAATTCCGCGGTTTCACTCCAACCAAACTAGGGTATATCGTGTTTGTTCATTGTTGATACACCTGAAAAACTAGATTCTCACTGTGCTTCTTAATAAATTTATGTCACTGGTAATAACCTGGGTTACAACTTTTCGTTTTTCGTTTATGTGATGAAATGATGTGTATGACATGTGACATGTAAAATAGCAAAAATGCTAATAAAGATTACTACTACTACTACTACTAATACTAAAGTAAATCTCCATTACAGAATTCGCAGTTTGAATAGTGCGGGCTCTGCCACCGCCACCTAGCGGCAACCTGGGCGGCACCCGCTGGTACTAGAAACCCCAAAACAATCACAACACGGCGCACATGGCATAGGCTCTAGGCTACTTATGCCTCGCCACATTGTTTTTATGGATTATAACAGGTACGCATAAGAAATCTAATTTTATGTACAATATTGTGAGTATTTAATAATATGGCTACAAAAAAAACTACCGTTGATTAATATTTGTTAGGTGTTTACATAAGTTAGGTTATAACGCCCGCAGTGAAGAGCGGCTAGGCCCTAGGCCTAGCCCTAGGCTATATTAAGCTTTATAGAAAGGCTAGGGCTATACTATAGGTCCAAGGAAGACAAGGCCTAGCCCAGGCCGTATATTTGGCTCTAGGTATGCTAGACGGCACTTCTTCGGCTAGGGGGGTCCAACTTTTATATACCTTGTCAACAATGCTATAGGCCTATTGCCTTGTTACTACTTATGTTAAAGGTGTACTTTCGTTAGGTTAGCCGAACTTTCCGCTGGCTACAGTGCGCCGCGCTAGTTCTAGGACATAATCGATAAGAGCGCACCCGACATCCTTTCCGTTACAGTGTATATAAAAGTTGGACCCCCCTAGCCGAAGAAGTACCTGCTAGCCTACGGTCTGACTAGGCTAGACCTAGAGTGAACCTATTGTGAAGTAAGGCCTGGCTAGAGCTAGGGCCTAGCCCTAGTTCTTGGCTCTAGCCCTTTCATTATACACATCCATCACAAGGCATTTCACTGTTACGCCCTAGCCTTTACTGTTTGCAAGTCTCCTCCATAATATCATGCTTTAGCTTATACAGGCGCGGTTGTACGGGGCGGCCCGACTAGCCTAGGCCCGGGCCGCCCTTAAGGCCGCGTTCACACTAATTGGTTAAGTTATAAGGGGATAGGAAATACGTGTTAAATTGTTTATGTTTTAGTCTTAAAAAATTGTTATAACAAATACAAAATTCTTACGACAGACCAATCAGACGTCAATAATCCTTACGATGACCAATGAAAAGGAGTAACTTCATTATGACAGACCACTGAAACATTAATAACCAATCAGCATATCGGATTTCTTATAACAATAACAATTTCTTAATACTAAAACAAAGTTATGTGAACATGGCCTAAATTCTCTGATAATTTTCTCTGAATTTCTGTTTTAAGATTGATTGTGATTTTGATATGTACAAAATGTACTTCTGCCTCCTTCGTTATCATTACGTGATAATCAAACCTAAGAATTGTGTTGTTGTTACGTTCAGTGTTCTGATAGATCACTCGTCACGTGATAGACCTAGCTGACCGTAAAAATAGCAAAAGTTCTCCTTGTTCTTACTTTCAACCAAAGGCTGGTTAAGCGAGCGAAGCAAGCGTTTCCATTTGACTCTGCCGGAAAAATTAGTCACTGGTTTTGTTTTTTTTTTTTTGTTTTTTTTTGTTTGTTTGTTTGTATGTCTCGCCATAACGTTCGAACGGAGGCTCGGATCGAGTTGAAATTTTGACCATCGGCAAGCTTTGTTCTCGATTGAATGCCATTAGTTTTGTGGCAAAATCGTTCAAAAAGTTAAAAGGTTACATTAAAGTTAATCGAAAGTTTTTTTTTCAAACTAAACAGCGACAAAATCTGAGGTGGCCAAATCATTTAGAATGTCCGTCGGGTCACGAATACGTTAATTTTATTTTGATCCGATAAGTAGTGTAGATGGAAATTACATTATAACAAAAGTAACGTTGCCATGGCAACGAAAAGACGCGTGAAGTTTCTAATGCACTGCCACCTAGAAGTAATCAAAATACTTTCGAGGGAGCAGTGTATTATTTGTCACCAAAGTGTTTAAATAGTGTTCCCAAAGAGTCAAGGTCCTCTAGATGGCGGTGGATGTTATTCACAAAGTAAAGGTTTGCACACGGGTTTACCCAAATACCTTGGCAATGATAAATAATATTGGAAACATGGCGCCGTAGACAGCGAATGTCGCAAATTTTAAAATTTTAAAAAATGTGCAATGTGGGTCTAGTTATAGCACGTGCTCGCTTATCAACGCGTCCAACTGAGCGTTTCCTAGTTTAGCACATGTGTAGGCCTAAACCTTTAACTTTTCTATTTAAAATATAATGGACTTTCACCCGAAAAGGAGTTTTTAGGGGGTTTCTTTACATTTGGGGCCTAAAATTATTTAATATTTATTTCGTGGCCTACCATATAGGCCTAGTGGACGTGAAAAAAAACTTTAATGTTTCTATTTAGGGCCTAATATAAATAAAGGACTTTCACCTGAAAAAGAATTTTACTATCAAATATACAGTTTTTAAGCATAAGCCCGCTTTGAGGACATTATTACTTAGTCAATGATAGCAGTTGTAATAAAAGTAGGCCTATGCCCCGACTGGGGATCGAACCCAGAACCTCTGGTTATTGTTATCAAAATCATAAAGAATAGAACGTAAAAAAAGCACCTCGACGGGGATTTGAACCAACGAACCCTCGCACAGAAGTCAAACCCGCTACCATCCTGTCACACCGCACTGTGATAATAAGCCGCCTGCCTATGCACACGTTCACGTCCGCGCAGAATGGTAACGCGTTCATTCGTTGCTTTGCCCGCATACGTTTGAAAACCATTTCTCACTTCTCTCCGCCGTGTTTAGAATATTATTTTTCTTATTAATTGGATGAGCGAAGCGAAGACTTCAATTTGACTTTGTGTTTTTTTTTTTTTTCACTTACGTTTCCCCAAGAAAAATAGCTCGAGTGTTTTGTTTTTGTTAGTTTTTTTGTCTATTTGTTCGCACTCTACCGGCCAAACGGCATATGCAATCTTAATGAAAATTGGAGGGGACCTTCGAAATCTCTGAACTTAGACCTGCCACGTTTTTGGGTATAATCGATCAAGTATTTCTTATGATTTTCGTACTTTAACGATTTTTTTCATTTTTTAATGAGATATTTTCGTGATATTTGGCAAACGGCTACTCCGATATTGATGAAACTTTATGGGAACGTTTAAAATCACTGAAATTATATATGTTGTGATTTTAGAGAAATTTGAAAAAATATTTCTTATAGAAATCGTACTTTTACGATTTTTTCCCCGGTTTTTAAAACGATATTTTCGTGATATTTGGACCGATTCTGACCAAACGGGTGGGACTACAACGTTCATTTTTTACATTGACATAAAGATTAGGCCTATAGTGATACGTCTCTTGAAAGAAAAAATGGAAAATGTTTGTCAAAATTCATAGAAATAAAGGTTTTAATATAGGCCTTTTACAGGTGTATAATGAACAAGTAATATCAAGTAACTATAGAAAAAGTTATGAGATTCCACATAAAAACGTAATCATTGTACAGAAATATTCCAAAAAAAGCTCATCCTTCAACGCGACTGGAAAAAGCGTTCGCGAAGTGGACTAGTTTATTTAGTAAGGTAGACACTGTCTCAATGCCTACCCCGATGCTTCGCCACTGAATATGACTGCACTAATGCATCATCAATCCTTGTTATTTTCAGCCCGGAAGATGCCCCCTAAAGTACAAAAGTTTAACACTCCTTGGTTCTTGTGTAAAGAATGCCAAGCAATTGTTGCAACCAAAGACTTGGTTGTACACCAGGAAGGGTCTTGTCCCCCATCAACACAAACCTGGAGTCATGGATACATCAAGGACAAAATCCTATTTGGTTTCAAAGAGGAAATGAAAAGTCAAGAGTCTACCAAGCATATTCCCAAAGAAGAACTGAATAACATTGTTCTATTATCTCAGTCAGCACTACAGATCTGTGATATTTGCATAGGTGATCCTGTAATTGTAACCATCGGAGAACGTTTTGCTATTTATAAAGCATGGCCAACTTTAGAACAATCTCTTGTTTCTGTTTTGATGCCAAAAGAAGCAATTGGGTTTATTTCTAATAGCAAAGATGATTGCACAAACTTTGTTACTGTTCAGAAACTAAATGTTCCATTCTTACCAGCTCAAGAAGTGTTTTTAAAATCCGAAACCCCTGTTCAAAAACCTACAAACTTATCAGATTTGCTGTGTCATCAATATCAAGGCCGAATACTATGTGTGGGTAATCGCCTTTTGGTCCAGCATTATGGAAAAAATCTGCAATTTACAATCAAACAAATTGTGCCATTGGAAATCCCCAACCCCAGTGATCCAGTGCAAAATATTGCATCAGATTTATCAAAGTTGAATATTCTTGATGCAAAGCCAAGTGTATTTAAAGTTTTTGAAATTACTAAATGGACGGTTGATCTAGGAAAGGATGAAACGAAAGATGTAGACATTAATCAAAATGTGCTGTCAAAGATTGGCGGTTTGGATGACGTCATACTTGAAATGCAAGAGCTAATTAAACTTGCGCTAGGTGTTATTCAACCTATTACGGGTATGAAACTAACGAGGGGAATCCTGCTTCACGGGGTTCCGGGCGTCGGCAAGACTCTTCTAGCCAGAGCCCTCGCCTCCAGTATGAACGTAAACATCGTAATATTAACGGGCCGGAAATCTACAGCAAATTCTTCGGGGAGACGGAGGCGAGACTGAAGGATGTTTTCGTCACGGCAAAACAGCGATCTCCGAGTATAATCTTACTAGATGATATAGACGCTCTCTGTCCTGGTCGCAGCAGCACTTCGGATCAAGAGAAGCGCGTTGTCGCGACACTTCTCACACAGGTAGACACACTGGGGGGATGGGAAACTGTCAATAGCTCTAGACTCCCTCTACCCCAAAAATTAATATTTTAATGTAGGCATAATCCCTCTTTAATTTAAACTCCAAGACATTTTTTTAAAAGTTTGAATTTAAAAATGTTGAACTAAAAGAATACCAGAGGCCTACTAACATTTTAAGTCATGCCCAAGCTTTAGTGGGGACTTGATCACTAGTTCAAATTAAGAAGAAATTTGAAATAGGTCGACCAAATATGAGAATCCCCCTTTCCCGCCCCTTGGCTGGTAACTGATCAGTATGGAATTTTCCTCCCCATATCCCCTCGGCCAGAGTAGTGCATTATGAGATAATAACTTATTACGAGTGAACTTACGCCTTACGGTTGACGTGCCCTTTACCCAATTAAACCAAACCTTTTTGCTACAATTTATCATAATCTAAGTAATCTCACAGCACTCTTAATACAAGTGGGTGGCAGTGGCAGTCACATCTCATCTCCGGAAACTTGCCTTAGACTTATTGGCCTAGTAGTGGGTCAGGCGCGTCGGAAGTCTATTTTTCCAGGGGGGGCGAACTTTAGCAGGAAAAGTACATGCTTCCATACATAGTTGTATTTGTTACATAATATGCAACTAATGTCCTTGAAGTAGTGGCGTATACTGCCGGGGGGGCTTGGACGAATAACGCAATGGAGGGGGTGCCCCCGACAATAGCGCCGCAGGCTATTTTTTTGAAAAATACGTATTTTTGAAGCGTTTTTATGTGTTTTAGAAGCAGTTAAGGGGCTTTGCTGAACGAAAAAACAGAAAAGATAATTGATGAATTTAATTTTTTGCGCAAACCTAAATAATTTTATAAGCATATAACATTTAAGCTGGGATTTCGGGGGGGGGGGGGGGGGCTCAAGTCCCCACCCCACTTCGGATACGCGGCGCCAATGCCTTGAGTATGGTAGCTTTTAGTGGTGAAAAGTACCAAACACTTTGCAACGATCACTAGGTTTGTTTACAAACTTTAGTAGTACAGATTTGGTGGTCCATCTCTATATCTAGCATCTTATGAAGTACTAGTAGCAGATGATCTTATTTGAGAACAATTCTCCCTTGTAACACGTTTTAAATCGGTTTCCTCTTTCTCTCGATTTGTGCTTGTTTGCGGGGAGGGGGGGGGGGTCTGTTTGTGCATACATGGATACATCCAAACCCAAAAAATAATACAATATCTGACTGACATCTCTGAGATACTTTCCATATTTACAAGAAAGTGCGAAGCTAGTTACACTTCAATGTTTGTAATTGTATTTGACACACCCACAATAGCGCCGCAGGCAATTTTTTGAAAAATACGTTTTTTTGAAGTGGTTTTTATGTGTTTTAGAAGTAGTTGAGGGGCTTTGCTGAACGAAAAAAAAGAAAAGATAATAGATGAATCAAAACGAAAAACGCACTTATTTTGGTTAATTTGTCATTTTTCTAGGGGGGGCGAGAAGATACTTTTGCCCCCCCTCTGTAAGCTCAGGGGGGGCAAGCTACCCCCCTGCCCCCCCGGCTCCGACGCCGCTGTAGTGGGTGTAAAAGTGGTAAAAACTACCAGGCTAACAGCATTGCCAAGATAAGTCTTTCAACGGGTTCTTTCTAGGACCTGGAGAGGAGGGTCCTAGCTAGATATAAGCTGGAAAACTGCTTACCCTAACAATGTTTCAAAATAACAAAAGTTCTTTGTTGGCCTACTAGGTAGGCAAGATGCTGCCTGACGCTACACCCATATTTTCTCGCTCGTCTTCTTTCATCTATTCTTTGCTATCTTCTTCTTCATTTTTTCAGGTCTTCTAAACATTTCTTGATATATTTTCCTTTTTGTCCTCCTAGGGTGTAGGTCTTTTCACTTTTCCCGTCAAATTCTTTCCTAAGCTGTGTTTTGTTTTTCCACATCCGTCAGTACCGGTATTGAATGTTATTCCATTGTGGTCTGCCCCAGCTTGACGGGCTGCACGATACGGTTGGCAAACAAGTTCTGGTCCTGGCCACGAGCCGCCAACCCGACAACATCGACCAAGCGTTGCGGCGCCCCGGGAGGCTCGACAGGGAGGTGGAGATCCCGGTGCCGAGCCCAGAGGCCCGACGAGACGTGCTGGCCAAGATGCTGGCGGTCATCGATCACAGGTGGGTGACGGGGAGTGTTAAGCTATATGACGACCAAAATGTAAAAAAGTGTTGTGTGGGGACAGATTGATAGGAGCCAACAGCTTACCTTGAAAAATTTTGGTAGCTGTGTAGAGCTGAAGGTCACATTAATATATATGTACACAAATAAATAACATTACTTTTGACAAAAACTAAAAATTCAAAAAAATAAAAAATAAAATAAAATAGTGATAAAAAGCAATAATTGAACAATGTATCCCACCCATTTTAGAAAAGGAAGGGAACGTTTGAATCACGTTCACTTTGGCAAGTGGCAGAGACAATCGATTTCGGACACAAAAAATATGGAAATGTCCTGTAGGCCTACATTTCCTATATTGTTCACTGTTTGCCCAGCTAGTTTCAAATACTCCAGGTGATTCCCTAGTACACGTAGATCATTTTGTGCTTTCAGCCTGAACTGTGCCATTTCTGTCGTATCAAAACTTTTTTCAGTGCCTTTTTGAATGGTATTCTCCTAACATTGTTTGCCCTGTCCTTATCTAGGCCTATCCCATTCTAACATTGTTCATGTCTGATGTTTAAGGTTGTCTGAGTCGGATGTGCGACAGGTAGCCTACTCGGCGCACGGCTTTGTAGGGGCCGATCTGGCCTCGCTCTGTTCTCGAGCCGGCGCACAGGCGCTGAGGCGTGACACTGATCACTACTTGACCATTGCTGACTTCATCAGTGCGCTCGGCATTGTCAAACCCAGCGCAATGAGGGAGGTATAGTACTGATATACTTCGCTTAACGTATACTCTTGTTTTTTATCACAGTCTAAAGTAGGGCCTACTAACGTATCAGCGTCATAGTCACCTTCTATAAAACCAAGGTTAAACATATAGGCTATATAACTTATGTTTATTGTTGTTTACCTTTGTTATATAGTAGACAACTATGATGCTGTTATGATGGTATTATAGACAGAAACTAAAAAAGGTCCCGGGTTCAATCCCCGGTGGAGGCACTTTTTAATTTCTGTCTATAATACCACTACTACTATATTTACGATAGTAGTTTTATGATTTTATTGTTTGCCCATGCCGGTATACTGAAAATGTTTTCTTGTCCCAGGTGTCGCTGGAAGTGCCTTGCGTGCGCTGGTCTGACATCGGTGGACAGCACACCCTCAAGCTCCAGCTGGCCCAGGCGGTGGAGTGGCCTCTCCGTCACCCGGAAGCGTTCGCCCGGCTCGGGATCCCCCCGCCGCGCGGCGTGCTCATGTTCGGACCGCCGGGATGCTCCAAGACGATGATTGCCAAGGCCCTGGCCACGGAGAGCAAGCTCAACTTCCTCTCTATAAAGGTCAGGGTCCCGTAAATTTTGTTTCAACTATAAGGCAATGCCAAGCTGGTTCGCCTGGGTTCTCCGCCAGGATCAGGATTTGGTCACAGGACTCTTTACATTGTACCTCCAGTAGAACTTTTCAACATAGCTACACATGGCGGTGACCAAATGTCAATCGTTCTGCACTCTGGTGGGAAAAGTTGTCACCCACTACAACAATAATGCACTGCCATCAAAAATGTTATAAAAATTCCTATTTTATCAACGTCCAGACAACTGTGACCAAACCCTGATCGTTCTGTGCTCTGGTGGGAGATCAGTTTGACCATTGCCCTAACATCATTTTCTGTTGCTATGTCCAACTTTGCATGTTTAAAACGTACCTAGTGGTTTTAATTTATTTGACCAATAGGTTTTTGATGTCTCTGATACCTTACATTTTTGGTAAATTAATGGTAAGTCTAGGTAGGCCTACTCATTAATTCTTAAAAATAAAAATATTAGTTTTTCCTAATTTCTGGAAAAATTAAATTTATTTAATACAGATATTTAGGGGGACAAGCTTCTGGATATTATTTATAACAAGGTAATTTGGAATATGAATTATGTAGACTGAGAGTTAGCCGTGTGGCCAAGTCGGACCGATGGCGATCAATGGCCCGGATCATTAAGGCTGAATGTCAATCATCATCAACATCAACTTTTAATTAACATGAATATGAAATCAACTTTGATTACCTAACCCCTAAACTAAATATTTTTTATGTTTAACCCCTTTCAACTTCACATTTCGTACTCACTTTAAGTTTCAATATAAATATAATCATTTTAAAACAAAAGTAAATTTGTGTGACATTTTATTTCATTTACAACTTATTTTCTATTCAATTTTAGCAGATATCTTTATATCCATTGGATTTTTTGCGCTACAGTATCAATATTCAATAGGTGTGTCCCTCACTCCCTATTGTAAATTAGAAGTGTGTTTGTTTTTCCCTGCCAGGGTCCGGAGCTGTTTAGCAAGTGGGTGGGAGAGTCTGAACGAGCGGTCAGAGCGGTGTTCCGACGAGCCCGCCAGGTGGCGCCAGCTATCGTCTTCTTCGACGAGCTAGACGCCCTGGCAGGACACAGGGGCAGCGGTATGTAGGGCCTACTGCTCTGTGTTGGCATCCGAAAAGTCTTTAATAGGCCTATCTTGAAAGTTGAAACGGCAATATTAAATGCACATTCAAACAACATTTATACATTTTTATGTAAGGCCTACTTAAAAACTGATGTGAAAATTAACACCATATATTAAATAACATTCTGAAGATTGAGCACCTAATTTAAAATTTTGGTCGAGCGAGTTATTTCAAATAGAGGTAATAATTTCAATCAATGTGATGATGAACAAATGCAAAGTTGTACCATATACTTTGGAGTTTGGATACTATTCTTGGCTGAGCAAATACTAGCTATTTACCAACTGCCAAATGTGTCCCATTCCATTACTATTAGCTCTCTTAATCTTAGCAGCACACATAATTAATTATTATTACTATCCTCCATTCTACAGCATCGATGAACACTTTGGAACATGGAAGGAAGGAAATACATATTTGTTCCCCCTAACTTCCACTATGGCAGTTAAAGTGTTTAGTGTTTGTGTATTGATTGTGTATTTAACTATTAATCTTGTACTAAATAATTGATTTGTTGGTTGGGTGAAAGCATGATCTTGCCTCTTACCCTCTCTTGCCCTCTTGCCTCTTAAAAGATTGAACCATATCGTTTGTGTTGTTCTTATGTACAACCTTGTCATAAAATAATGCTACCTTTTCATTTTAATTTACTTACAATCAATCATGCATCTAGTTTATCCAAATTCACACAAAACCATTACGTTCATATCCCGGCAACTTTGCTCTTGCATAGCTCAGCCTAATTGATTAGCCTATACCAGTGCCACTCAAGGCCAGCTTGTTTGTATCCAGGAGGTGGCAGTGAGGGTGGTAGCAACGTCCAGGAGCGAGTGCTGGCGCAGTTACTAACGGAACTTGATGGGGTGGAGGCGCTGGGTAATGTGGTGGTTGTGGCAGCCACCAACAGACCCGATCGCATTGACAAAGTAAGTGTGGCATGTGACAACCGAGCCTGCAATTCAGGAATGTGCACGTGACATAATTGTTTAATTCTCATTTTGTATGTAGCCTATATTACATTTAATTTAACTATAATTAATTACTCTTTGTTAATGATCATCACCACCAATTTTATATAGTGCTGGCCTATGCCATATCATTCAATTATCGATATCACACGAAAAGTTTTGATATGGTATCGATTATATCAAAATGTGATTGTTTGTAATTTTTTTTTTCAAAAATCTAAAAATTGTAAATTTGTGACCAAATAGGGTTGATAAATGATAAGGTATCACCATAAACCCGTTTAACTATTTTTACGATCTCACAATCGCGTTTTATGACCCGGCACCTCCACCACATGCACCAGCCAGGTTAATTTAATTTCGACTACCTACCCGGCACCTCCACCAAAATTACCAAATTTAGCATTTTTTGTGTAAATTTTGATGTTTTGATATGAAGCCAAATATCGATAGTGAAAATATTTCCACTTATCGATATCGTATCGAAATATTATTGATTTTTTTCCCCAGCCCTAATTTTATATCCTTAATTGGGCAAATGTTAATGCCTACTAGTATTTGTAACTGTCGTTGTTGCTGTTGCTGTGTTGTGTAATATTAACTATGTACCTCTTCTATAAACCGTATCGGCGCAACTCATTTAATATTTCATTCTACCTAAATATGTAACATGCCATTTAAAGCAAATGCCTACTGTCTGCAATGCAAAGATGGTCCAGATAGCGGTTTTTGAGTTTATTTTAGTACGCGTTACATTCACGAGCAACACTGTAGATATTCATAGCCACAAAGATCGTAAAGGCAAACTACATTATCCAGTAGGCCTTGTGTAATCTACATTGGTTGATGTGCAAACTAGGCTAGGCTCCAAGCTGCTTGACTTTGGAGAAAGGCCTTTATTTAATATTTGTTTGTTTTCTTTCAGTTATTTGGTTTAATTTGTTTTTTACAACATTTTAAACAAATTATTTTTTAATTTAATACAATCCAGAAATTAAAAAATCCATCCCGATCGGGGAAATATTAACAATTCCACCTAAGGGAGAGTTTTCCGACTATCCAAATCGAGAAATATACCCTCGCTCATACCTGCGTAAGGTAATACATTATAAATATGTTTGTTTGTTCAATTCAACAGCAACAGTTTTTTGATGCTTTATTGTTCACTTCACCATTCAGTTCTATAATGTAACAACAGACAAAGTTAAATAGTTTACGTCTCGGTGGTCTAGTTTGCCTAAGGCGTGCCACCGGAAGTGGGAGACGGTTCGAACCATCAGGATGGATTTTTTAATTTCTGGATTGTATTAAATTTAACAATTCCACCTACGGGAGTGTTTCCCGACTATCCAAGTCGAGAAATTATTTTTGGATGAGCGTAGCGAAGATTCCATTTCACTACACTGGAGGAAAAAATCCGGAATGTTTTTTTTTTTTCTTTTTTTTTCTGTATTATTGTGTGTCTGTTAGCACGATTCCGGCTAAACCGATACTACAATTGCGATGAAATTTTATAGAGGCCTTCTAAATCTCTGAACCAAGAGCTGCCACGTTTTTGAGCGCAATCGAAAAATTATTTCTCATTAAAATCGCAATTTTACGATTTTTTACGATTTTTATAAAATTTCTTCAGTTTATAACACCTACATGCTTTATCCGATTTTAATGATTTTTTCACAGAACCTTAATTTTATGAATTAAGGTATTCGTGTGAAATTTGAGCGCAATCAAAAAACTATTTCTCATGAAAATCGAAATTTTACGTTTTTTTTCTTTTTTAAAACAATTCTTTGACTTGTAACACCAACATGCTTTATCCTATTATAATGATTTTTTCACAGAACCTTAATTTTTTGAATTAATATATTCGTGTAAAATTTGTGTGCAATCGAATAATTATTTCTTAAGAAAATTTCAATATTACGATTTTTTCCTTTTTTAAAATTTTGATTAATTAAAAAAATTTAAAATTTAAGTTAATTTTTAATTTAATTTAATTTAATTAAAAAAAAATCTTCAACTTAGTAATGATTTTTTCACAGAACAACAGAAAATCCGCATAACACATGGCAGCTCAATGCACCAATTACGCTCATCCAACAACGCGGCGGGACTTAAGCGTTTTCCTAGTTTATCTAAACACAAGAATCAACAATCCAATAATTATTGTCACTGTCAGCACCACTACTCATGTACATCGCCAACTACTATTATGTAGTGTTAAAAAAGACCGCTGTCTATTCTAGCCAATTCTAGCTACAGTGCTGCTTGCGAACTAGACGGAGTACGGACACTAAAATTAAGCTGCCCTCTTTATCTGCTAGATCGCATTGGTGTTCCTTTGCATTACGGATAGTTTAGAGACTAGTTTTAGTTCAATAATGAAGTACTAAGTAGTTTTTGTTATGATGCTTCCAATGGAGGACGGACATCACAGGTAAAGATACTGAATTTATGCTTGACCCTTGGGTAGGCCTATATTTTTATTTTAAAATATAAAGTTCAAAAAGTTGAGTGTGGCCACCATTTTGCAAAGCCATTTTGTCAAAAGTGTTCACCGTTTAGGTATTGTATCAGAGGCTTCTTATTGTTTAAAATTTGAGTGGTCTAATTAAGGGTGCGGCCATTACTTGATGACTGCATATAATAGAGTACTACTGTAACTTTTTAAAATGTGCTGCAAATGTGTTGTCCACCCAGTACTTTATGTTTTGATGAAGGGACTCCCTATGACTGTTCCCCATCGTGCAAACTCTCCTCCATCACATGTAATATCTAGAACTGTCTTATCGTGTCAGGCCCTGCTGCGGCCCGGTCGACTAGACCGAGTTGTCTACGTCCCACTTCCCGACAGCATCACACGATCGGAGATATTCTCCATTCAACTGAAGAAGACTCCCGTTACATCTGATGTCAACGTAGACGAACTAGTGGCTAAAACTGAGGGTTACTCGGGAGCAGAGGTAAAAAATACAAATAAATAAAAGACTACAGTATTGTTGTTTTTATTTTTAGGGCTGATAAGATGTAGGCCTACAGTAGAAGAAAAAAGTATGTCAATTGAAAAATTGTAATTTGTTTTAAAAATTAAAAATTAGATGTTTTTGTAGCCAAAATGGGCTTCTGTCCACAGGCAAAAATGCTATTTTTCATAATTTTGCTTTTGTCATTGAGTCTATAGTGTGGCGTGAGAGGCCCAACACCCGCTTGTCTACCGCAGTTCACCTCCGAAAATACAGTAGTCGGCTAGTATGCAAGGCTTGCACAGGTCAGCACATTATGAGTGCATTCCGTTACCTGCTGGCTCTACTGGGAGCACAGTAAACAACAGTGCTAGCCTGCGCGGTCAGTAGGCCTAGAAAACGGAATGGTTCCCAGTAAAAGCATCCAGCACAAACACTGCAGCTGGCAGAAAAATAATCGTGCAGTCAATTTAAAACATGATATTAATTATTTAGGGTAAACTTGAAGAGAAATGAAAAGATTTCACGTTTATCCTCGGTTATGGATTTAACAAATAAATTATTCTCTTGGCGGAATATTTAAAGCCGTCATCTAGCCTAGGCCTAGGCCTAAAGTCATCGACCCATTAATTGCAAGCTATGAATTAAAAAAGAAGTGTAAGCTCGCAAATAAATATTCTTAGCTCATTCCGAATTATTATTGTCATTTTTATTCCAGTGCAATATCAAATATCTCATTTTTCTGAACAAATTTAGCAATTTATTAACTTTGGAAGCAAACTGACATTTCAACGCCGCCATGACACTAGCTGGTTTACTGGCGATACTGAGCGAGAAACCTCCAGCACTTCCAGTTACTGAAGGCGCTGGGCCAGCAATTTACGGGACGCTCAGCACACTGCTGACAGCAGTTAACGGAACGGTTACAGTAAAGCTGGCTACTGGTTCAGTACGTCCAGCAGGTAACGGAACGCACTCTATGACTGTACGATAAGTCGGTAACTTTACTAGAAGACACGCGTATTTCCGGCTGCCGCTTGTCTACCACCACTGGCGCTGTTTTCTTAACACCACCACTTTTGAAATTTGATTAATTTATTGCAATCAAATGTTGATAAGATTCTTCGAGGCAGTGCTGATGTTAAGATGACAATCATAATCTACAATTTGAACTGTACTTTTGTGCCAACTTCTGTTATTTGTTTTAATTCAGCTACAGAAATATTGAAATCCGACCTCGTTTCTTGTGACAGGTACTTGCTGTCTGCCATGAGGCTGCGTTGAAAGCTCTGGAGGAGGACTTGAATGCGGCAAGGGTCTCGCGAGACAACTTTCTGACAGCGCTCACTTTGGTCACCCCTCGTACCTCTCCGGAACTGCTACAGCTCTATGAAGACTATCTTCACAAGTAATTGCCATTCAGTACAAATATAAAATCTTAAATTTTGCGATATCGTGGAGATGGATTTTTTTATTTCTGGATTGATTTGATTTCCATATACCGTTTCCCCCATTAGCTAATTTATTAATATTTAATTTTGAAGGAGTGAATAACATGCATGTTACATGTACCACTACTGTAGTTACAAAGCGTTGATGTTTCAGAACAGGAGACGAATAAGCAAGCTCGATATGAACAAAATTCCCGCAGCAATGTCCAAAATAGGGAATGATAGCACAGGAAGTAGGGCCAGTAAATCTGGTGCACTTGGTAAATGCCATTGCTCAGGCGGTCATCCCTGTAGCAGAAAGTCAACGAAGGCCAACAGGAGACGCAGGAGCCGACACTCGCAATCAGAGTTGGAGCAAAAGAAGATAGACAATTGTTCGGAATCAGACACAAATGCCACTGACTCAATAGGATACTGTTTTGATGTGGCCATTGGGTTAGCCAAACTATTGGGAATCGAGGAGAATTCCGCCGAAGAACTGACGGCCAGGGCCAGAGCAAAGCTTGTGGAACTTGCCTTGGCTCAATCATCCAACAAAGACTATCGAGACTTACTTGCGCCGGAAATACGTCACGCCGCCGCATTGACTGTGGAATGTATGAACTATGGAATAGATGGCTTCGAAGCGGGTACTCTCCCACTTGAGATGTGTACCGAAGAATTACAGGTACTGGTGAATCGTTTCTTCGATGCACCCAACGACAGGAGAGTAATGGACGCCGTAAGTGTCTGTAATGATGCCTTGGGGAGGTCGGACGGCGAAAGACTACACTTGGACGACCTTAGACTTTTCTTTCAAAGTTCGGTAAATCGCAATACTTACTCAGATTCTTGTAAACAATTCATGGAAGTATGGAAAACTGTTGTCGAGCCAGCCGACATTGCTTTTGAAGAGTACTGTTCGCTAGAAACCACATACAGGCAATATATTCAAAATTATTACGGTAAAGGAGGATGGTTTGCTTTTCAAAGAGAATTTACTAATGAACGTTCGACTTCAATGATGGATGTAACAGCTAAATTATTAGATCTAACGTTAATCATTTACGATAGTAAAAATGAGATTTACTACTACACAGAATGTCATGGGGATAATGAAATCTTGATCTTGTACAATGGAGTGGATCACTTCTCAGTGTGCACAGAACCCCCCACTACCACATCCTAATAGGGTAGTTGTCAGTTTGAACAGACATACCGTACGACTGTCTTGGTATTACGTGGCAAGCGTGCGTGTTCCCCTCACTTGAAATGTTGATCTACTTTGTTAGCGAACCAAAGTGATACAATGATTGTGATTTGTGCCTATTACTACCTAGATTACTTATTAGTTATTACCGTATTTATGTGATTATAGGCCGTCAATGAGTAATAGCCGCGCCCCTAATTTTATCTCTCAAAATTTGTAATGTGTGCTATAAACACTTATGACAAATTCCTTTACATAGTGGCCGATTGGCCTCATCCACTTTTCCAAATTAATATTTAAAATTGGCATGCCTTTGACCTACGTATATTCTCATAAATATGGTAATACGTAGAAGTAGGCTAATCATAAGTATAGCTCAAATCGAGCATGGAGCTGTTTTTGATACCAAATAAAAATCTACTTTGTACTACCTTGTCTTTATACTTATTATACTACCTAGGCCTACAATTTTTTTATTCTTTTTGCCAACAATATTTTTTTCTATTTTCAGTATCTAAACTTTAATTAAATCGTTGTTAACCCTTAACTGTGTAATTTATTTTCAGAAGTTGTTCTTCCCCTGTGTATTAATTTTAAGGTAAAATGCCCTTATTTATACTTGAGTTGAAACTATCATTACTTTGCCATTTTTGCAAGTATCTCAATTATTTTTTTTGTATCATCACTGTAATTAATTAAATCATTCAGTTCACCCTCCAAACTATATCTGAATCTAAAATAACCGACATGTTCTGAATATATAAACAACCCTTACGCGACGCAACTATGCACAGATGAAGCAATAGGCTCCTATTCCCGTTAGGCTAGCCTCGAAAAATCGATCATCTACCACCAACATAACAGAACGAAAATCACTAGAATGAAGGCCTCTGCTGCTTGCGACAATACGCGTATATATACGGCATGCACAGACACACGAAGTGGGAAGTGTTGTGGCGCGTATATTTACGGCATGCACAGTACGGATGCCGTTTAGCATGGACGTATATATACGGCATGAACAGCTAAGGGGTTAATAGAATAAATATTATGTCAACTTGAGTCCTCACCTCCGTCAGTATACAACTACATACCGTACTATTATTATAGTTATGAAAATGTGAATACTACTTCTCATAGCCACCAACAGTAGTTTGGCCTTCTTCCATACTTCATCATCACAAAATAATACTAGGAAAATGCCAAAGTTATAGACGAGTGAGCGAGACATGTGTTGTGTACCTGGTAACATTCCCTTTTCTCCCCCTACCTGCAGCTGGATCTATAGAATAGACATGGGTCATGGCCCATGGGTGGCACATTATGGCCTTACAGTTGACGTGCACCTATATCAATTACCAACTCTAACTAAGCTCAAAATCCTATCATTTATATACCTTATATGAATCAATTTAATGCAAATGTTCCTGGGTACTCAACACATGACTCGCTCACTCGTCTAACAACGACTTTGGCATTTTCCTAGTCTAGTTGGCTAAGGCGCCTTTATACTTGGAATGTGGGAGACCTGAGTTCAAATAATGGCCGTAATAGATTTTTTACTTCTGGATTGTATTAAAAAATTATAGAACGTTTTTTGAAGGTACTATGGAAAACAGCCAGTACAAAATACGTGTAAAATTTGCAAGGTTTAGGTTTTGTTCTGTTCAGCTTATAACTTAATTACCATGGGTAAAAAAAGGCTAAAAACTTTATTGTTGAAGTCCACTTTACATTGTTACATTGCATGGTGGTTATTAGTAATACAAGATTGTTCACAAACAAACTTACTAATAGGATGTGTACTCACTGATGTGGCTTGTTGTTAGCGTATCTGCTTCCAATGCAGAAGGTCCAGGGTTCGATTCCCGTCAAAGTCAGAAGTTTTTTAACTTCTGATTTGGACTTAAGTCCCTCAGTTCGTGTCTTAGGAGTTTGTAAATGGTGACTTTGGAGCCGTCCTAGCAACGAAGCACATAATAAATTCAGAGTTGTTCTGATTCTGGCGTCGATACGCGGGTGTTCGCACTGTCCATACCACTGATTGCTGTATTAAACTATTAAAAATATCGATCTTTGGTTGGTTATCGCTCACTCGTCGATTGCGTCGGGGCCTACAGGGTAGGCTTAGTCGCTTTGATTTACTGTCCCCCACTGAAAATCAGTTATATAACTGAGTGGGTAGACTCTAAATACAAATTTATTTATTTATGTACTATACACACTATACAACACTGCATTTAGCTGTTGGATGAGCTTGTTCAAACCAGGCTGCACCAGTGTATCAAGCTAAAGGTGCGTTTACTGTTCGGCGTTGCTCGCGAAGGGAAGGCGCGTTGACCAATCAGCGTCCGATTTTCAAGCGAAGGCGCGAGGCCTCGCAAGAAACATAAACTAAGTTCATCTTTTTTGCCTTCGCGACAAGGAAATCTCCCATTACGGCCAGTTGGATCATTATACATTTTGTTTGTTGTTTGTTGTTGCGGGCTCGTGGTAGTGTAAACACTCTACAGGCAAACTTAACCCCTTTGCCTCGCGAGCAACGTTGAACAGTAAACGCATCTTCAAATGTGTACTCTTCGAATATTGTTTCTGCAGATTTTTTTTGCTTGGAGTAAAATTAGCCACCAAAGAGTTGTTTTTTTGTACCGGTAGTTATTTCCCAATCTCGTGTTGGAGACAGCTATTAGTTATCTGATTTTCTCTAATTGCGACATGCTAAGCCTTCACAAACACA
Organism: Sweltsa coloradensis; assembly: GCA_024449915.1. Lineage (NCBI taxonomy): Eukaryota > Metazoa > Arthropoda > Insecta > Plecoptera > Chloroperlidae > Sweltsa > Sweltsa coloradensis. The sequence continues at coordinate 383,466 of JAMZAV010000840.1, read as the reverse complement.
ACACCCAAAAACAACCTCCCAAATATTTATGTCAAAAAATAAAAAAATGCAAGTTTCGACGTACATTGTGTGTGTTGTGTAGCCCAGTTTAAGAGGAGGAAAACACTAAGATAAGATGCAGCATCAGTTCCTTATATCAATATCCCATAGGTGTGGAGTGGAAATTTGAAAAATATGCCATTCTTGTAGTAAGAGAGTTCAAAATCCGCAAAGCGTTTGAACTAAGATACATGTTTGTTGGATAGAAGGCATTGGAGAGAGAAGAAAAGTTGTTGGGACATGTGAAAAGGATGGACAGAGCGAGATTGCCAAGAAGAATGAAGGAATTGGAAATTACAGGTAGGGTAGGGGTAGGAGACCATGACAACGGAGGCAGGATAGTGTGAGAAAAGTTGTGGAACAGTGAGGCGGAGACTGAAATGTGGTGGAAACGGATACATAGGAACTTTTTTTCTTGTGGGGAGGAATGAAGAGCTTTTTTGGCTTCTGCGTCTTTGACACAACTAGTCAAAGTCCGCACCTCCTAGTCTACCGACTACAACTAGTTTTTCTGTTGTAACTGTGGTGATAAACGGCAAACTGGATGTTTATTTCTAAAGTGAGGGAAGGGGGTTCCCTTATTCCCCCCCCCCCTCATCCTACGCTGCTGGGTGGAAAGTGTAGAGTGGCACTTTGCTATGCAATACGCAAAGCTTACTTATGTGAAGAAGATTGAGAGGCCTATCTTCAATACCGACAGAGTGTTGAATGGTACTTGCAAAAATTTGAAAGTAATATCTTTGATTCAAAGAAAGGAGATGAGAATACTATTGTTATCATCCTTGGTCAAACCATGGAGTTTAACTTTAAATAGTACTGTGGTCAAACAAAAACTTATGAGAAAAATATAGGATTTTTACATAATCCTTGTTTAATCAATGATGATTGATGATAACATGACTAATCTTTGATGATAATAATAATAATAATAATAATAATAATAATAATAATAATAATATCCCGCTTTACACTTAAAAATAAGCACCGCCCTTAAATTTGTTAAAATGTTAGCAAGCTGTGTAGATTGTGCTGCTTTCGTGATGGTGGTGACAAGGGGAAACTACTCCTTGCTGTCATTTGACGCGCGAAGGAATCCTCAACGCGCGAAATCAGGAAAGGATAGTGTGTCTTTTGTTAATAAAGGATAATTTTGTTAAATAAGTGAATAACATAATGTCGGTCGAACTCTCTTCAGGGGCTTTAGAGGTAAGTAACATGTTTATGTAGTAATTAACCATGAACATGTTTCAGACTTCTTCCATTGTGTGGGTCTAACTGAGCTTGTTCTTTTGCAGACCATCATGAAAGGTGGAACCATCCAAGATCCAGTGATGCAAGTCTTGGTAAGGTCAAGAGCTAGGGCCCCTAGCTTTGGCTTTAAACTTAAAGGCCCTACGTCTACATTATTGTATAGTATTATAGTATTTAGGCTCCAAGCCAACTTGACATTCTATGCCTAGGTCTAGGTAGGGGCCTAGGCCTAGGACCTAACCGAATAGTGTTCTTTGCCGTTCTTGGTCTCATTACTTGGTCTTGTTCTTATTCTTGGTCTGATTCCTGGTCTTGTTACTAGATTGCTTCATGCATTTTATCTTTAATTTATTTATGTAATTTATCGGACGTATCGTAAACAGCCGCCATGTTCTAGTACTAAGAACAAGATCAGGTGTCCTTTTCCGATTCTTGTTCTCATTCCCAGATTTCGGCGAGTCTCGATCGTGCGCTCGACTATTCGGATGCTACTAGCTACGTCATGGATATCATGACGCCTAACGGTGACGTAAAACGAGAATAAGACCAGGGAATGAACGCGTTTTGGCACTATTCGGATAGCTCCCTAGCCCTAGGTCCCACAAAGGGAACATGGCTGGCAAGCCTAGGCCTAGGCCTAGGCCACCTAGCCCTAGGCTCCTTCCTTACGCCCTAGGCTAGGCCTAGGAATGTCTATCTCTATGCACAATAGATAGGTCTAGGCCCCTAGGCCTAGCCTGGAAAGAGCATCTTCCCAATGGTTGTGCATAATCTTCACCCATGGACCGTCATTCCCTCAAAGGGAACAAGACCCGCAAGCCTAGGCCTAGGGCCTAGCCTGTTGCTGGTTAATGTTAGAGGCCGATGCACAATTGCCCGGTAACGAGAACGGGAAGACGCTAGAAAGCAGGGGCGGCTCGTGCATATGCGCACATACGCACGCGCACCCCCAAATATTTGCGATAACAAAAAATAAATAAATTTCAAATCCAATCTCAATTTCCTATCCAATTCCAATTTTTCAATTAATATTTTTGCATGGCCGGGCCAGAACGTGCATATTCGGCAGTAGTCATTCTGCAGTCCGCTTTTCACCGACCGTCGCCAGCAATCCATTCATACTCGGAACTCGGCTCGAATCCCAACACATTCCTTGTGCGGAGACATTCTTACCATACTCCCATAAGGGCCCATGCTTTAGATTTGAAAACTGACCTGTTTTTTTTAACGTGGTTATTTAGCAAGATGTTCGCACCAGCGTAGAGGCCGGCAGGGTAGCTTTCAACCAGCCATCGAAGGGAGGGGGGGGGGGGGGGGAGGGGTCTGTCAGTCACCAGCTTACATTCACAACAGTAACCTGTGTTTTCTTGTAATGTCGTGTGTTGTGCTATGGTGCCCAGTGCCGTGTAGTGTAGTGACGTAGTAGATAATAAATAATTAAATAAAAAATGACGTCAATAGTAAGTGAACTTATAAAAAACAGTTTTACAAGAAAAACATTTTGTTTTAAAACAATGAACCAGTGGTGAGCAGGGCGCGGGTCGACGGAGTGGAGATGGGAGAGAAAATCTTTGGGTATGTAATTTTACAAAGCATTATTTTACTTTAAAAACTTGTTTTATCGGTAGAGGGAATTTTATCTGTGACCACCTGAATATTGTAGTATATTACTATAAAACAGCATGTCGGTAAACATAAAAGGAATTTGGGGAAGTCTTAAGCCGGAAGAACACACGGACAGGGGATCGAACTCGCGTCTCATAAGGAGTTTTCATTGTAACAATTGCGTTCTGGTTTACCTTTTTGAGGGCAAGATTTTCCCTGAAATCACGTTTCAGGCCATCAAACATAATGCAGGTCCAAAAAAAATTTCGCTTTCGGCGAATGTGCCTCTGGCAACTGGGGCTTCGCTCCAGACCCCAGCTATTCCGCGCCACCTCGTTACGCGGAATGGTATTTAGGCCTACATCTGTCCACCTCCACTATCTGAGCCCACGAGTCGCCCCTACTAGAAAGTTAAGGGCTTCGATATACAATAGCCGGCACTCCTTCGGTTGGGGTGGTCCAACTATCAACACAACAACCAACAACAACAAAAATAACCTTCAAAACCTTTAACGTTGCGATTTCAAACGAAAGTCCTTTTGCATTGAAAGTATTTTATACCTATTTAAAATAGCAATGTTAAAGGTTTTGTAGGTAGGTATTTTAAGAAACGAGGAGTGGCGCGGCAACAAATCAAATAATACGTGTGTTAGAATTATATTTTGTTATTCCGCATATTTGTATTTAATTTATTTCGCATATAACTCGCGTATAAACCATCAATCAGCTGATAAAAGAGTTTTAGGACGTGCACATCTTGATTCTGATTGGTTCCGGTAACGTACAGAATGGGAACGTTACGGAAAGCTAAACTTGGTGATGTTCCCGTTGTCGTTGCCGGGATACAGGAACGACCGGCAACGGGAAGCTTCATTGTGCATCGTGTCGTAAGTTAACGTGTGATTCAACTTTCTTCCCGTTTTCGTTAACGGGTCATTCCATACCATTTCACCAGATTTTGAAAAAAGTTGTTGCAGCACCATTTCAGAAAAAATTCAAATTTTACACACTTACTACTTACTACATGTCTTAAAGGCACAAAACCAATTTTTAATATTTTTTTGGTCATGACCTCAAGGACTTGCCGACCCTTAAAGGTCGCAGCGCGTTGTAAAAATGGCACATTTAAGGAGTAGCGGTAATTGGAATAACTCGGAAAGTACAAGTCGTAGGAGGATGGAACATACACCAAATTAATCGTCACAAACTGAGCTTTCATTTGACATATATTTTTATAACCTTACTAGTACTTAACATCTATGAGTACGATTAGTACAAAGTTTTGACGCAAATGTACGATTTTTGCAACTTTTGCATTAAGTTTTCTCATAGAAGGGTTGTGATCACAATGCCCATTATTTTTTTACAGTATATTTGGGTACCATATTAAATGTGTGTAAGATAAAAGTTGTGTGTTTTTAAACCCTTTAGCTGTTACAAGCTTTCAAAAATGTCAAAATTTGAAAATTTACTGTTTTTTTAGGCCCTCGTAACTCCAGTGGGGGACCCTTTAAAAATCTGAAAATCATTTAGATTGTCCGTCCGGTCACGAATATGTTCATTTTATTTTGATGCGATAAATAGTGTAGATGGAAATTACATTTTAATAAAAGTAACGTTACCATGGCAACGAAAAGTCGCACGAATCTGGAGCTTTTTTGGCTCATGATAGCGGTTGCACGAAGATTCAGATCAGGTTGAAATTTGGACCATCAACAAATTGTATAGCACGTGCTCGCTTATCAACGCGTCCAACTGAGCGTTTTCCTAGTTATTGACAACGGGACCGTTGTAGTTTTTAAGGTATCAATGTAGGCCTGCTAGTTAAATAATTAGGGTTATGGCCATTCCTTTATGAAAGCAGGAGAAGGCCTTTTAAATTGAATGCTTACCTACATTTACAAACGGCTCAACTCTTAGGGCAACCGTTCATTAGCTTGTGCAAGTCAAATAATGCAACAAAGCTTGATTATATAGGCTATTCTTGTAATCTTCCAAACTTAGTCTTCGTTTGAATTTTATACAGCACCAATGACGTTAGTTAGTCCGTCTCGAGACAAAGCAGGGATGCAGTCCAAACATGTAAATAAGTAGAGTACTCATTTTATTTAGTAGGACACTTCCCGAAAGACCTTCCCTATGTAGGCGGAAGCCTACCTAACTTGTATTCTGCTTCTCAACACTCACAATTAATTATTGTTACAGGGTAGCAAGAAAATGGCTGGTCCCACGTCCGACCGTTACCGTTTGCTTGTTTCCGATGGCTGTCATGTTAACAGTTTTGCCATGTTGGCCACTCAGCTGAATGACAAGGTCTTGTCCGGTGAATTAGAGGACTACACAGTAATTCGCGTCAACCGTTTGATAACAAGCATGGTCAACAACTCGGGCGTCCCTGGCAGAGATAAGTAAGTAGGTCTACGTTAAAAAGGAAATTATGATTCAAGTCTAGTCTAGATCAGATTCTGGTTTAAGTTTGCGCTTGGGCGGTTCAGATAATATAGGCCTAGGCCTCCGCCTAGCCCTATAACATATCTGATTAATTTTTAATATTGTAGCCTGTAGGCCTAGTATTTTATTTTGGTACATATGCCTAGTTTTAGATTAGGGCTATCATCTAGGGTAGGCTATAATATTAGTTGTCTTAGTAGGCGGAGGCCGATGCCTGACCTCTAATTTGGTGAAGTGAACATTTTTACACTTTACAAAATTTCTTGTGGGACCTAGGCTATGCCTACCTTCCTAAGCCTAGGCCTAAGCCATATTAAATATTGATTGATAAACAACTTTTGTAATAATTGTTGGGAATTTCATTCATTGTCCCTACATATATTCACATTGTCATTGTTGTCATTGGTGTATCTGGTATTTCAGGAGAGTCATGATTATTTTGGATGTAACCGTGCTGGTACCAGGCTCCGAGGTGGGAATGCGTATCGGCAATCCCGTCCAATACGACGAGTCACAATCGCGGGCGCCAGCTCAGGCGACTTCATCGTCTTCTGTGGGAATGGGTGCCCCGAGAACCAGCCCCGTCAAGCGGCCCCCGGTGTTCGAGAACGGCAGCCCGTCGAAGAAGTCGGCCGCGTCGCCCGGGGGTGGTTTCGACTCGTCGGGGGTGGCCACGCACCCCATCGCGAGCCTCAACCCCTACCAGAACCGTTGGACAATCAAGGCTCGGGTCACGTCCAAGACGCCAATCAAGACGTGGAGCAACGCTCGCGGGGAGGGGAAACTCTTCTCCATGGACCTGATTGACGAGAGCGGAGAGATTCGATGCACTGCTTTCAAGGAGCAAGTAGATAAGTTCTACGATATGATTGAGGTAGGTTCTCTTCTCTCACTACAGCTGCTAATCTGTAAACCCATTGTAACCTACTTACATAGGCCTAGGTGGTCTGTGTAAGCTTAACCTTATATTAGTGAGCGCTCACTGAGGAAGGTCTCGTGGGTGAACGGAAAATGTTTTGTTAATGTGTAGTTTTTTGTGTGTGTCTTTGTGTATGTTTTCTATTGCGGCCTACTTACTCCACTTCAGATAACCTGTTGATACTCTCTATTGGCTATCCCTTTTATTACTCTCCTTATCCAGCCTTGTGGCATTCTTTATTAGGGCTACACTTCTTTTTAAGTTTTTCTGCATGTCCTACTAGTGAGTAGTGAGAGACTCACTTAATCTCTTTTAACAATGTCTCTTATTAACATGATGATTTTCCAGCTTGGTGGGATTAGCCTAATTAATCTCTCTATATTTGTGTACTCTTTCCCTTGAAGTAGAGCTCACGATCTGTAAATATTTATAAATAGTATACCAATTACCAAATGAAGGATAAGAGCAAGAACAAAGCTTTTGTCACACCCGTAACATTTAGGTACATTGTCACACACCCTTTAAACGGGACTCCCATCTATGTAGCAACTTGTGTAGTGAAAAGTAGCCACAAGGGGACAGCAAAATGTACTACTCAATAGGGAATATTTCTCGATTTGGATGATCGGGAAACGCTTCCGATCATCCAAATCGAGAAATATACCCTCGCTCATACCTGCGTAAGGTACGTAATGAGAATGACATTATAAATATGTTTGTTTGGTCAATTCAACAGCATCAGTTTTTCGATGCTTTATTGTTCCATCCATTCAAGTACTATAACGACAATACAGAAGTTAAATAGTTACCGTCTCGGTGGTCTAGTTGGCTAAGGCGCCCACCTGGAAAGTGGGAGACTCGGGTTCGAACCCCGATCGGGATGGATTTTTTAATTTCTGGATTGTATTAAATATTATCAATAGGGAATGTTCACCACGGCCAAATATTGACGTGGGTGTAAGAAGTAGGGAAGACGACGGTACCCGGGTACGGGTACGTGTTTCCACTACCCGTAAAACCCGGTTCCTGAAAAGAGGTGTCACATTGTAGGCGAAAGACTAATTAATGTAAACATGCGCTTTCTCATTAACTTTTCTTTTGTGCTTGGCGGCATTTTCCTTTCGAATTATAATGTCCTTTGTTCATGCCACCGACTTGTAGCACAGTGTTCTCCCCAGGCCTGGATCGCCGGGCAGGCCGCCCGGCAATAATTTCCTGCCGCCCGGCAAAAAAAAAAAAAAGAAACATTTATTTTTCATCATTTTTTTCATTTTTTTTCTAAACGATTTGGGAATTTATTTAATAAACTCTAACCGTCCACTAAACGTTTAAACACCCCATCTCTTAACTGCAGCGCAGATTGTAAACAAAATCGTGGAGACTAATCTCACTGATATAGAACCCGACAAGGAATGCATTTAAACGAAACACATAGGCCTAAGTTGGCAAAATGGCAATCATCGCTATGATCGTGAACACAAGTGAACAATTTTAGCAATTTTCCAATTTTATTGATTGCTAGGACGAATTTTAAAGTAATAAAAATGAAGTCATCAAATACAACAATGTTTCAAGTTGTAGTAATTGTAAACCTACAATTCTTAGATAATAAACACTTAGAAAGAATAACATCATCACCTTTATAAGGGCCTATTGTACCTACTCATTGTAGCAATAGGACTACAGTAATTCACATAGCCTACATTACAAAGGAGAAAATAGGCTTAGACTATGATTTCAATCAAATTTGAAATGTTCATACCACTAAATCAACTAAAGTACGCTACTTTAAAAGGGCTTCAAAAACCTCTAAAACTCACCAAATCGAATCTAGGATCTCATTTTTTTCCGGGGGCAAACCCCCGTACCCGGCAATGTTTATGGAATACCCAGTAAACATTTTTTTCTGGGGAGAACACTGTAGCAGTGTGCTGAGTATGCCCTTCCTTCCCCCTCCTGCCTTACCACTCGTGCGATCTTCCAGAGATTATACCTCGCAAATAATTACCATAACATCTCTAATGTTTTCAATCTGCTTGAAGTCAAAAGCTATGGTGATAACTGAAATTAAGTGCATGTGAATAGAGATACTGCAGAGACTGGCCTTTCCCTATCTTGTTGCAATTATTTGAGCGACTAGCATAACTGCTCCAGTCTCTCGCCCTGTGCCAACGCATCGTGACCTTGACTAGACTGATAAGATATAAAATAAACCAGATGCAAGGAACCATGAGTGTTATCTTAATGGCCTGCCGCTGTTCCTCTTTCGTGATTATGAAATACTACTTCATTGGCACGTCATTGTGTATTGAACAGCATTTTGTCTGAGATATTACGATAATTGATGAGCGCGTTTCTTCGCAGTTTATTAGACACCCCACACAATTTTTTTGGTGTTACTACCCGGGTAATGTGGACGGGTACCCGGGTTGCAAAAAAGTCGGGTTTTGTTCATCCCAAGTAAGAAGTGGATAGAAAACCACTTTGAAAACACCATTAGGCTACTGCAATTAACCAACCAACTAACCAAACTAACTACCCAACTAACTAACCAACCACCAACTAACTACCCAATTTAAAGTAGGCTAAATATATTTTGTATTCTATTTTTGCACAAAGTTTGTAGTATTTTATTTCCCGCACAAATGGCACATGACGTCAAGATTTGGGTCTAGAGCTTTGTTGACCAATGAGCAAAACTGTTTAAATGTCTTCGGATCAATGAATTAACTACTGCCTTCTAGATTACGCAGTTAATATCACTGTTTGGCACTAGGTACTACCTTATTAGTTAATTTGTAACAATAGCTTATTTTTATAAATTCAAATCTTATCTTTAAATAATAATAAAAATATGATTAACGTATTCAGAATGAAGTGGAGTGATAAAAAAGTTAAGGAACATTTCCTATTATGTAATAGGCCTAGGTAGACTACATCTACTGTATCGGCTTTCCACCAATAGACTAATCTGCCATGCTGAATGCCATATTGTTACAGATATGTGACACTTGCTTCCTCATTGTGCATTTTCATATTCTATGGAATATTGACTTAAAAGTGGGGGTATAGGCTATAACACTTATTAATTCTATAATAAATGTTTCATTTTTACTTATGACTCATGAGGCTCACTTTTCTATGGAATGGCCATAAACTAACTTGGTGGGCTATTTAGGCCTAACGTTGGTACGACAATGCCTCGGCTATAGAACTTCCGAGGGTTGTGCGAACCGTTCAAAATACGAACCAAACCGGTTTTGAGGTTTGGTTCAAAAATTATTTTGAAAGTCGAACCTCGTACCGAACATTTGAAATTCCCTCTTACGGGAAGCCACGCCCACAGCAGCGACGATCGATACAAGTCAACCGCGGTCGCCGCTCAACATTCGAAAGTCAAATTAGCGCTGCGAGGAGTAGGCCTACGATTGCATCCTGTCATCGACGCTATGATTTTAAGAATGTTCCGTGCTAAAAATTAAAAACTGATTACAATTGTGCTGCTTCTGAGAGGAATTTAATAAATGTTCCGTGTTTTTGAATGATCGTAGCGAGCGAAGCGAAGATTCCATTTCACTACACTGGAGAAAAAAATCCGGAATGTTTTTTTTTCTTTCTTTCTTTCTTTCTTTTTTTTTCTTTTTGTGTGTTTGTTAACACGATTCCGGCTAAACCGATACTCCAATTGCGATGCAATTTTGTGGAGGCCTTCAAAATACTTTGAACTTAGAACTGCCACGTTTTTGAACGCAATCGGGAAATTATTTCTCATGAAAATCGCAATTTTACGATTTTTTTCGATTTTTTAAAAATTTCTTCGACTTATAACAATTACATGCTTTATCCGATTTTGATGATTTTTGCACAGAACCTTAATTTTCTGAATTAATATATTCGTGTTAAATTTGAGCGCAATCGAAAAATTATTTCTCGTGAAAATCAAAATTTTACGGGTTTTTTCTTTTTTAAAACAATTCTTTGACTTATAACACCTACATGCTTTATCTTATTTTAATGATTTTTTCACTGAACCTTAATTTTATTAATTGAGCGAGCGAAGCGAGCGTCTCCACTTGACTCTTATGGCTCGAATGTCTGTTTTTTTTTTTTTTTTTTTTTTTTTTTCTGTTACTGCTTCGATACAGGTCGCACCGTTTCTCTGATCGACCTGAAATTTTTCACACATGTACATACCACCTAGGCGGGTTGCTGTATAGTTTTTGAACAAAATCCGATCGTTGGTTATAAAAAATAAAAAATAAAATAAAAAAATAAAAATGTTCCGATCGTTATGAAATTTTGCAGGGTCAATAAGTACACCATTCTCTTCTATTTTTCAAATTTTCAGCTAAATCGGTCAAGACGTTAAAGACTTATTGGTAATCATAATTCGAAAAATGATGCTAAAAAATGAAGGAGGCAGTGAAGATACAAAGATACACTTTAGAAGGCATGACGTGAATTAGTACAATGCAAAGATGTTGGAATAGTATACAGTGTACAATGTCAATATCCAGTTAGGCCTACACTGTGTGGTGGGCCTTATGGGAATGTCGTACTCGGGTCATGTTGCACGTACCGGTGCTCGCTCAACAACGCGTCCAACTGAGCGTTTTCCTAGTTAATATATTATTCGTGTTAAATTTGAGTGCAATTGAATAATTATTTCTTATGAAAATCGCAATTTTACGATTTTTTCTTTTTTTAAAATTACGATTATTATTTTTTTAAAGTTATTTTTTTATTTTATTTAATTTAATTTTTAAAAAAATCTTCAACTTAGTAATTAATTTTTTCACAGAACAACAGAAAATCTGCATAACACATGGCAGCTCAATGCACCAATTACGCTCATCCAACAACGCGGCGGGACTTAAGCGTTTTCCTAGTACTTAGTGTTGAATCATGTCCTTGTGAAAATGAATAGCTAAGCAAAATAAAATGAAACGGTCTTGTTTAAGATTACGATCTCGTGGGTGAGCTAGGCTCTCGTGGGTGTGCTAGGCACTGATCAAAACACAAAAATCCTGATCTTAAAACAGATACCGCGACGTAAGAAGAAACAGGCTGTATCCGACGCATACGAGATCCAATAACTCTATCTAGGCCTAGGCTAAGATAGCCATTCATAGGATTAGGCCTAGGCCTACAATAACCCCACTTTTCAACAAACATTTCTCTAGAAATCTCTCTCATTATTGTATTTGCCTTGTAATTTCTACACAGGTATATCCTGACCTTGAACCTGACCCAGCACTCACAATTTACGAAATTTGTGAGGCCTATATAAAACTCTACGGACTTGGGAGATCTTTTACATTTTTTTTTGGTTGTCTAGGCCCTAGACACTTTTGAAAAACAGAGTGTATATTACGGCAGAACGTAAGAATTGCTTAGTTAAAATTTAAAAATATTCTTACTTTGATCTACCTATTTGCTATCAGTGGTATGGTGTTAGGGCTAGCAGAAGTAAGTAGGCCTAATCAAAGTTACTGCTGAGGAATTGTAATCACTCTGAAATGAATTCTGAGCCACATAATCAACAGACTGATTTCAATAAGGCCTCAACCCTTTCTTCTTTATCATCACTGTTGCAATGGCAAGAAATTATTCTTACGTTCAACCAGTTCACTAGTTGAGCGAGCGAAGCGAGCGTCTCCACTTGACTCTTATGGCTCGAATGTCTGTTTTTTTTTTTCTGTTACTGCTTCGATACAGGTTGCACCGTTTCTCTGATCGACCTGAAATTTTGCACACATGTACATACCACCTAGGCGGGTTGCTGTATAGTTTTGTGGCAAAATCGTTCAAAAAGTTAAAAAGTTACATTAAAGTTAATCGAAAGTTTTTTTTTCAAACTAAACGGCGACAAAATCTGAGGTGGCCAAATCATTTAGAATGTCCGTCCGATCACGAATATGTTATTTTTATTTTGATCCGATAAGTAGTGTAGATGGAAATTACATTATAACAAAGTCCCGTTACCATGGCAACGGAAAGTCGCACAGCTTTTTTGGCTCATGATAGCGGTCAAACGGAGGCTCGGATCAAGTTGAAATTTTGACCATCCGCAAGTTTCGTTCCCGATTGAATGCCATTAGTTTTGTGGCAAAATCGTTTAAAAAGTTATAAAGTTACATTAAAGTTAATCTAAAGTTTTTTTTTAAAACTAAACGGCTTGTTTAAAATCTCGAAAGGAATAGGGCCAGGATACTTGTGTAGAAAGTTAATAAACATAAAAGAAAATCATTATAATACTAGAAATGGAAAAAATATGATCATTCAAAGAAATAGCACTAAATTTGGAAATAACACTATTTTTGCAAAAGGGATGAGAATATTTAATAGGCTACCATTAGAAGTTAGAAACGTGCAAGAGATAAACAGATTTAGAGTTAATTGCTGTAAGATAGTTAAAGGATGCGGATGGAATAGAGATGTTACTGGTACCTACTGAGGATTTCTGGACTAAACCAAGTTAATGTGATAAATGAAAATGCTTTGAATGATTAAAATGTAAATACCAGACGCACAGTCTGGTCCATTGAGGACTGAATTTAATGAATATGTAAAAGTAAATTGTATAATGCTTGTGTATGTGTATGTAAAAATAGCAAAATGCTAAATAAAGATTTCTACTACTACTACTACAAAATCTGAGGTAGCCAAATCATTTAGAATGTCCGTCCGGTCACGAATATGTTAATTTTATTTTGATCCGATAAGTAGTGTAGATAGAAATTACATTTTAACAAAAGTAACGTTACCATGGCAACGAAAAGTCGCACAAGAATTCTGGTCACTATATACTGCCACCTAGAAGAAATCAAGAGTAAAATAGTTTTCCCAAAGAAATGATGTCAAGGTCCTCTAGATGGCGGTGGATTTTATCCATTCTCTCCTATTTTACAAATTTTCAGCTAAATTGGTCAAGACCTTAAAGACTTATTGGTATGTAACATTATGGGCATGTCGTACTCGGGTCGTGTTGCACGTACCGGTGCTCGCTCAACAACGCGTCCAACTGAGCGTTTTCCTAGTTATGTTTATAAGCAACCTTATACCACAGTGTGGTGTGGCAGTATGGTAATGGTAAAGGGTTTGACTTCTGTGGGAGGGTTTGTTGGTTCAAATCTGCGGCGAGCTGTTTTTTTTCATTCTGTTCCTTATGTTTTGGATAAAACTCCTTTTCGGTTGAAAGTCCTTAATATTTTCAATAGAAACGTTGAGGAGTTTTGTTTTGTTTTATTGGGTATGTCTGCAGCGAACGTAAGAACACAATTCCTATCAGAGGCCATACTTTCATTAGGTACAAAATAGGCCTAAACGTTAATTGAGAATTTAATCATTGTTAAATGGCCGCTGTAACGACAACCTTACAGACTCGGGACGGTAACGATAATCCAATTGAGAGCACATACCCGTACCGTAAGCTGAATAATTTTTAGCAAATCTTACGTTCTGCCGTAAGAATAATTTTATACCTTTCCTTTTAACCTTGAAAAAAGGTTCGGTTTGAGGTTTGCGAACTTTTTATTGCAGGTTCGAGGTTCAGTTAGAAATTGAAAATCCAGGTTCGCACAACCCTAGGCCAACATACTGTGTATTTATTTTAAGTAACTTACTGATACCTATGTAATATTTTGTTCCAGATTTCAAAAGTTTACTGTATTAGTAACTGTGCCTTGAAAACGGCTAACAAGCAGTACACACATATTAAGCACGAATACGAGATGTCTTTCAGTAATAACACCACAATATTTCCATGTAACGATGATGAGATTGGAGCAATTCCATCAATTACTTTTGAATTTACACCATTGGAGAAAATTCAGTCTCTCGAAGATAAGTCTGTTTGTGGTAAGTTTGTTTTGTTGAGGGTTCGTTACTGTTTTGGTGCTTTCTTGTCTATTTTTTGTTTGTTTTTCAATTTACCATGATACTGCAATTATTTTATGTCTATTCGCGGTTAAAACCTAACCAGGTAGCAGCACGGTCGTATGCCAACATGGCCGTCCGAAGGCAGATAAAAACACTGGCTGCATAGGGAGCAAGTGTGTTTTTCATGCTTTAAAACATAATATTTCATTGTAAGCGTCAGTTCTGGCAGTATTTCTACTTTCCAGTACTTGGGTACGATGGGGTAGGACAATCACTATATTTTGTAACCATCAGCTGCAAAATAACTAGCAAAATAAGGAATTTTATCTCGTAATTTGGAGACGTGTATTTTCAGTAATTTTAACTTGATGGCAATACCGCGAATTTCTTATGATTTTTGGCCTTTACTTAGGCCTATATGATATGTAATATAATATTATATCACAGATTATTTTTTCTCCCCCCCCCCCCCCCCCCCCCGGAAGTAATTTTTTGCGGGTTCCTCGCGAATAAATTATCAAACTCGATTTGTTATTAAATTTGTGTTTCGTCTCGCCATTGAAACTTCTTAAAACATTGTCTCACATTTAAAAAGCCCCCCCCCCCCCCCCCAATGCGGCTAAAAATTTAAAGTTATAATTTATATATAGATGGCACCGGCCTTCACTAAACTTTATATATAGGCTTCTATTATTAATACGCATAGTTAACTAATTATATTACGCCTAGTTAAGTCCTAGAATTGTTTTGATGTTGTTTTGGTTGAGATTATGAATAATATGAACCCATAAATAATTAAGTCTATGCATAATTATTTGTTGTTCACGGCAGCAGTTGGTACAAATCTCTTGGCATAAAAGAAATAAAAAATCAAGGTAGGATAGTTTACATTCAATGCGCTGCACAAATTTCAAAACTATAATTATTTATGGACATATATTATTAATAATAAATAATAATTACAAAAATTCCATATTATATCTATACCAATTATCAATTACACCATTAATGAGACTTGCATAATATATACTATGGTTTACAGTATCTTTGGGTTTAGAATGTTGAACCCAAAGACGGTACATAGCTCTTAGCCCGATTTGGCCCTATACCGCCTACAGCACATCATTGTAACAAATTAATTACCATTATGGTTTATCGTTTATCGGTTGGTGGTATCCATGAAACTGATGAAAGTTGTGAAAAATGTGTCTCAAGGAATAGGAATAGAACCGACGATAGAACTCCCATCTAACCCACAGTATTGCACGGAATAATATACACATTCAGACTTTTTGTTTCTTTACGCATTACAAAAATGTGTATTACTAATTTTATGACCTTTCTTGCTTGCTAAATAATAAACATGATCGAGTAAATTCTTTCTGGAGTTGACCGTGACGCTACAATATTGCATTGGTTTAACATTGAATGCCGCCATGCAGCCGCCCGGTATCTGCCTTGGAGCAGTTCTCCACTTGACCACCAGATGTCAGCCACTTTGCTTTTAAACGCGAATACACATGAAGTCAAGTGCCGGTAAGAGCAATTACTTTTAGGCCATTCAAACTCAAAGTAACCACCCCGTCTCTATTGTCGGAAGTTGATTGCTTAAATTTGCTGCATCTATAAGTTTAACTAGCACTATGCAGGTGGTTGTGTTCTACTATTATTTTGTTGATATTTTTTATAGCCTATAACAATTAACCTATTGGTATATCGATCATAGCATGTCTGATGGTTATTATACCGTATGTTTTATTGCAGATGTTATTGGTGTTGCCCGAGCTAGTGGTGCCATTACCCAGATCACGTCCAAGAATTCAGGGAAGCAGTTCAATAAGCGAGATGTCACTCTTGTTGATGAATCTGGCACTGCTGTAAGATCACCGACTTATAGACGGGTTTAGCATATGTTGGGGAAAGATTAATACGAACCAACAGCTTAGGCCTACCTTTGCTTACCTGCTGGCAGCCGTGTTACGGTTGAGTTTCTTTTCAGTCTATTGAGATACTAGGCTTTAACTATACTGGTAATAAAGCGTTGGCTGCACGTCGTTGATTCTCACCGTGTCATGCTTGTACCCGTTTGTTCTCAACTACACAGTGAGTGTTGGTAGTAGGGGTTCCATCAATCATCGCAGACTGACTAATCTTGTAATTGTATTTATTTATGAATTAAGAATTGACAAAGATAAGGTACCTACTGTAGCCTAAGTACCCGCCATAGAATTTCATGACACAATACTCGCCTTATATTTTTATCCCTTACCACATCCAACATTACCTAATACTAAATTGAGAGTAGTGCTGCATCCCCCAGATGCAGTGCACTACTCTAATTCTCAGCATATCACGTTTGTTGCCGGCTAGCCAGGCAACTTTTATATTAACTTCTTCTGCTACCAGCAAACTCCAAACCTAACTTGAATGGATTCATTACCAAGAGTTTCCCTAATTACTACACGGGTCATCTTGTCGTTCTAAGCCACATTCAGCTCACTTTCCAACGGATTCATTTCTGATGCCTCAATTAATTGTTTTGCTTTGATTTCGAGGTCCATGTCACTGTATGTAACTTATCATCATCATCCATCGCCGTTTCCGTTTTCTGGCAGGGTCAGTTTAGGTTTAGCTACCAATTTTTTTCCACTTCTTTCTATCCTCCCACAATGGTATCTCTTCCACATCTTCCCAGCTCTCTCCTCTTGCCTCCAAGTCTCCTGCTATGGAGCCATCTCTTCCTTGGCCTACCCCGTCTTCTTCTTCCTTCTTCAATCTTTCTTTCTTAGGCATCCAATTTTCCCCATTCTTTTCATATGTCCATACCGTCTCAACCGTGTCCTTCCTATCATGTCACTTAACTTCTCTGCACCTAGCATTTCTCTAATGACTGTGTTTCTTATTCTATCCGTTCTCGTCTTGCCCACTGTGCTCCTCAGGAATCTCGTCTCTGCTGCCTGCATCTGACTCTCCTTTCAATCTCCCATTGTCCAGGTTTTTGCTGCATACGTAAGGATCGGTATGAAATAGGTTTTACATAGTGTCATCTTACACTGATTTGAGTGATAAGGTATTTCCCTATCTCACACCAGGCCTTTCACACACTGGTAATAAGACTTTTGTATTGTAATGTTAATCTCCTTTTTAATCTTTCCACTTGCCATTACTTCACTTCCTAGATACTGTAGCTAAAACTATCCACCACTTTCAAAGTTTCTCCTCCAATGTTTATCTGAGCTGGATAATTCCCTGTGTTCCCTTCTCCTGGCATAGTTACAACCTCACTCTTTACCACGCTTATTTTCATACCTGCTTCTTCGATGTTCCTATTCCACAAGTCCGTATATCTCTGGAGTACCTCCTCATACTTGAACCATGCCACCAAGTCATCGGTAAACAACATAATCTCCTCATCTTCCATTGCCTCCATATTTACCTTGTTGTGGATGTCATCCATCTCGATGATTGAATAACAGTGGTGACAACACACTTCCCTGCCATAGCCCTTTTTTTTTGTTATTTGGAACTACCCTGACAATCCAAATTGTGTTTTCACACAGCTTTCACATACTACTTTATACATACTTTTAACCCTGTTTATCCACTCCTTTTCTTTCCAGACTCTCCCATACCACTTTCCTTGGCACACTGTCATACACTTTTACTATGTCTAAGAAGACCATTATCATTTTTCTTCCAAGCTCCCAACTCTTTTCCATGGCCTGTCTAAAGTACGAATAGAGGATCTATTGTGGATCTTCTCTATCTAAATTCGTTAACGTATTGTTCCTCATTCATCATGTGGTCAGCCACTCCTCTTATTCTTCTGTTGGTAATTATTTTGTAAATCTTCACTGTGTGGCATAGTAAAGTGATCCCTCTGTAATTACTACATTTTCTCAATCACCCTTTTTATAAATCGGCACAATTACTCCTTTTCTCCAGTCTTCCGGTATCTTCTTTTCTTTCCACAAAACTCAAATAACTATACAGCCACTGCAACTTATGCCAGTATTAAATATTAATTATAGAAAAAAACTAGAAACTAGAAAGTATAATTAAATTAATAGAATAAAGCTATTGAACTTCTTTAGGATATCTTAAAGAAGACCTCGGATAATTTGGTCCTTCTAATGACTGTTTAGTCTATTTCTCCTTAATCTACTACTAGGCTTATGTCTTCCAGATACCACCTGTAGTATTTATTTTTCTGTTCATTCTTGCAGGTTGCTTTGACTTTGTGGGGTCCACAAGCAGAGAGCTTTGAATGCACCGACGGTCCGATAGTGGCACTAAAGGGCGTTTCAGTCCGCGAGTTTCAGGGAGCGAAAACCATTTCGTGCATGACTTCTTCCGTCATGCAGATCAACCCCGACATCCCCCAATCCCACCGCCTTCGTGGTTGGTACGAGAACACCGGGATGCACCAAGAGTTCAAGGTGCAGCAAGGCGGTGGTCCGGGCGGCTCTTACATGGGTGCGCCCACCTGGCTGACGTTCCGCCAGATGAAGATGAGGCAACTCGGATGCGGAGACAAGCCGGACTACATCACGGTGAAGGCGACCATTATCACCACTCGCCACGAGAGGGCTTTGTATGTAGCGTGTCCTAATGACGGCTGCAACAAGAAGGTTTGTACTTTGTATTTAGTTAGTTTCAATTGAGTTGTGTGATGTGAGCAGATCGCCAAAGTGTGCCCCCAATTAAAAAAACGATCTTGCATTGTCACCCTTAGCCGCTCTGCGGAAAACAATGTTCATTACTTGTATCTGGTGTTGGAAAAAAGTTGATTTAGATTTAAGTGATCATAACTAAAGTTAATAGAAAAATTCAATCCACATACAGCTCATCTCGTTGCTATTGTGCATGTTCATTTTCCCGTTAAATTGTGTACTACATTAACTTGCTAGTAAAATAATGAAACATTGTATACTATTGATAAATGACTTGTTTGGAAAATAAAATGTGAATTTGACAGGTTATCATTTCACTTAGTGGTTGAGAAATAATAACAATTAACTACTGCAACAAAAGTTTATGTATTTTTTCTACATGTGCCCAGTAGGTAGGCCTAGGCCTAGTAACTAATGCGGTAATGCCTGGCCCAAAAATCCCAAACCCGAGATTTGTGACTAGTGCCACTCATTCTCCTACATCTCACTCAATGTGTGACTCTTGAATCTTGATGCTTCAAATCTGATTCTTGTGACCTTGTAACTGAGAGATGGGATGTATTTTCTCAAGGTTTTGGTCCAATGCTCTGCATGGCAAATAGCCTTGAGGTACTCAATGGCATCCTAAGACCTAAAGCATTGCATACATAGTGTGCTATGTAGTCTACTACGTAGTATATTGCTTGTAAGTTGTAACATGTTAGGTCTGGTCTTACAAATGTATCTTATCTTTAAATTGTTTTGTTACTTGACTGTGAAAGTTACTACTCAATTATCGTCGTATCGGTCAATTTTGGGAAGTAAAATAAAAAAAATAATGGTATCGATCGATATACCGATACTAATCAAACGGCAACCCTAATTTAAACTTGCTAATTCAAATTTTATTTTTTCAAACTACGTAGTTAAGAAGTTCCTACAGAAGCTATGTGTGTGGATGGCTTCAGGCTTAACGTTACAGTTCTTCAACTTATTTTTTGTTTTTTTGTAGTCCTGTCAATTTTTTTTTTTTTTAAATTCGAACAAGGACTTTTTGGTTCACTTGGACTTTGAATTATTGGTAGGGACCCTGAAATTTTGTGAATAACTTTTTTTCACTAAATGATGCTAAATAAATATGACTGTTTTATTATTAAGTAGCAAAATAAGGAAATAATGTTTTTCTGCTAAATTAGACCAAAAACGTAAACTTTTCTCATTATTTCTGTGCGTGTGTGTTTCTGTATTTCTTGAGCTCCAAAATATGCAAAATTTGATAATCGGACAATTAAATCAACATTTCTGTTCTAACTTCTAACATATAGTTGGCACCTTGACAGTTGAAAATATTATTATCGAAAACGCCTAGTTAATTACAATTAGAATTAACGTACGAAGTTAACTTTATATGGCCTCTAAATATTTTGTTTATATGTGTATAATAACTAATATGTGTTCATTTTGCAGAAGGGCGGTGATTGCAGTGCTATCTTTATGGCAATGTTGCCTTTACCTTGAGTTTAGGCCTATTTAGAT
Organism: Sweltsa coloradensis; assembly: GCA_024449915.1. Lineage (NCBI taxonomy): Eukaryota > Metazoa > Arthropoda > Insecta > Plecoptera > Chloroperlidae > Sweltsa > Sweltsa coloradensis. The sequence continues at coordinate 363,132 of JAMZAV010000840.1, read as the reverse complement.
TTACTGAAATTGACGATTTTTTATAATGAAATGAGAAATTTTTATTTTGCTATTTCTAAGTATCCCTAATTATAGGACATCTACTGTATCAATGTTTTGTTTTTCTTCAGGTGATTGAGCAAGGTAACGGCATGTACCGGTGTGAAAAATGTAACCGAGAATATGACTCCTACCAACACCGTCTTCTTACAATGGTAATGTCAGCTTTGGCTTCAGAGACCTAATAAAGGTTTATTATTATATCAAACAATAAACATTTCATCATTCTTATGATTTAAAATAACTGTCACTTACCATCACTTATTTAACTTCTTCTCCATGAAAATGATCAGTTAAATGAATTCAGTAATGTAGAACAATTCTATGTAGGTATTTGCAATTGCAATTGTCAAAATACTAACATAAGTATGTAATAAAATTTTAAGACAAGTAGGCCTACCCTACTACTAATACATTAAAGTAGATAACAAACCATGTAAGTGTCAGTAAAAGGTTGAATTGTTTCAGGCAAGCAATAATGTTGATAAATGATTATAGTAGTAGCGTGCCAATATACTGTACTGTATCAGTGTATTTATGCCAATAATAGGTGGGGTGCAGCCATCATGCGGTGCAATTTTTAATAGTCGTCATATCCTACTCTTTAAAATTTTAGTGGTCAAAATAAGGGTGAAGACATCCACTAAATGGCGGCCTATAATCAAGTAAATACTGTATTCAGTGCTCAGCTGTCTCTCTTCTAATTCCACCATGCTTTTGTGTTCGGTAAGCAAAGTCAGCGGAGATTTTCTTTGCTGACTGCGCTTGCAACCACTTTATGTACATCTGAGAACTAGCGTTTGCCGACGGTAAGCACTAGAAGTAGTGAGAGTTGCTGGCTCAGCGAGCTTGATTACTGAATATCGGTACGCGCCTACTATTTTCAATTTGTTTAGCTATGAAATAATATTCCTGATTTTGCTTCTTTTCTAGTTCAACTTGGGCGATTATACGTCAAATAACTTTGTCCAGTCGTTCCAAGACACAGCCGAGCAGATTCTGGGCATAACGGCCCAGGAGCTGGGTGAGCTTTTCCTGGCCGACCCTGAAAAGTACCAGGAGGTTTTTACTAACGCAAACTTTACGTCCTATGTATTCAAACTGCGCGTCAAAATGGAAACCTACAACGTACGTATTGTGTGAATTCCTCAATTCTCTATGCAAGTTTGAATGTTTTGCAGTCAACTCACATTAATTTGAATTTGGTTACTAATTACAAATTTGTTTCAATTTAAAACTGAGACAGAAGCTTTGAGTTAATTTTGTTAATTTTCTTGAAATGAATTGTTTTGTCATCAATCTTGTGTTTTTACTTTTTAGTTTTTTTATCTTCTTCTTCTTCTTCTCTTATGCCCACATTGACATATCTATGTCATCATGTGTCTTGACAACCAGTAAAGATAGGGCTCCTGTTCCCTCCTGTCCATACCCCCTGGCATTTCCCCATAGTGTCCTTTCAATGTAGCGCATCTAAATAGTAGGGTTGCCGTTCGATACGAATTTCAGTATCGATAATCGGACCAGTTAAATCGATGATCGATCGCGAAAATCGAATTTAAAAAATATCAATCGATAATCGATAATCGAATCAAAATTAGGCCTAAACTTGCTCGTATACCGACGCGGACTGTGGACCTTTTGCGAGTGCATCCTTTTGTTCCTTCTATTTGCTCAGAACAGAGTTTTTCCACACTAATAGTCTTTCACGAGCTCCCCCTCCCCCCCCCCACGCGTCTGGCCGGCGCGACGAGAGCGAGCTAAGTGGAGTAGACGGACCGCGCTACGCTACCCGGCTTGATTGAGTGTTGTCTTTGTGAAGGTCGTTCTTCTTGGAAATTGTGGTTCTGTGAAGTTTCATTTCAGCTTTTGTTGAGATTGTCGTTCATTCATTTACGAGATATTATCAGTTTAACTATTCAATGCTCCGATATTTATTTTGTGACGAGATGAATATTGTTAAGACATTAGTATGGAAGACGACGTAATATTGGTATGAGAGAACTGATAAGATAATATTATCGTAGCACCACGGAAAGAAGAAAAGCGATTACGAGTTGGCGAGGAATGGGGAGGAATGCATCTCGATAAAATACTTGTTGACCTTGCTTGGCCGTGACGCGCCGAGGTTGTGCAATCAGCGCCTGATCGGCGCGGGAATGCAGCCGCCTGCCGCCCGAGCCGAGCCGAGCCGGCCCGTAACACACACGCGTCATGCTGGTGGCCTATACTGCACAGTGTAGGCGCTTCGTACTTCACGCCTTACGAGTGTTGTAGATCTCGCAGTGGACGCATTTTTCACGGAATAAAGCGATTAATGTCTTGACTGGTACTATTTTATGAAGTTCTGCAGAGCGGGCAGTAAATTACAAAATTTCGGGCGGGCGAGCTATTCGATTATCGAAATATCGATAATCGATTCTGGAAGACTGAATCGATTATCGATCGTTTCGGGAAATAATCATATTGATCGATATATCGATTATCAAACGGCAACCCTACTAAATAGATGTCTGTCCTGTGTTCCATCACCACAGAGTTTACACATGCTGCTCTCCATCACACCTATTCTATATAAGTGCTTTGCTAGCAAGTCATGGCCGGTATCTAGTCTAAACTGTGCTGTTGTAGTTCTTCTCCTATAATGGTTTGTCCTATCATTTCTTCCTTTCCTTGTGTTAACTAGCTCACTCCACATTTTATCTTGCCTTTCTCCTTCCACGCCTTCTTTACCTCCGAGTTGCTGGCTGATTTCAGATGTGATTTAGCTGATCTGTATGAAATGTTGTTTATGAATTGCTTGGTTTTACTTCCCATTTTAGCGAGGAAATCAGCCTTCTCGTTTCCGTTTATGCCGCAGTGTGCCGGTATCCACTGTAGCATTACTGTGTTACCCGCATTCATCAACCTCAGGATTCTTATCTTGCAGTTTCTTATTTCTGCTTCTGTTTCTTCTGTACTCACTATAGCCTGGATAGATGCTCTTGAGTCTGTTAGTATCACCACCTTCCTTTCTCTAAAGTATTCAATCTTCTCCAACGCTTTGCTTATTGCTCTCATCTCCCCATCAAAGTTACTCCCATTTGATCCTGCTGGGAATGATTCCTCAAACTCTCTACTGTGTATTCCTGCACCTGCATTCCCTTCTCCTGGTGTTGCTGATCCATCCGTGTATATATGCAGCCACTCCTTCTCTGGGTATTCTTTGTGAATAAATCTTAGTGCCAGACTTCTCATATGCTCCTCTTGATAGTTCTTCTTTTTCTCTTGTATTCCTTCAATATTTAGTTGATGGTTTACTTCCAATGATGACATATTATGAATGTTTGGTTTTCCTATTTCTTGTCTGTTTTCAGTTATCACTTCCCCCATTAACTTTCCCACTACATTTCTAGCTTCAGTTATGAATGTTTTTTGTGTTTTAAGGCCTTCTTGGGTATCTCTGTCCCAATAATCTACATCCAAGCAAACCATTTTTTTATACAGGCTTCCAGCTGCTACATTTCTCCTTGCTTCCAGTGGTGGGACTTCAGCTACTGTTTCCATTGCGGTGATAGGTGTGGTTTTCACTCCTCCTGTTATGATCCTCAGGGCTTTATTTTGGATAATGTTGAGCTTGTCCAAGTGTGTTTTTGAAGTGTTAATCAACATGGCATTTCCATATTCCAACACTGGACGTATGTATGTTTTGTATGTCGTAGATAGTGTATTGACATTGGCTCCCCAAGTTACCCCTGATACTCTTTTCAGTAAGCCTAGTCTTTTATTACTTAATTGGCACATTCTGTCGATATGTCGATATTTTTATTAGAGGTGAAATTTGACTGTAAATTTGCTCACTTAAATTTCATAAAAAATTGAGTCGGTTTTTGCTTTGACATCATGTTGAATCAAATAATCAATATCGTCCAAACCTTATTTATTTTTATGGTTCCTTGGAATTGAAATTAATGAGGAATTATTACCATGTACAGTACAGTTGATATTTAACGCATGCCTAATTCAGTTAAGAGTTAACTGTTTTCTTTTCTAGGATGCTAGCCGTTTGAAAGCTACCATTTACCAAGTCCAAAAGCCAATCGACTACAAAGTCTACAACGCTCACTTAATCTCCGAAATCAAACGATTGCATAAAATTGGTAAAGTAGAGCAGTAACCTGATCGCTGAGTGTCGAGCTACCATTTAGGTCTACAAGAATTCCTACAATTTACGTACCTATTGGGCGTTTTCATTTTGATATTGGAATTTTGATTTGTAATTTTCCATTTGTAAACCATTCATTCACTATATTTTTCCTTTGGCCTGCAGTGCAAACCATTTAGTGCAGTTGGTTTCTAGGTCAGAGGTATTTATTTCTATTTAGCACAATGATAAATTTGTACCTTTTTGGTTTTTGGTTTTCATTACAGTCATGGATGCATGATAAATTGATAATACTATTGTCATATTTATGACTAACGTATTTTATAGGAAAGCACGTGGAATTAAGTGTACCTGTACGTACCTACTTAAGATAACTTTTTTCAATAATAATCTCCTATGTTTAGCAGGCTACATCTGGGAAATAGTAATTTTGAACACCTTAACATTGTCACAGATGAGCATTACAAAATCTGTTGCATACATACGTTTTAGTACTTTGAAACTGATGGCATATGTGTAGGCCTACGTACCGTGCATACCTCTAGCTTGACAGAATAGCCGAGCTGTTGCATCAAGCATTTGTTCTTTGTTAGTATTTAGCATCAAAGGTTATATCCTACTTTTAGTACTTACTAAGTATGAAGTAGGCCTACATGAATACAGTGCACGCATTAATCCAAATTTTGTGGATGACTTACATGCTGTGTGTAGTACTAGTATGTACAATTTTGTTTTTACAATTCATGTCATGATGATTGATGTGTTACCTTATGACATGCTAGCTGTTTATTTTTTCAGTTGGTAGTGGTCTATCTATGTTAAGCGCAAATCTTAGTTTGTAAATGTTCGGAAGTGCAGCCATGTACAAACTATTTATTATATTTCAAAATCTAGTACTACGTACCTACTATGCATTGATGACAAATGATTAGTTCTAAACATTAGACCTACTTTGTTAGCTAAATTAAATGCATTCACTATTCAGCATTAGTACATTGAATTTTGTTTTAACATTTAGTATTGTGGGGAAGTGTTTAGTGCAGGTACACTTAATATTGTATGTGCTTGCCTTTTAATTTGACTTTTATGTACTAGTATTTACAAAACTTTATTAGTTTTAAATTGTAATCATTAGCCCTAGTTTGTACTATCTAATTAATTGATAACATTGATTTCATCATCAGATTTTTTGGTACTAGTATTCTCACTGTAAATGCAGGACCAGTGCTTTGGCAATTATAAATAATATACTAATCATTGTTTGAGGAATAAAATAATTGATACCAGTAATTTTTAATTGTTGCATTTTAGGCACCTATTTACATAATTGTTTGTTGGTCATTCCCCCACCTTAGGCTTTGAGTTGGTTGTGCGCCCACGAGTTGCCTAAGAATCGTGGTGAGCGGAAGGTAAAACCTCTTGTTTCATGATTATGCATGTTAACTTCTTAAAGTTATTTTTCTTTACTAATCTCGACTTTATTACAAGAGGATTTCAACCACTGTCTTCTCAAAAGTATAAAATGTTCATTCCATCTCCTTATGTTTTTTTTTAGAGAGACCAACTGTGGATATCATGAAACAGCATGTTAACATTAAGAAGGATTTTCACAAAAAACAATGTGACTGCTTCTGAAGAATAAAAATGGTTGCGTTGATTACATAATTTCAATGCTGAAGTGAGAGACTTGCCCAATAGGATTATGTTTTTAACTTTTTTTTATATGTATGTTCTAAGATGTACATGATGCGATGCAATTTACTTTCTTACTATATGCAAGAGCAATGACCAAATTTTGTTGTCAATTGTTATTCTTCATAACCATTACACTTCAAGTTAATGTTATACCTGCCAACAGTAAATCAAGGGTAAGACATACCGGTATTATCTCTATTCTCTACCATAACAATTTGCAACCATATTTGGTAGAAAAAAAATATTAGGTAAGTTAATCATGAGATTAATGCAGTGAGTGCCGATCCAGGGTAACGTAGGTTTCTGCTGCGACTGTCGTATCTATGTACCCCAATGTTATTTAACTTATATACCTACCTTGGTTGATAGGCCTATCATTATTATTATTATTATATAATCACATTGATATGTAAACGTACGATTATGCTTTGTATTAAACATTACCAGGCAATACATGTTTAATAAAGATGTACCTTTTGCATCTCGTACATACTCTGTGCCGTATATTATTTCATCCTCGCAAATATCCATATATGTATGATATTCCTAACTAGCATTACGTGGTTTGTTGTGTTAGTTGCATGTTTTTGTTAAGTTTTAATGGTATATTTATTGTTTGTTTGAAAGCAAATTGTTTAGGGATGGGAGAGTGTACACGTTTTTTGTGGGTGTACATGTTGCTGTTTCTCTAAAAACTATGTAGTATGTTGTGTGCAACCGACTACCGGCTGTCCAAACGTTTGCAGCTGAGGTCTATTATTAGTACCAATATAATATAATATTAATTTGCACAGCAGTTGCTAAGTATATCTGCTCCATCGGAAGTTTGCAGATGGTGATGTCACCGGCCAGCTAGTTCTAGCCAATCAGCGACCCCCAATTTAAAATACTACTGATCGCTCATTGGCCCGCTCGGCCCCGCCGTTGCCGCTAGCATCTACATTCTTTCGATGGAGCAGTTATAATTAGCTGTGAATTTCCATCAATGTGTCAGAGTGTCTGCATTCAAATAGATGATTTTCAAAATCACCAGCGCCCTCTATATCGCGCGTGCAAAGCATTACAGGAGACAGGGCATTTACATGCATATGCTCGGGTGTGTGGCGTACTGCGTTTCCAGCACAGACAGTGCAGTACGCCACAATCCCAAGCATATGACATTTAACATGTAAATGCCCTTTCTCCCATAATGCTTTGCAACGAAGCGCGCATGCGCAGTTCATTCTGAAAATGGTCTATTAATTGTCAATAACAGTGCTCCACCCAATATAGAGATTTATTTGGGAATGTAATATATATTTAAAACGTGAAATTATATTGTCATTTCCATGGTATATTAAGTGGAAACTGGAAAGGCAAATGTTTGATATAGATAAAAAAAAAACATAACCTCGGCACAAATCCTATATATTGAGTTAAAAACACCACGCTACACGACTTCGTTGGTAATATGTTGGAGATGAGGATAGAAAGAAGTGGAAGAATTTGGTTGTGAAACCCAAGCTGACCCTGCCAGAAGTAGGAAGAGGCGATGGATAATAATGAAAAATGATTCGTAACACAACTCATTCATCAATATATATATATATTAATAATATATTTCCTATTTAAAATATCGATCTTTTGGTTGGTTATCGCTCACTCGCCGATTGCGTCGGGGCCCTGCAGGGTTGGCTTGGTCGCTTTGATTTAAAGTCCCCCACTGAAAATCAGTTATATAACTGAGTGGGTGGACTCTTAATAAAATTTATTTATTTATTTATTTATTTATTTATTTATTTATTTAAGAGTTCACCAAAAGAGATCATATCAATATTATAGGTGAAAATAAAAAATACATAAAAAAAGTTAATAATATAATAAATATAAAATGTTATGCATTTGTATTTTAATCAATAGTGTATTTGTATTTATTTTGTAGATTAGTTCCTTTGTGATATGTGAAAATACAGACAGAGAAAATAAACAGCAACACTTCTTACTATAAAGAATGTATCATGTATCCACACATACAAAATGTTAATATTTTTAGCTCACCTATTAGTTAACGGCAGAAGACCCAGACCAAGGTAATTTCAGCAAGGAACGGTCCTTGATTTCACTTCCAACGTCAACGGAGCTCGAGCGGAACGTAGTCTTCACCCGGTGATTAACCCTGACTAACTGCCTGGCGAAGATGAGCCACCACTAGGCGCACTTGATGACGTAACTCATCGAATGTTCTAGAACAGAGGCGTGGCTTAGTCCTAAACCTTTTGGAGTACAAGAGAAAAAACTTTCATTATCCATATATTCCAGTAAAAATTATTTGGATTTTGAAACATTAAATGGTAAAATTAGAAATTTTTTGATCCGCAATCAATAAGTGGAATTGATATTTTTTAATACAATCTAAAAGTTTAAAAAATTAACTCGCTCGGGACTTGAGCTTGGATCTCAAGTTTCCCGGGCAAGTTGGAAAGTGATTGTATTAAATATTTTGAGATGGTATTTGTAAGATGAGTTTGGTGGAATAGGTAGCTAATTAAAGAAATTCAAGGCTCGAAATGTAACCTCCCCATGGTACAAAAACTTCATAAACAGTATTTTTGACTTTCCAATTTTTCTTCTTTCATACTACACCATTTATTAGAAATTCATTTGTAGTGAGAGCCTATAGGTAACTCATGAGTATGTTGTAATTAGTGTTTTTTTTTAAATATATATTTAAAGAGTGGGCCCTCGACGATATTCTTGGGGGAGGGGATGGCCGTGTAAATTATCGTTTTCAGAATATAATACAAATACTCAAATTGTTTCACCCGCAAGAAGATTGTGATGGGCAATATATTTCCTACTAATACATTGTATTTTTGCAATAGTACGGTACCCTATGTTAAGAGTATTTATCACCATCGAACGGAACTTGAGCGCTTAGCGCGTGTTTAAATATTTAGAATTCCTCAGTTCACATAACCATTATGAAAAATGTGTTAATGTGACATAGTTCAATCCACGTTGAAGGTTGATGATAAATGATGAGATAAGTCTCAACAGTCTTATCATGTAAACTAAAATATAAAAACATCTTTCCTCAAAAATGATTTTCCGTGTTTTTCTGTCCGGAAGATTTTTTATGTTTTTGTTTACATGTTAGACCATTAAACTTTGTTACAACATTACTACATTTTTCATAATTGGTTTAGTAGCTGAGGAAATCTAAATAACACGCGCCAAGCCAAGCGCTCAAGCTCCGTTGAACACTGCTGTGACAAATACTCTTAAAACATCATTTCGTAAACTCCGCCAGTGACCACCCCCAGATTACCAAATTGACCACTTTGTGTAAGACGTAGACTGATTCGGGAGGTCAAAGATTCGCCCCCCCCCCCCCCCCGCCCCGCCCCGCCCTACAAATCCTGACTAAAAGTGTACTGAAACTTTTTCTTTTCTTTGCAGCGAAGGTGGCTTTTGTGTAGCTTCCCACCGACAGTTATTGTTTGCCTTCAACGATCATAATTGGTTTCAATTATTGTTCAGGTATAACAATAGTTATTATTTAGCGTCGTACATCGGTGGTGCCAGTGCTCAGCTACAAACGCGAGCACATCTTTACATTTATTTCTAGTTCCTGCAATCGCCGATAGAGCTCGCGCACTCCCTACATCCTCAGATGTGAAACGTTTGAAAGTCCTCTAGATGGCACTGCATGTAATTGTTTTCAGAAATCAGAATGAACCCTATGTTATGTAGCCCAGTATGCCTTTCACAAATCCGATATAATTGTATATATTTTATTTTTCGTGCGTATATTGGTTATCAGGCAAGGAGAGAGGTGGATGTAAATATTGATATAGTAAGTAGGCCTAAACGAAGTGAAGAGAATTTCATATTTGTAATAAGGTTCATTCTGGGTAAAACAAACTAGGCCTACATGTATACTTATGTGATTAAAATTTTATGCTGAATATTACGTAAGAAGGAAGGCTCATTCTAGCTAATCTAGGATAAAATGTATTTTATATTACTATACTAATGGGAATTTATAATGAATGTATTTTTATAGGGGCTCATTCTAGGATAAATACAAGTACAATGTCAATTATTAAAGTAATGACTATCAATACTAATGTGAAGTTATACGGTACCTATGTAATTTTTATAGTGAATTGCATTATACACATTGAATTGAATATACAACCTATTTGAGTAATTTATATAAATGAATTGCTTGATTACCATTGAAATTTAAGATTAATAATTCTATACATTTGTTTGGTATTTATTCTATCCACTAGTCACGACTCACGAGTCACGTATCACTGATTCTTTAATGAAGAACTTTACTCCAATAAATTAAAAATAAAACAACCTTGTAGTCATTGTCCGGTAATGCTTTTGTTGGAGATAATCGGTTTTTGCTTTCGATTACAAACCAAGTTTAGTGATTGAACTGTGCCGCTCTACGAGGCCAGGTACCTTCGGTACCACGTGACCGATGAATGGAGCCGACAAGTTAGCGCTGCTCTTACCTCTAGCCGTTTCATGATACCCTGATACTGTGGATGCAGATCGGAGGAGCTAGCTCCTCCACAACCACCGCGAGGACGACCCCCCCACCACCGCGAGGACGACCGAGCTAACTAGCCGACCGACGTCTCTCTCTCTCTCTCTCTCCGTCCATGACATGAAGGGAAGAAAATACGTACCACACGAAACTCTTTGATGTCAATCAGTAATTGTGCGAAAATTCATACTAACTTCATTTTCAAAAAATCCAAAAGTACATAACGACTTCTTTTACGTTCACACACTCGCGTTTAGTGACCCGGCACCTCCACCATAATTAAAAATAAGTCTATTTTTCTTAGGTATTTACAGCATCATTCATACCCTCGTTTTAGTTTTCACATTTTTAACTATTTTTTTAATGAGGTGCCAAGCTGATTCGGTGATGCCAAGATCAATGGTGGAAACACCCCTTATCCAACAACTAAATTATGTTTGAACTTTGAACAGTGATATATTATGTATATTTTTTCATTTTATTTTGATATGGAGTCCAAATATCAATATCGTGTCGAAATATCAATGTCTGTACCCAGCCACACCACCCTCCCAAATCCTAACAAGAGGAGAGTGACCATGCAGCGGGTAGTGACATTTGGTACAACCTTTGGGTTTCTAAACCCAAAGGTACAACGTTCGGAGAAGGTTTTTGATTACTTGATAGCGTAAATCATTCATTGCCTTGTTAAGTTGTTTAGAGTTTTTTAAACATCGTGATTTTTTGTGCGACGTTTGTAATCTTTATTATAAAGGAAATTCCATTTTCAAAACTTTAATAATTATTAATTAGCTTGTAATACCTTAAATTATTATCCAAGCATAAATGCAATTCAAAACCATGTAGGCATCGTTTTCAGTAAACAAATTTTAGATGATGATTTCTGTTGCTTAATATTTAAGTTTTCAAATATTTACTTAACTGTAGTTCATTGTTGTGTCTGCATCTGTGTAATTAGATTTATTTAGTTGTCACCTTTAACTTCTTTTCATGAATATGTATTGGATTCAACCATCTCCTCTAGAAGATATTTTTGGCGCCGAATGCAATTCGTATGTGCCATACCATGGGCGGTAACAAACCTTAGAAACTGAAACATGTATTACGAAATAGTGAAAGAAGGGGCTACTCGCGTTGTAATATTTCTAATGATTATAATTATGTCATTAAAGGACTAATAAAATAAAAGTAATTTTAAATTCCTACCGAACTGATTTTGTCCGGTACCTACTACTTAATACAATTATTATTGTAAATCTCTTGTCCTTCCCTTGTCAACAAAAACCGCCGAAAAAATTTTTGTGGCCTTTTTCACATACCCGACACACTCACATAATATTTTTAAATTTTCTCAATATTTGTAAAAATTTAAATCCAGTGACATTAAATTTAATAAAATAATATATAGTATTTTGACCCCTTTACATCTGATGGCAATGTTTTATATTCTCCGATTCCTGCAAGAAAAACATGAATTCTTTACTCTTTGGTCCTCATCATTTCATTGCTACTCCCGAACCTAATTACTGCCAAGGTAAGAGCGCCACTGAAAGAATTTATCTAGGGCACACATGTAAATGTAAGCGAATTCAAACACCGGATAGGCCCACTTCCGTGGTTTTGTGCATGATACATCTGCTCACCTCACCTGCTCACATCAAATTAAAGTAACACTTAACCGAAATACCTAACCGGGGTCGATAATTTCAGCGTAACTAAAGCAACGAAAATGTATGCATATTTTAGCTCTATACGTAAATAGATGTACTACATGGTAACAGCGTAGCAACTATAGCAACTTGGCAAGTGATACGAAAGAATACTTAATTTGACTACAATGGGGGAAATATATTGTTTGTGTGTGTGTGTTGTTTTGTTTTTCTGTTTGTTCGCTCTCTGCCGTCGCGTTTGGTGCGCCGCGACTCGAGCGCAAGCCAATCAGAGAATGGGGTTGTCAAACAAACCGCCACTGTCGCGGCAACCCAGTTCTCTGATTGGCTGCGCTGAGCGCTCGAGTCGCGTCGCACCAAACGCGAGACAGTAAACGCACCTTTACTCCGATCTTGATTAATTTTCTCTGGATCTCTTCGAAATCTTTAAGCTTTGATCTGCAACGTTCCTCCACATTCGCCAAAAAGTAATGGTTAGGGTCCCGTCAATTTACAATTTTACCTTTTAATGCTAATTAATTATATTTAAAAAATGTAAATGCTACTTTTACAACATTACGTTAGGGATGCAAAATCAGTTAACTGCTCCTTGTGAGTCGGCCCCTCAGCTTTAGTGGCCTGGGCTTTCCATGCAGTAAATCCGTATCTGCTAAGTCGTGATTCTAGTCAACACATTACACAATTTACTACTGAGTCCAGTTCATTAGTTCAGTGGCAAGCAGACAATTTTTCATATTTGACAGAAATAATAATTAGTCTTATTATGAATAAACAACACTCTTTGATCACATTAATAACGTGCTGACACGTGTTCAAAAACATTGACTGATGGTAAGACAAAAAATGCATGGACCAACACATCTCATTAATACACGACACTCTGATGATAAAATCTATTGTTATAACTACGAGTATTATGAAAGTGGGTCATTGCCCCCCTAGCCCCCCCCCCCCCCATATGTAATATTTCCTTCCACCTGTCTGCCATAGGCAAAATATGTCGTCGTACACTAATAATTATGCATCAAGTACACACTCCTATTCTAAGTCATGCATAAATTATATCTTGTTCCGTTACCAATTTGTTGTTGCCGAGGAAGATATAGTTGATCGTCGACATCCGACTATTGGTGTCCATTTGAGTGGAATTGGGTTACTGGTGTCTCCATTAATAACCATTTCTGCGTCCGGATATCTTACAAGATATAGAATTTACCTCGTTATAGCAAATCCATTAACTTTCTAGAAAATGATAAATTGAGGAAAATTTTAGCAATCTTTTATACAATTGTCTGGTTAGGGATTAAACTTGCTTGAGTGGGAAGATTGATATAACTCTGGGTGGTAGACTAATAATGGGGGGGGGGGGGGAGCTCTGGCAAACAAAATGATAAAACAATAAAGAAAAGTTAGTCCTACCAACTGAACCGAATTTAATTCACAATAGGGAAAAGTGTGACAGACCTGAATGAAGATTTTCCCTGAGGTTTTCGTATGTCAAAAGGCGGTTGCTGGGATATTGTTGTAAAACTCTTTTGGGCATTTCTTCCTAACTGTTCGCATGCCTATTTACCAGAGAGATTAGTTAGGGCAAGCTGTTCCTTTTTCTACAACTACACCAGAGTAAATTTTCAGAGATAAATATATATAGATATTTCATATGCATAAGTCGGATCAGGGAGGGAGTTTCTTCGGCACACACATTACATCCTCCCTTTTAACTATTATATATTTAGTATTAATTAACTTGACGACATCCATATTTGTACCTTGTATAAATCCACGGATCAATAAAAACTTGAACTTGAACTTGAACATCAGCTGGCCCGAGATCAGTAAATTATATTTTATTTTACTTATCTTGCGACTGGCCTGGTCTGTCATGTTCTCCTCTCCTATTTATTCTTTTTCTTCTTTCTACAGTCAATATACTTAGAATTTTAGACACATACATAGTATCAGTGATGCTATAGTTATCAATAATTGAGATTGAAATCTAGCCCCCACCAAGACCCCCGCGCTAAATGCTGTACATCACGCCACTGTCGACTCTTGACATTATCTCCGGGCAAAGCACCCAGATGAAATTCCATTCAATTAGTTGCGACGGCGTCTGATCGTTCAAGTAGCCGACTGTTGTATTAATCCCGAGAGCACGTGTGATGTGACGACATCAAGTGGTAATTCACACGCGCGACTGAGGATGTCAGGCGGATCTGTTTGTGCTCGGGAGGACGACGTCTTGATGATTCCGGGGTTTCCATGTCGATGACGACCGTGATGATGCATTATTATGAAGATGTCGTCGTGGCATACATGTTAATAGTTATTGTTCCCTTTAACCATCTCCCCTTAAGAAACTGACATCAGTCATCACATTTCCAATTTTAGGCACAAAATGTCATACAAACAAAATCATGACTTCTTTGATGGATTTTAATTTTTTGTTGGAAACCTGCCCAGGTAGGCCTATAATTCGTATGTGCCTCTTTATAGAATAGATGTAACTGAAATGCCCAAGGGCTGATTAAGACGACCCGATTATCTTCCTTTCATTCGCATTTGTGGAATAAACTTTCAGTCTGGCTTGTCTGTGGCGGGAATCGATCCGAGACCCTCGCGAATCAGAGTCATGCGCGGAACTCGAGCTACAGCTGTCGGTTCAGTACTGCTGTAATGACTATCTTCCAAAGATGGTCTAAGATAACACAATGATTTTAAGAATGTATGTTTTTTTATTAAAACGTTATACATCCATTTCGTTTTTGTTTCAAATTTGTTTAAAAATATATTCAATTATATTTTATAGACCACGCTGTTAGAAGTGTGTGATGATTCAGACAACTTGACAACAACTATGCAAAGTTTCATATTGACTACAGGGAAAAAGGTGCCAATGGTGTTACAAATAATGAAGAAAAAATACGACCACCTACTTGACACCTAAATGCATCAAAGTCTGTGGTTTAGTAATCTATCGCTGAACGATAATCAAAACCCATTTCTGGCTTTCAGGCAGTGCGACCTTCTAGAAAAATACAAAACAATATCCTCCCAAGTGATTTGCATCTCATTAGTTTAACGAAGTCTTTGTTCCGTTTCCCATCCTGCAGCGCAATTAGTCCTTGGGAAGGTCATTAAAAGTCCGCTTTAATGTGAGATTAAGTAGAATTTATTAGGTTAATAATTCACTGGATGGAACTTTATTCACCGGAGATAGATGGCGAATCTGGGGGATGGGATCCAGGCTACCCCAACAGGGAGGGTTGTTAAAATCTCGACCTACTCCAAAGGGTGTGTGGGGGAGGGGGCTTCGAGACGAGACGCGAGTAGCGTAACCAGAACCACTCTAAAAATTATTAATAAATGTAAGTAAACTAAATGAAATATGCAATAATATATTACAGTGTTGGCTCCCGGGTTCAAATCCTGTCGAGACCGGCAATTCTGACTGAAGGTTTTTCCCGAGGCAAAAGTTATTATTATTATTTATTAATTTGTAATAGAAGGGATGAAACATTTAATGACATTCACACAACTGTACAAAGTTCGACATAAGCTCCGTGTTTTATTCGGTTAACAGGAATGGCTGTTGCAAGCGTCGGGCGTTGGGGGTGGGGAGGACATCACAGTGAAACCTGTTAGGTATAATATAAATCATTTTTATAATTATACTTGTAACTTTATAACTATTGTGTCTTTAACTAATAAATACATAATGATGGTACTAAAATAATAAAGTGAAAAGTGTGCGCGAATTTGTTGTTGACCAATGTCCTACCTGACCGAAGTCTAGACAGTCTTACAGACTAGACTAGACTTTATAAGTAGTTATGAATCATGATGCTAAAACATATTTTGTTACTGGGAGATGACAATCTAAGATAAAACCAATTAAAACAGCAATGCAAACATGGCCAGTCCTATTGTAATTTAATATAATTACTTTTAGGAAAACGATAACATTCACTTCAAATTAAGTAGCAAACAATTTCATACAATCATTTCATAACTTATTTTCGTATAAAGTTCTTGGAATACCTCTTGATACATCAGGCATAGCTACATCATAGCTCTGGCATTTTGTTTATTGTTATTGAACATATCAGACATGAGTAACAATAATGACTTATATTGAACTATTTTAAAAGTATTATTTTGTGAATACCTCATTCAAACTTTGCCAGACGAACTTGCAAGGAATGCTAATTAATTGGCGTCGTCGCGTCGAATAATATGAGTGACGAGTCTGCAAAAGATTAAAAGTGACGATACTAACTTGGTATAGACTGTATAGTAATAGCGAGTGAGAATAGTTTGGAGGGGATGTACAAGGTGGTTTTAAACGGTTTATTCCCAACAATCGTCTTAAATAAGAAACCCCTTGGAGGAAATCTTCACTGGGATTGCCGATATCCAGTTTCGAACCGCGGACTAGAGTATCGCGAGATACGCGAGCTACTTCTATCGCTAGGAAACTCGTATGGTTATTCAGGATTGCTGACATCGGGAATCGACCGTATTAGTGGTAGTGGGGTCCTCTAAACCGAGAACATACACATACGAAGACTTATTAGTAACTAGGAAAACGCTAAAGTCCCGCCGCGTTGATGGATGAGCTTTTTCAAGTTTTTAGTTTGCGTGGATTATCTTTACTTTTGCAAGTGCTTTGGTTTTCTGCCTATGCATTGTAGGTGATTTTTGTCAAGTTTCTATTGTTACTTGTCAATTGTTATTATTTACCGTAAAAAACTTATATTAAAAGCTTTATTTCTATGGATTCTGGCTACCTTTTTCAACTTTTTGTTTCAAAAAAAATACATCACCATATCCTTAATGTCCATGTATAATATGAACGTTGTAACCACACCCGTTTGGTCAGAATCGGCCCAAATGGCACGAAAATATCGCACTAAAAATCGAAAAAAATCGTAAAAGTACGATATTCATGAGAAATATTTCTTCGATTGTACCCAAAAACAATACACCTCTAAGTTCAGAGATTCCAAAGGTCCCCTCAAATTTTCAGCAAGATCGCATATGCCGTTTGCCCGGTATAGAGAGCGAACAAAAAAAACACCCGAGCCAATTTTTTTGGGGGGTCAGTGAATGTGGTATGTACATGTGTGCAAAATTTCAGGTCGATCAGAGAAACGGTGCGACCTGTACCAAAGCAGTAACAGAAGAAAAGAAAAAAACAGACATTCGAGCCATAAGAGTCAAGTGGAGACGCTCGCTACGCTCGCTCAACTATGCACTAGTATCAATGTAAAACATCAGTTAGAAGGTTAAATAAAGAATTTCAAGAAATCCCCACTTTTCGAAATATTTTGGGAGACAATTAGCTAAAATCATGTAAAATATCGTTTACGACGTAATTTTTGTATATTATCATTTTAGATCCGCATTATGCTTTAGAATACGAAGTGTGATAGTGTGATAGCCCTTTAATTAGTCTTGTCGTACACTACTGTGCGTTACGCAATGACTTCCTGGCTCAACACACACACGTTATCATGAATACAATTGTCACTTACCCTGGCAAACCATGGCCTACATTTTATAATTACTTGCACGTCCTTGTTGTATCCCATCCGAACCTCCAATCAATCTGAGTTGTGAACTTGGAATCAACGCTGACATAGCCTACTAACTGGGGGACGGTGATTCAGAAGGTCTAGGGCTCGATCCCCACCAACCGCAATACTGATAAATAATTTAATTTTTAAATTTTACATTTTTTAACGTATATCCTATTCAGTTAAAAATTGATTTACATAGGAGGACAACTAAATAAATCTAATAATTACATAGATGCAGACACAACAATGAACTACATGTTAAGTAAATATTTTAAATACTAATATTACAACGACAATGTATTAATTAAAACATAATAATTTTAGCAAGAAATTCAAAATGGATATTAAATGCAATTAATTAATGAACCAAATACAAAAAAGGGGCGGGGGAAAGAAAAGAAAAAAGGAATAAAGAAAGGAAAAAATCAACAAAAATAAAAACGAAAAGAAAAAATCGATTTATTAGACGATCCCATCTCAAACGAATATGAGGTTTGCCAAAAATCAGGAACAGAATAGCATATCAGGGAGTAATCAAACTTTCGCGGAAGAAACCACCGAACGCGATTCTTCATCTCTGTGTTCAAATCTTGATAACAATATAGTAGGCATACAAATGATCTAAGAAAGTTGTTTTAACCCATTTCACACCCTCTTTTACATTTGCATTTGTTAGTTCTTACGTATTTCATTATCTATTCACCAATCAGCAAAGCCACACAAGTAAAAAAACACAAGCTCTCCTCAAG
The DNA here is from genome assembly GCA_024449915.1 of Sweltsa coloradensis. Taxonomy (NCBI): domain Eukaryota; kingdom Metazoa; phylum Arthropoda; class Insecta; order Plecoptera; family Chloroperlidae; genus Sweltsa; species Sweltsa coloradensis. Next base: position 344,710 of record JAMZAV010000840.1, on the reverse strand, counting down.
TGTGATACTGATTCAAGCCGTTTTAATAAATAACAAGTAAAAATAAATATGTATATTTTTGGAATAAAAATATATTTTATTACAATGCTTTTACATATTATCCCACCTTTGTAATGTTTGCGTGTCAATAAGTGCTCTAGAATGCATGTGAAATTCGATGAGATTGGGTTACGAATAGATTTTTAAATGCACTTGTAACATTGTGAAAAGTTTGCCCAAACTCATCTAACAGTTTTTTTTTAAGCAAACTATCTTTAAAAATGTGTCAATTTATATTTCCATGGTATATTTAGCAGAGTTTACGAAGTTCTTTTGCAAAAAGTGTGTGCCCACTGCAGGGTATACAAATGGGGAATGTCCAAGGTTTGTTTTAGAGTAGTCAATCCCAGCATTTGCCTTAACGACCTACGAAAAACTCGGCAAAAAACTTTCTGTCCGATGGCGGGATTCGAACCCATTCGTATGAGCTTCCTCTGTCGGTGAAGTCTCGTTTAAAAAGTACGACACAAAACCGGAAACAAGATATCCAATAAAAATAATATTCATGTAATTTCTAACAAAAACAAATCGTTTTGAATCGCATGTTTTTGCGTTAGTTGTTATTTGCGTCGTTGCGCGGCGCTGCAGCATAGCTCTTGGCTCGTGCCCGCTCTAGTGGGCATGGGCAGCTCCTCAGTCGAGTTCAATAGCGTTAGGTGTGAACACTCTCCTCGCGCACGCTGCAAACGTGGCTGCTGTCAGCGAGACTTGCAAAACACGACCGTCCTCCAGATTCGTTTAATTAAACCGCGTCACTCCCCTTAACTTGTTGAGGCGGACGCAAGGGGTAGGTTCTGTGACACAGTGAGGGGTTGGCGACAAGGTAGGCAGACGCAGGTCTCCCGGGCGAAGCACAACAATGATGCGACTCAAGGGGTGTGAAATGTGTTGCGAGTGACAGTGAATTTAAGTAAATAACAAGATTTTATTTCTCATGGAAAAATCAACGGGGAAATACATCAACTTACAATGGATTAAAATATGATGTAAGTACTTTTTGTCTTTGTTTACAATATTTTTGATTTGTCGTTTACATGCATTTTGACAGAAAAGCTTTCAGATGAGCCTGAGAATATGGTTATGTTTTTCATTCCAGAAAAACATTTTTTCATTAACTTAAGGTGACATACGAACCTCTTTTGAAAATTAATTAAACCCACTATTTTTGGCCATGCCTCTTTTCCTTGTCGATGTTTTAGAATCTAGTTTTGAGAACAATGGAGAACATGAATATTGAATTTTATTACTAAAACTAGGGTCTACAAAGTGTTGTGATGTTGCAAAGGTACCTAGTAGTAGGTACAGTCGAGTATTTTCGTAACGATCAAACTGTTTTTGATTGTGGTTTTGTACTGAATGTGGTCAGCGTTGCTCGTGGGTTTCGCTCTATTATGTTAGATAATAGTTTGTACGACCATGAACACATGGGTAATTATTTAGCAATACATGAAGCGAATGCAGAGCATTTCTCAATTGTTTTTTGTCCGCCAATATTCACGCAACGGTTGCAACTGAAAGAAGGTGTATGGCAAACTCCAGGACACATTTTACTGTGGTCACTCGTGACAATATGCGTTTGTCTTCGGTATTTTGCACAATTTGTGTACGTTTTTATTAATTTGTGTACAGAGCATGAGCATTATTTAGACGAAGGGCGGGAGATCCGTGAGGTTGTAACAATACTATTTGAGGCGATGAATGTGCAAATTATATGACAATATAACATAGTGTACTGTTGATGCTAAATCATTCCAATGTTGAAACGCTATTTTTACAGAAAATATTCAAAAAAAGACGGGGCACGAAACTATGTTTTCCAAAATTAATGTAAAGCAGAACTTTTGGAGTATGAACAACGTCATAATAGTCTTTTCAGAAGACCAAGACCGTTTTAAACGTTTTACTCCCAAACTCCCAAAATTGAGTATTTTTTTAAATCATTTTCGTGGATAATTTTTTTTTAAAAGTATTCGATTGGAACTGAATCAAGCCAACAGGTTGGTTTCACTTTCGTTGAGTGCCCAACGGTTTGTACGGGGGAGGGCGGTGTAACCTTCGACAAGTAAGTTCCTCCACCGGGCCGGGCAGAGGTGAAACCTCGGGCACTGTTGTCAAACAATCACACCCTCAGTGGTGCTGGCACCTCCATCCATATACCACTCACATACACAGGATGAGCGTATTTGCCTCTTTTGTCTCCCTGCATCCCCACCATTGTTAATGTTAAAAGTGAGATTTCATGAGAAATATCTCTTCGATTGTTCCGGGAGCAATTCAACTGAACACAATCGCAACTGAACACAATCCCATCTGCACACAGCCCAAGTGAACGCAGTCAACTGGACACAGTCGCGACTGAACACAGTGCAACTGAACACAGACGCAACTGAACACAATCGCAACTGAACACAATCGCGACTGAACACATCGCAACTGCACACAGAGTCGCATCTGAACACAAGCGCGACTGAACACAGACCCAAATGCACAGATGCATTTAGTCTGAAACCCGCCATTATTGAACCCCCCCCCCCCACACTCCCTTGAGTGATATAGTCAAAACTTGCCAAATTTTGACTGAATGCAAATAAATTGCAACAGTAGGTTTTATGGTAATTCTTTTAAGAAAAAAGTCGTCTTTAGCTTATCCAAAATCCACTAAAATCCGCAGGGGTAGGTTGGTCAAAATTAGGTTTTAATCATCCCATAATTAATTGACTATGTTAAAATATTGTTGTTCCGATCGTCACGTGTGTCATTTGCAGACCAAGGGACTTAATGTTTTTGGGTTGGCTGCCCGACAGAATTACGACTGCCAATCACATTCATAAATGCATTTATATTGTTGACCCAAAACAATCACATTCATTCATATTTTTAATATTGTTGATACATTTTGTCATTTCTAGCCAACAATTGGGCGATCCAATTGAACATTATTGCGACGAAACAGATATTTTCTCGACTACTTAGTAACAGTTTAACACCCTTGCATGTTATTGCGTTCATCATCGTTCATTGTTGAACTATTGAACGATTACATTCTATAATGATGGTTGCGATCCGTTACCTGGTGGCTCTAATGGAAGCGCGGTATAAACAACAATGCTATTGCCTACCCACCACAGTACACATATTATCAAGGAGCAGATGTAAGCCTAGAAAACAGAGTTTTTTCAAGTTGCAATATCCATGGCACAAGAATGTAAACGTCATGAAAATAATCGTGCAGCAAATTTAAAACTATTTATTTGTTTATTTTTTATTGGGTTTAGGAAGATTTGTCAATTTTGAACAATTACATTCGCTCTGCGCGCTCGGCTCTGCTGGCGACTCGGCACGGCCCGGTAACATACTTTGCCGTGCTGCCAATTATTGGATGAGCGTAGCGAAGACTTCAATTTCACTTACCCTGAGAAAAATAGCTCGGATGTTTTTTCCCCGTGAAAACGGCTGCTCCGATCTTGATGAAAAATATGGAGGTGACTTTCGAAATCTCTGAACTTAGAACTGCCACGGTTTTGGGTTCAATCGAAGAAATATTTCTCATAATTATCGTACTTCTACGATTTTTTCGATTTTGAATGCGATTTTTTCGTGATATTTGGCGAACGGCTACTCCGATCTTGATGAAACTTTATATAAATGTTCAAAATCACTGAACTTAGATATGTTGTGATTTTCTGGACAGTCTAAGAAATGTTTCTAATGTTCGTTTTTATGCGATTTTTTCGTGATATTTGGCAAACGGCTACTCCGATTTTGATAAAATTTTATGGGAATGTTCTAAATCACTGAACTTGGATATGTTATGATTTTGGGGACAATCAAATAAATATTTCCCATTCTTTTAGGGCAACGATTGGTCAATATGACCTCGCCGCCCCGCACTTTTTCGCGGCTGGCACAACGATGCTCGTGTCGGTTCACGGTCTCTTTCAGACTCGCAGTCGCAGTCGTTCACAACATGGTTCACTCTTGCTCTTGTCTTGATTGGATGAGCGTAGCGAGCGTAGCGAGCGAAGCGAAGATTCCATTCTACTACACTGGAGAAAAAATTCCGGAATGTTTTTTTTTTGTATTTTTGTCTGTTTGTCCACACGATTCCGGCTAAAACGATACTCCGATTGCGATGAAATCTCTGAACTTAGAACTGGCACGTTTTTGAGCGCAACCGAAAAATTATTTCTCATGAAAATCGCAATTTTACGATTTTTTTCGATAAAAAAAAAATCTTCGATTTATAACACCTACATGCTTTATCCGATTTTAATGATTTTTTCACAGAACCTTAATTTTATGAATTTAGGTATTCGTGTGAAATTTGAGCGTAATCGAAAAATTATTTCTCATGAAAATCGAAATTTTACGGTTTTTTCTTTTTTAAATTAAGTCTTTGCCTTATAACACCAACATGCTTTATCCGATTGTAATGATTTTTTCACAGAACCTTTAAAAACCTTTAAAATTTATTTAATTAATACATTCGTTTGAAATTTGAGTACAATCGAATAATCATTTCTTATGAAAATCGAAATTTTACGATTTTTTTCTTGTTTTTAAATTACGATTAATTTAAAAAAATTGAAAATTAAAGTTTATTTTTAATTAAATTTAAATAATTTTTTTTTAAATCTTCAACTTAGTAATGATTTTTTCACAGAACAACAGAAAATCCGCAAAACACTTGGCTACTCAATGCACCAATTACGCTCATCCAACAACGTGGCGGGACTTAAGCGTTTTCCTAGTAATGACCAATGACGACAGTGAAAATGACGACAACAATGATGGCACGAAACAGTAATCGTTTGGACAAAAATAATTAACTATTAAAGCTCATCCATCAACGCGGCTGGAAAAAGCGTTTGCGAAGCGGCCTAGTATATTTATTATTATAAGTTAGTTAATATGTTGTTTTAGGGCACTCAACAGTAGAGTTATCAGTGCCCATCAAATATTTTTTACTGTCAGTTGTTCACGGTGGGCATACAACCGACGCAACCTTGGCCTTACTCGTACCAGGTCGTCATCGGATAGTAGCCTCTGGAGATAATGGGAAGGATCGAGTAAGGATGTTGCCTAGGATGGGTTAGACAGGGTGGGAACGGTGGAGTGCTTGTTGCAGAGAAAAAGGTGAAAGAAGAAAATAAATGTGGTTAAGGGTGTGTGAATGAGGAAAGGAGTGATAAGGAGTTGCACAAGAGCTTTCTCCGCAACACACACCCCATCCGGCCAGAGGCATTCCTCCCCGCATTCCAGACGAGCGTCCTATGCGGTAGACTCGGGTTCGAATCCCGGTCTGAGCGGACTTTATTAATTTCTAAATAATTGAAGTTGGATGAGCGTAGCGAGCGAAGCGAAGATTCCATTCTACTACACCGGAGAAAAAAATCCAGAATGTTTTTTTTTCTTTTTTCTTTTTTGTCTTTTCTTTTCTTTTCTTTTTTTGTATTTTTGTCTGTTTGTCCACACGATTCCGGATAAACCGATACTCCGATTGAGATGAAATTTTATGGAGGCCTTATCTAAATCTCTGAACTTAGAACTGCCACGTTTTTGAGCGCAATCGAAAAATTATTTCTCATGAAGATCGCAATTTTACGATTTTTTTCGGTTTTTTTTAAATTTCATCGACTTATAACACCTACATGCTTTATTCGATTTTAATGATTTTTTCACAGAACCTTAATTTCATGAATTTTGGTATTCGTGTGAAATTTAAGCACAATCGAAAAATTATTTCTCATGAAAATCGAAATTTTACGTTTTTTTTTTCTTTTTTAAATCAATTCTTTGACTTATAACACCAACATGCTTTATCCGATTGTAATGATTTTTTCACAGAACCTTAATTTTAGAAATTTATATATTTGTGAGAAATTTGAGTACAATTGAATAAATATATCTTATGAAAATCGATATTTTACGATTTTTTTCTTTTTTTAAATTACGATTAGTTAAAAAAATTAAAAATTAAAATTTATTTTTAATCTTCAACTTAGTAATGATTTTTTTCACAGAACAACAGAAAATCCGCATAACACTTTCAATGCACCAATTACGCTCATCCAACAACGCGGCGGGACTTAAGCGTTTTCCTGTAAATAAAAATAATTACACTTACGGGAGTGTTTCCCGACCAACCAAATCGAGAAATAAACCCTCGCTCATACCTGTGTAAAGGTAATGACAGTCGTCCTAAAGATGGAACCCACAGTGGTTCAGAAACGTCGAACTCACACACTAGTAAGTGTAAACACCCGACGTGACGAAATGACCCGTTTCTCACCTTTTTTATTATAAATAATTTTTGATGGTCAGTTTGAAGGCAACAGATATTCGTTGCAGTACTGTTCCATCCATTCAGATGTATAATGCAACTACAATTCAGAGATTAAATGTACCCGTGGTTAAGACGCTCGTCTGGAATGCGGGTTCGAGTCCCGGTCGGGGCGGACTTTTATAATTTCTAAATTGTAGTAAATAAAAATAAATTCCATGCTTCAATAGCAATTCAAATTGCTTTAGGAAATCGATATAAAACGGCCTATTGCCTATACTCATAAACATTTGGAGGCCGGCAATTATAATATTACTTGATCACATCAAATGTGTTGGTATAAGGTAAGTGAACTGAGGGTGTTTCCTACTTAATAAACGTAGCAGCTGGCCAACAATAAAAAATTAATTTAAACAAGTTGACCGAATTTTATTCTAGTCAATACCAAGAATGTACACAATAGCTAAATAGTACAACCACACACATACACGTTAACTTGCGCTTCATAATATGTACATGTTATGTATGTGTAGTGTGTGTATGTGTATGTATATTGTAAATGTTATATTATGTACATAATATATGTTGTAAATATACAAGACTGATAGAAACGTGATAAACCCATCACATGAAACTACGCTTCAGCAGCCATTTGCAATGGACTAAGCCGCACTAGAATATAGTAACATATATTCTTATACTATCAGCACAGTCTATTATCTGTACTATCAGTTACTAAAACTTTAGCAGTATGAGATATTATTAGAAGTCTAATATACGTCAGAAGTCGGTGTCATAATCATTGGCATCATTATTCGCTGTGGTTCTTCTTCAACTTCTTTACAAAGCTTCACAAGAACACAAAAAACACAAGTCGGTACAGCGAAGCTTCAGTGTTTTGCACTAGCATTTATTGTAGAACATTGTATTTGCACGATATCAATAATATTCCAACAATTTCTCAAGGAATGTCTTTGTGGCAAGCCATCGGATAACAATCAATCCATCATCCAGGCACCAGCCCCAGCCACAATCGAATCTAAGAAAGTATGGGTTGTCTGGAATCTGGATTGGGACAAAGACATCTTCGCCAGATTCCGCTTTGTAGTTTTACCTGTCAATGTGCAACCTCAATGTTCAATAACAATTTCGTTCATTTTTCGAAGATAATTCTTCTAGCACGTTGCACAAAGTTTCTGTCACGTGTTTCAAAGTTTCTGATTTTCTTATGCCTTATCAAGATTATGATAGGATTCTTTCTTTCTTTCTCCTTTTCCCCACAACGGCTGATCAGTGTCGCATTTTATAAAAGCATGAAGGTTCAGGATGGGCTTTTAAAAAACCGCAGAGTTCAATCTCATGTGGTAGTTTGAGTCTATGCCGTTGAACTACATTGCCTTATACAATGATTCCGTATTTATTCTGTATCTCATTCGCATGCATACTTTGCATCCGATTTCATGCAAGGTAGCAAGAAACAGAAAACAAACATCTCTGACATCGGCGTCAACAACAACAGCTTCCATGTGCTGACCACTATGTGCGGCATGTTCAGCAGCCCAATCACAAGACATAGCTTCAAGCGTCAAAATATCCTATATCAATTTTTGGTTTGATTTATTTTTTATCACAATCTACTTTGAATCCAGTCAAACACACATAGAATGCTGCTAGTCATCGAAATGCCAGCTCAAAAGCATGACACATGTTTGCAATAATTCTGCATAAATAATCAAATTTGTGTTTTTAGTTGACTTGTTTGGGGGCCCCTGTTTAAAAAGTTAAAAATGTGATTTTTAATTTTTTTATAGTTGAGTTAGTTAGAAAGATCGCGTTCTGATGAGTACCAATCAAGAAGTTTAAAGTCAGAATTGTAAGTTTTGTATGTTTAACGATGATTTTGGAAAGGGGTGGTGGTGGTGGTGGTAATGGTAAGAGGGAAAGAACCTTCGGACTTCTGAGAAACGTTGCTTTTTGGCTTTTTGGCTTTAGCACACACACCCAAGTTAGAAAGCTTACGTTGTAAACTATCAAAAAACATTTCATTGGAAGAATTAAAATTTGGAATTTTATGTTGGAAGGGGTTAGGGAGAGGATAGAGCCATCGGTCCTCTCGCCATGATGAATTTTTGGAATGCACACTAAAGTTAGGAGGATCACGTCTTAAGTACGAACAAATTAATGTCAATGTTAAACTGGAATGTTGTTGGGGGGGTTGGGGGAAGGAAGGGGGAGTTAGAAAGCTATTGGACGTCTGTGCATCATGGAATTTCGGATTTAGCATATCAAAGTTAGTGAGATCACGTTCTAAGTTTGCACTTTTCTGCTCTAGCTAAATAATTTACAATGCTATTTTACAGTTTGCCTTTCTTGGTAGTTTTTGTTACTCTCAAAGCTAAAAGCTACCGATTTAGTTTACACCGGGTTGCCTTTGCTGTTATCAGGGGAAATTACGAATTTTTTTGAGCCCGCTCTCAGCTTGTTCGGACGATTGAGCCCATCTCGAAAATGGTGGCATAGCTGATAGACTCCAATTTTACAAACATTTCTTCGCACTCTACCATGTAGTCTGTCTACATGCTGCCTACTCCTATCCTACCTTTTTTCAAGGAATATCATAATCAGTTTTCAAAACTGTAACGAATTTCAATATCACCATAACTAAAAAAGACTTGTTTTTTAATTCCAATATGACTGATTGCTCATTTATTAGGAAGAGAATTGTTGTACTTTAAACTCACACACGACCACTATTGATGAAAATAAAAGTTATGGCTTGATACAAATTACTTACTATACACAATATACAAACTTACAATAAACAATCTACATACTATTTACAAATACTTACTCTTAACGGAGATAAAACATTTTACATTGCATTCTCTCCTACAGAAACAGACCAACCCATAATCGACTACTACCTCCAAATACATACAAATACCTGCACCACTACAATTGCATGTGACTGCAAAGAATTGAAAAAGTATACCATACTCAATATCTTGGCGTGACTATAGACCAACACATGAAATGAGACTACCCAATGACATCCCTCGCTGCGATACACATTTTAAAAGTAATAATGATAAAAAAAATCAGTATCCCACATTACTGCTGTGTGAAAGCAAAATGCTTGACATTCGCAAGCTGCATGGAGATGATGGAAGAAAATGGCATGACCGCGATGTTGTTGTCCAAGTGATGGCAAAGGAGTCAAACTGATGTTCTCTCCGATCCAGAGGTGGGAATTGAGTTAGTTGGTTCTCTTATACTTTCCTAACACTAGGAAGCTTCGCAAACGCTTTTTCAGGCGCGTTGTTGGATGAGCGTAATTGTTTAAAAACGGAAAAAGCGTAAAATTGCGATTTTCATAAGAAATAGTTATTCGATTATGCTCAAATTTCCCACAAATATATTAATTCATAAAATTAAGGTTCTGTGAAAAAATTATTACAATCGGATCAAGCATGTAAGTGTTGTAAGTCGAAGAAAAAAAATCGTAAAATTGCAATTATCATGAGAAATAATTTTTCGATTCCGCTCAAATTTCACACGAATAAATAAATTCATAAAATTAAGGTTCTGTAAAAAAATCAGAACAATCGGATAAAGCATGTATAAGCCGAAGAAATTGAAAAAATCGAAAAAATCGTAAAATTGCGATTTTTATGAGAAATAATTTGTCGATTGCGTTAAAAAACGTGGCAGTTCTAAGTTCAGAGATTTAAAAGGCCTCCAGAAAAAAATAATCTAAATTGTAGTATCGGTTTAGGCGGAATCGTGTTAACAAACACAAAAATACAAAAAAAGAAAGAAAAAAAAACATTCCGGAATTTTTTCTCCAGTGTAGTAAAATGGAATCTTCGCTTCGCTCGCTACGCTCATCAAAATATATACATAAAAGAGTCATTATTAGCTTGAAGAACAACACAATTGTAGAGAATAAAGCTCTATTCTGATTAGATGAGCGAACCGAAAACTTCAGTTTCATTGACCCTCAAAAAATTAAGCACCAATGTTTTTTGTTTGTTAGTTTTGTTTTTTTTTTTTTTTTTGTATTTTTGTCTGTTTGTTCGCTCTCTACCTGGAAAACGGCATATGCGATCTCGATGAAAATTGGAGGGCTCCTTCGAAACTCTGAACTTAGACCTGCCACGTTTTTGGGTGCAATTGAAGAAATATTTCTCATGATTATCGTACTTTTACGATTTTTTCCGATTTTTAATGCGATATTTTCGTGACATTTGGGCCGATTCTGACCAAACGGGTGGGGCTACAACTTTCATATTTTTTACATGGACATTAAGGTTATGGTTATGTAGTACCTCGTGAAAGAAAAAGTTGGAAAGTTAGTCAGAATCCTAGAAATAAAGGTTTTATATAAGTTTTTTGATGTACATAATAACAAATAACAAGTAACATAGAAACTAGACAACAATCACACAATCGTTCAAGTAAAGAAATCCCACGCAAACTAAAAACTTACAAAAAAAAGCTCATCCATCAACGCGACTGAAAAAAGCGTTTGCGAAGCTTCCTAGTTATAATAAAACATTGTTTGTAAATCGGGTTTTCCAAAAACATAATTTTTTGCATTGGTATGATCAAATTGTCTTCAAAATGAGTAGTTGCTTTCTGGTCATGTTAAACCTTTGAATTGGTTATTCGGGTTTAAGGGCACACACCTCTAAGGGTAGTAGTAAAACCGAACTGGACAGAACTAGTCACAGCCAGCGGGGGAGAAGCGAACTCTCTGAATACTTAAGGTGGTATGCTTTTTAGTAAAATCAATGTTAGTTTATAACTAGGAAGCTTCGCGAATGCTTTTTTTTGGTCGCGTTGATGGATGAGTTTTGTAGATTTTAGTATGCGTGGCTCTTGTTACTTCTTCAAGTTCCATTGCAAAATTATTTTTGTTAAATTAGTGATAATTTTTATAAAGTAGTACAGCTTATGGTAGTAATAAAATTGCTATGGAAATACAATTAACAAAATGTAAAATAACTAAAGCCCGAAGAACTTGCTGTTTGTACGCATTGTAGGTGATTGTGGTGTTGATTGTTGAATTTTCTATTGTTACTTGTTAATTTTTTATACACCTCAAAAACTCATATTAAAACCTTTATTTCTATGGATTTCTGGCTAACTTTTTCACCTTTTCTTTCAAAATGCAATACATCACCATTACCTTAATGTCCATGTGAAATATGAACGTTGTAGCCCAACACGTTTGGTCAGAATCGGTCCAAATATCACGAAAATATCGCCCTAAAGATCGAAAAAAATCATAAAAATACGATAATCAAAAGAAATTTGTTATCGATTGTACCAAAAACGTGGCAAGTCCCCCTCAAATTTTCATCAAGAATCGCATAAGCCGTTTGTCCGTAGAGCGCGAGAGTCTTGAGAGTGGCGTTTTCGGGCGAATTTTGAATGTTCTGCTAAAGCAATGTCCTTGAACATAGAACAGGGTTCAGCCCCTGGCATATATCACCCGGCTAGCATACGACGTGTACTGCAGGAGCTTAGGCGCACAAGCATGGATTCAGACGTGCTTTTATTGGAGACTTGATCTTTGTGATGTAGCTATACAGACAAACACCTTTGATATTAGCTTAAATTAATAGTGCACGGACATTTTCTACCTCATATCATACCCAACGCTGCCCGACACAAAGCAATTTTGAGACACAGCTATAGCAGACAATAATTATTGTTTAAAAACACAAAAAATCAAATCTTGCGAAAAGGGGGCCAAGCCAAAACGAGGAAGGTACAAGTGGTTAACTGCATAAAGGGTGATATCTAAAAGTGTGGCCAAGCCTGTTATTTTTTTAAATATATAAACATAATAATTAATTATTTCATAAAACAATAATTATCCATATCAATATTACAATATTTGTTTAAATAGATATAACAAACGTAAAATAACGTATTGAAACAAATCATTTAAACATTTACATATAGAAAAGCAAAACTATCACGTCATTCAAAATTAAAAGGCTTGATCGATGAATTTGCATTGGTAATGTGTGTGTGTGTGTGTGTGTGTGTGTGTATGTCAATGACGACAACCAACGTACAAATTTATCGGCCAAACTTTTTATTTTGAATGACTTGTTTTAATTTTTCTATTTCCACACGTAAATGTTCCAATAAGCTGTTTTAATATGTTGTTTTACGTTTCCCAATGTATAATATGAATATTATAAGGTTTTTATGCATAACCCGCTTTACTTTACGACAATTGCTATAAATCAATAAATATATATTTTATAAATAACATTTAATGAGATGTGTCTTATGTCTCGGTAGTTCAATTGGCAGAGCTATGGCGCGTTAGCCAGAGGTTCTGGTGTTCGATCCCAGTCGTGCAAACTTATTACAACTGCTATCATTACTAATTATTATTTTGTTACATAATAATAACCAAGCAACGTTTTAGCTATATATTGTACAAAATCAATTGCTAGAATACAAAAATGTAGAATACTGAAAAGTTACTTATTGAATAAACATATTTAAATCACTTTAATAGTGATTCCTTTCCATTAACATTGCATTTCAACTTCCATAAAGCAGATAAATCGATCAACATGTGGTATGAAACAAGTCTGTTGAGTGTATTATTGTTGTTATTGCTATTCTATTAATTTATTGTTTTAATATAACTTTCACCTCAAAACTCAATTCACCATAAACTATATTAACCTAATTTTGTTTTTCCCTTTATCTTCATTGTTTTGATTCTTTGCCATTTGATGAAAACATTAGAAAATCGATTAAAGTCAATTAAATACCATTGTAGTGAAGTTTTCACCAACTGTTTTTACCTCTTACCACCATGTGGCATGTGTGTACCCTTAATATTGTTTTTATCCAAACGTAGGCCCAAGCTTTAAAAAAATAATCAAATTTTAAATTAATTTCAATTGAACCCTAATTGAAGGCATTTCCCGTCGAATTTTGAGGTAGACTTTATATATGGCGTATTCAGCTACAAAATTCTGTATAAGAAAGTTCAGAAACAAAACTCTTGCAATTTGTTCGGGGTCAAAAGTTTCCTTGCCTGGCTTAGTAGGGGTCGGAGCTTGCGTGGTATACACATACGCATGTGTGCGGTTGAGTTGTGTTCCGTTGCACAATGTCAGAACTAAGATGGCAGGAGCCAAACAGGATAATAGACTGCGCGACTGAACACAGACGCAACTGAACACAGACGCAACTGAACACAGAAGCAACTGACCACAGTCGCAACTGAACACATCGCAACTGCACACAGCGCAACTGAACACAAACGCAACTGAACACAGACGCAACTGAACACAGTCGCAACTGAACACAGTCGCGACTGAACACAGCGCAACTGCACACAGTCGCAACTGACCACAGTCGCAACTGAACACAGATATTTTGGTGTGTTCAGTCGCGACTGTGTGCAGTTGACATGGTGTGTTCAGTTGCGATTGTGTTCAGTTGGTATAGAGCCGATTGTTCCCAAAATCTTGGCTAGTCGATGTTCAGAGTTTTCAAAGGTTCCTAAAAGTTTTCATCCAGTTCGGATGAAGCCGTTTGTCTGGTAGAAACCTAGAGACTAATGTTTTGTACAAACAACATGAAATAATTATTTTCACAAGCAATATCTCTTCGGTTGTACTAAAACGAGACAGGTATAGACAGAGGAGTCACAAGACACGGACATGGACGGTAAAAATGAACAAGCAAAAAATAATTGGATGAGCGAAGCAAAGGCCTTCAATTTTCACTCACCCCAAGAAAAATAGCTATTTTTTCTCTTTTTGTCGGTCTGTTCGCGCTCTAACCGGGCAACGGCATAATATGCTATCTTGATGGAAATTGGAGGGGACCTTCGAAATCTCTGAACTTAGACTGCCACGTTTTTGGGTGTAATAAAAAAAAATCTCATGAATATCGTACTTTCATGATATTTTTCGAATTTCTAATGCGATATTTTGTGACATTTGCACCGATTCTGACCAAACGGTGTGTGGCTACAACGTTTCAGCGCGAATAATCTTAGCTCATTAAAGCGCCTAAAACTACTAATACAACGTTTAATAATCATCACCATCATCACCATGATGTAGTACCTTGTGAAAGAAAAAGTTGAAATAGCTCAGAATCCACAGAAATAATGGTTATAATATAAGTTTTTTGAAGTGTAGGCCTATATAATTAACAAGTAACTATAGAAAACTTGACAACAATCACCTAAAATGCGTACAAAAAGCAAGTCTTCGGCCTCCAGATATTTAACATTCCATTAATTGGTATTATCATAGCAATTAATACTTCTTTGCAAAAATTATCCTAATTTAAACAAAAATGATTTTTGCAATGGAACTTGAAGAAGTAAAGTTATCCCACGCATACTAAAAACTTTTTAAAAAAAGCTCATCCATAAATGCGACTAAAAAAAGCGTTCGCATAAAAAATATAATAATTAAATGTAATTATCTCCCGAGCTATTTATTTAGAGTACAGCAGTCGAATTGAAGTTTTTGCTACGCTTACTAAGTTCATTCATATTACTTACGGTACCACTTCATCCCAGTAGTAAATTATACACACATCTCCCTGTGGCGCAGAGAACAATACGCTCTAATCTGCGCATCCAGGCTGTTGTTGAGTTATAAAAGGCCTGATTGTTGTTGTTGGCCTAACATCAAGGAACTCGCCTAGCTCTTCTAAGTTTATCGTTGGAGAAATTATCGGCTGTCAGTATTGGTTTATATTGGATGAGGTCCGGGCTAGGCAGGTCCCAGGCGGGACTGATGGACGTGGGTTCGAATCTAGGTTACATCGTCGTCGTCTGCCTTACCTTCCACCAATATCCCTTCTGTAGAGATCCGTCCATTTTGTTAATAATACAGCACTGAACTGTACAAATTAATTAATTTCACAACAAAAGAGCAATTTTATTAATGCATTTTACCGAAACTGGATCACCACTATTAATGTAAATTAGATAGTAACAGAGAAATTAACAATATTCTCGATTTCATAATCGAAAAATCCATAAAAGTACAAAATACGAGTACAAAATAATGTGTGCTGCCTATAAGTGTCATCAATCTTATAGTTCTGAAAAATATTGAAGTTGTTTTGCTACTTGCATAAACATACCGGAAATAAAAATTAATCCGCTGTAACGCAACTTTTTATTCAAATAACCTGAAATTAGTTCAAAATCGAAATTCGCTCTAAAATGAAACCATTTTCACGGATCTCTACCCACCTGTGTATGCAGCTGTAACAAACTCGTGAGACTAATAGACCAGTTTCCCCATTAGAGCAAGAGAGACAGAGATTGTAAAATAATAACACCTCAACTCAACCACTACTGAATAATTCTGTAGTTCCTCTACTAGAGGATTTACTGGTCATTCCGTTTCAACGATTAATTTTATCTTCACGTTTAGCAATATTACTGTTGAGTTGTTATTTATTTAATTCTTTCTTTCTTTCTTTCTCTTTATCAATTAATTAATTAATTTTTATTCATTTTACTCATTAATTCATTCATTTTTTTTATAAATTTAACGTATATGCTATTCAGTTATGAAAACTGATTTACAACACAATATATAGTAACACAACAGATTTGATAACATATTTAAATGTTGATCACATATATAAATGAAACCGAATATAAATGTTATTCAAAAGATCATAATTTCGTGATTGTTGATGAATGAAACCACCTCTCATTGTTCATGGTGTAAGCCAACGAACTGTTCAAAGCATTGCCTTTGGTTTATTGCACAATAATTAATCTACCTGGCTATAAATGTTCGCTACCCATTGTTTCTCTCGCGGAAGATTATTTATTGTAGCAGTGCATGAACTAGCCACACGTGTGTCAAGGCCGAACTGTGATTTAGTGTGATAATTTAGTATGATAATCATATTAATAATATATAGATACGGGGTGGGCGCAGCTCTATCATGCCCCCCCCCCCTTTTTTAAACATACTAACAACAAAATACGGGGTTCTGTACGACAAATTTAAATCTGGCAACCAGTTCATTAACGATAATCAAACTAAAATAAATTAATGCATGTACATTTATTTAGTGTAATACTTTCATTTATTTTATTTTATTTTATTTATTTACTAACGTCTATCCTATTCAGTTATAAAACTGATACAAAGGAGGACAACTAAATAAATCTAATAACATAGATGCAGACACAACAATGAACTACAGTTTAGTAAATATTTGAAATAGTTACATTACAACAAAAATGCATTAAAACACAGTCCTTACATAACTGATTTTCAGTGTAGGTTCAGCAGACCAAGCCAACCGTGTGACTGTATACACATAGGCCTGCTCTACTGTATACACATTGGTCTTAGAAATATGAACAACTCTGGGAGTCGCCAGAATCAACAAGGCTAATTCGGATCAACTTTAGAATTTATGTTTTCATAGGACGGCAGCTAAGTCACCGTTTACACATTCTCAATTTTTCAAGTATTGATTGGTTTAATTTAATTTCGGATTTGAAAGGTAAATATTATCTTCTATCAGAGGGGGGGGGGGGGGGGATACCTGATACTCTCTCGTAGACATACAAGTTCAAAGCGGTGGCAGTTTGAATGGTTTGACGAATGTTTATTTACCGAGACAGAAATTTAAAAATAACTAATCTGCAAATCCGTTCAAAACCAGGTTTCTATGGAGCAAACTGCAGCATCTCTCGTTTCGTAGAACGATATATTATGCTGACAAATTACTAAAACGTGGAAAGCTCACTTTTCAGTTTTCACTCTTCAATATTCTCAGCTAAAAGAGAATAGGTCAGTAGGTCTAATACCGGCATAAAAATAACTTAAAACTCGTAAACCAAGCGTCGTTATCAGTGCTGGAATGCAGGATAGTAACTCAGTGCTTTTCTCCAGTCGGCTGCGGAGAAGTCATTCTTTTGAAACTTGATGGTTACGAAATTCCTCCCTCCCTTCTCTATTAGGGAATCTAAACGGGAGAAGACCCCCTTCACCCTTTTCTCCCGTCGTTGTATTTCCATAAGATAGTAAGGGGAGCTGGCACCATAAACAAACTGATGCAAATTAAGTCCCTGTTTCCTAAGGTCTAGGACATGTTTTATCGTCTGCGTTCTAAGTTCCTGTGAGTGTGTCCCAAGGTTGCATTACACGAATTGGACATTAATATGTTATTTAGAAAGTGGTGCACTACCCGATTACCTTTAGGCATACAACATAAAACGTTTTTAGTTGGGATTTCAGTGGTGGGAATCGAACCTATGCGAACTCATTCTGCTAGACACTGCCAGTACTTCTTTGTGACTTTCATTATCTGCATGTGCCTTACATTGCCATGACAACCAAGAGCAATCTGACGTCCACATTTCGGGCCCATGTCCATCACTGCCAGGCTTCGTATTTCATCGTCGTCCCTCTACCCTCTTTGCACGTGTTTTCATTTTGACACGATTCAATTCGACCGACATTCCAGTCGTGGTTCTGTTAACCTACTGACAAACTACTATTAAGTATTAATTGACGAAGGTTAACATGCAATTTGACAAAAAAAAGCGTTTCATTCGTGAATAATTAATCTAGGCCTTGTGAATATTCCAACAGTCATCCTGACCAGACCTACTATAGCCTCTGGTCACTATAAAAGTAAAACGTCACCGAACGCTATAAACTCCCAACAATCAACAATGATATCTATGGTAAGAAGAAGAACCTGTTTAAGGAGTAGTTTTGTGCAACCTAGTACCCGCGGCTATTTTCGTAGAACGATGCCAAATTAGACCGACAGTTAAATGCATTTATCGCTTGCCAGTTGCCATGCATATAAAGGTACCGTAATGAGAGACGTACATCCGCGACACGCGCATGTAATACATAATAATGGTTCCGATATACTACAGACAGAAAATATATTTACTTAGACTCCCTCAGACTATTGGGTTGCAAATATATTTTTATTCAATATGGCTGCTCATAAATATTTCTCATCAATTGATTTATAATTTTTTAATCTATACAACAGAATATAATCGCAGTTAATTGTTGGGTATTGAATACATTCAATGACATTTTAAAGTAATGATGTATTATTGACAATGGGGTTATACTAGATGTGACAGAATAATTGACTATGAATATTAGCTTTGCATAATGTTTGTTTAATCGGTTATTGTATAATATTTTATTGTCCTGGTAGTAAATGTATATTTTAACCCATACCCTGCCTTATTGCACGAGTGTGGAATAGCCCTGTATGTTGTCTGTGTCTCATATTGGAATTTGGAATATCCAAAGAGCCACTTTCTAACAAACCAGAATAGTCAACTTTACTTTTTACGATTCTTTTTAGTATTGGAAATCGGTTTTATTTGAAAATAACAAGCCCGCCAGAGTTGTTATCGCAAGAGAGCATGCGTTCCTGTGTAGAGCCAGGCTAGCAGGTCTATGTCAAGTGTACTTGTGTCTCATGTTTGTGGCATAGTGCGTAGAGCACATGTGGATGTGTTGCAGACAGCAGGCATGCTAATGAGGCTATCCTATTGAAATACCCCTTCATTGTAGCTCGTGCAAATTCATATTATGCCGTAGTTATCAGGCGCGGTGATCAGCTAATTATTAATGCTTTATGCAGGTTTGTTCTGAAGACGAGAGGCTCATTTTATTGTATTGTAACACGCGGTATTTTAAGCTCTTGCAGTTGGCGTTGAAGTTTGACATTTTATTGTATTTACTATCGTAGCTTTTATATCTAGGATTTATATCAGACAGAAGACAAAAACTTGAATAGAACTTGTTTGCACTGACAATTTCAGGATGAACGAGTACTGGTTTTTAATGGTTGCACAATTTGAAAGTTACACGAGTGGAATATAGAAGATGGGCATTAAATAAACTTATTATTTCTACGATCCCAGCCACAATCGAACACAATGTTACTAGTAGTATGTTAAGGGAACTTGTTTGTGATTGTTAGACGCTTGATAAGCGTGGATTTCCGAATAATTTCAACATTTATATGATAAAATGCATCGCCGTCCGCAGTGTCAAATACTATTAGGGCGCTAGTCCAAAGCGTATGGCTCTACGAGGACGTGGGTTCGAATCCCGTATCAAACATGTTTTTTGTTTGTAATTGTCCTTCTTCGCCATCTATTACCACTGATCGTCTCGAATAGCCTTAGTGCATTAATATGAGATGTAAAGAAACAACAATTAAATAACACAATGCATTGCATATGCATAACTAAAGTTGAATGCATAAATAAATAATAAATAAATTCGTATTTAGAGTCCACCCACTCAGTTATATCATTTCAGTGGGAGACAGTAAACCAAAGCGACCAAGCCAACCCTGCAGGCCCGACCCAATCGACGAGTGAGCGATAACCAACCAAATATCGATATTTTTAATAGTAAATATAACAATCAGTGGTATGGCAGTGCGAAACCCGCGGATCAACGCCAGAATCAACAGGCCGATTCAGAAAACTTTGAATCCATTATGTGCCTCGTTGCTAGGACGGTTCCAAAGTTACCGCTTACAAATTCCTAACGCAAGAACTGATGGTCTTAAGTCCAAATCCGAAGTTTGAAAACTTCTGCTTTTAACGGGAATCGAACCCTGGACCTTTGCATTTTAAGCAAAGACGCTAACCACAAGACCAACGAGCCACACAGATTGTTAGGGTAATCGTCTACTATCGCGGCCAACAATATCCGTGTGGCAATTCGTTTTGTAAATTTATCAAGTAGTTTTATTTAAAAATAAAAATAAATCAAACTAAAATAACAAGAACCTCATAATAAAGTGGAAGTTCGTATGTTCGCTCCATCTTCCATCGTTTTATTAAACCCATCAAACTATCTATTAATTTATTGACGTCATAATTAACTTTGCTGTGGAGAATTAACCTTCGGTCCACTTAGTTTTCTGTGTCATTTAAAACCTGATTTTCACGGATGACCTCGCTTTTTGTGCATTAAATATTAATCTAAGCGTGAACTTTCTGCTTCGATTCTATTAGCAACATCATTTCCATCACGATTATTTGCGTTCATCGATGTTGTAAAGAAATGTTGACCTACATGGATTTAACCAGTGTCGATAACTGACCTAATCACTTTTTAAATAATAGCTGTGACATTTTCTACTTCTACAATTTTTGTTTTTGAACAACGGTAAACCTTGAAATTGGAGAAATGTGTTATAGCCAAGGAGATATTTTTATTAGGTTTTCTCTAAAAATTATTATCCACGTTACTGGATGTAGGGCTAAGTCAATTGGACTTTTTTATTAATTTATTTTATTGCTATGACTTGGTAGAAATGTATGACCGGAGGATAAGTGGTTGTAAGAATCGAACTCGTGAGTGCTATTGTTCACTACCGGTATTTGTTTATCGAACTCGTGAGTGCTATTGTTCACTACCGGTATTTGTTTATCGAACTCGTAGTGTATTGTTCACTACCGGTATTTGTTTATCGAACTCGTGATCTATTGTTCACTACGATTTGTTTATCGAACTCGTGAGTGCTATGTTCATACCGGTATTGTTTAAAATGAGTGGTTTTGGCTGCTGAACAATCCGTTTATATAAATACTGCGATTATTATCATCTGCAATTTTATATTCGTCTAGAAACAATCTTATCTGAGAATGTTCTGATGAAGTCTGTCCCCCCCCCCCCCCCCCCCCCCACCCTAAAGTGTCTGGAATACCGTCCATAACATATTTTATGTCTAGTCGCCACATTTATTCTCATTAATTGTCTATATGAATCTCCCATCTGTATTGGTGATCTAATCTAAGCGTCTGATCGTGTCTTGCAGCTGGCGCCGGGCGAGCTAAATAACTTCATAAAATCTTAAATATTTCACTCTTCTAACTAAACGATGTTTAATTGGAGCTGTTATCACGATCTAAATAGATGGTCTTCTGTCTAGTGTATGCATACTGTAGCCTTTCAAGCGCGCTCCTAATTACGACAATCATTTTGTTTAAAACATTGTATTGATGAGCAGCCAGCCAGGAAGTACGGTTGTCGTCGCCGCTTCCGGGACACTGAACGCATTGACGAGTAATGTTCTGGTAGATATGATCACAGTGGTAGATTTTCAGCTTGACTTATTGACTTATTGAACCTGGAGGAATCGAGGTCTTTAACCCTTAAATTATAGGGTAAATCGAACATTTCACTTGAAAACCTAATGACTGTTGTAGCTAGGGTATTTCCCTCTTTACATCGGGAAGATATTAATCAGTAACCAACACATAATAATAAACACTATTATTACTTAGTAAATACATCGCAACCATCAATCAAATGCTGGAAAGTCCGCCAAATAACCCCTTTCATACAAACAAATATCGTGTTTGTTATAATGCATGAGTCATTCCCGTTACTCATTTGTTTGTGTCGCCTAAGATACCTCGGTTGACTTTTGAATGTTTGTGCGATTACTGATACAATTAAGTTACGGACTTGCCTAGATATTTTAATTAACTTCAATTACAATGGCCGTTGTTGACCAAGGATTTACGTCGGCTGTCCGAAGCGTCTCCATATAGCAGCAGCATCTCCCTAGCAGAAAAACGAAATACAAAGCTCAAATAATTTGTATTACCCCAAAACATTATTGCGCTTAAACCTCATGTTTACCGGCTTCACTGATGTTTCTACGATTACATTTAAAAACAAGACATGTCTAAAATATTAAGATATTTCCAAGGTTCCCTGCAAATTTCGTCAAGATGGCACAGCCGTTTGCCCGATAGGATAAAAATAATTGGATGAGCGTAGCGAGCGTAGCGAGCGAAGCGAAGATTCAATTTCACTACTGGAAAAAAATCCGGAATGTTTTTTTTCTTTTTTTTTCTGTATTTTTGGCTTTTGTAACACGATTCCGGCTAAACCAATACTTCCATTGCGATGCAAATTTATGGGGCCTTCGAAGTCTGCTGAACTTAGAACTGCACGTTTTTGAGCGCAATCGAAAAATTATTCTAATGAAAATCGCAAATTAACGATTTTTTCGATTTTAAAAAATTTCTTCGACTTATACATCTACATGCTATAATCCGATTTTACTGATTTTTTACAGAACCTTATTGTATGAATTAAGATTCGTGTAGAATTTGAGCACAATCGAAAATTATTTCCATGAATCGAAATTACGTTTTTCTTTTTTAAACATTCTTTGACGTTATAACACCTACTGTTTATCTATTGTATGATTTTTTTACAGAACTTAATGTTATGATATTAATATTCGTGTAAAATTTGAAGCCGCATCGAATAATTATTTCGGAAATAGCAATTTTACTTTGTTTTTTTTTTTAAAACTTACGATAGAAAATAAAGAATGAGTTAATTTTTTAGTTAATTTAATTTAATTTAAAAAATCGCCTAGTAATAATTTTTCACAAACAACAGAAATTATGCATAATACATGGCAGGTCAGATGCACCATTAAAGCTCATCCAAAACGCGGCGGGACTTAAGCGTTTTCCTAGTTAAAATAACAAATTATTATTCTGTATGTGTTGTAAAGTTGAGGCCTTCTCTACGAATACGCTAATTCTTTGGAGAAAATCGGATTTTTTGAAAGGAAAAGTTGCCCGTTTATCTAAAACTAATGATTATAGTTGGTTTGGGGGCTGGTTACACCCAAAATAGTCGGGTGTATTAAAATTTGTGAGGAAAAATTTATTCTTGGCCAAAAAAACCAAAAAATTCCCATTTACTGACGTGGGGGCACGTGCCGCCACCAAAAAACCCTTTTCCCCGGGGGCATGATGGCCCTGCACTCACGGGGTTTCGCCATGAAATTCTACTTGTTCCTTGCACAAAAGCACTTGCAAATGCGGCTCGCTTAAGCGTCTTAACCTCAGGTCACAAGAATTTTGGGGTTTATGTATTTTAACATAGCTAGTAAATGTCAGCTGTGACATTGTTATTGTGAAGACAGTTAGGTGATATCGTATAGGAAGTTGTCAGTCCCGCCTATACATTACTCCGTGCCATTATCTTTAATGTAGGGTCTAGAGCGACACGCCTTGCGCTTTTAAAAAAGAGGGGTTTTCATTGTTTTTAGTCAAAAATGAAAAGTTATGTAAAAAACATGGTCAACACAATACACGGGACGAGGTCTACTTTTTTTTTTTTTTTTTAAAAAAATGATATTTTTTTTTTTTTTTTTTTTGTTCTGTGTTGCCATTGTTAGTGAACAGCTACATTGCAATGACAGAGGTTTTGTAGACCGATAGAAAATAACTAAGTGTCGTTTTTATTGAGAGGAGAGAGTATAATGGGTTTCCTCATGTTTCCGCAATAATGTTGTGTTTGCTTTCAAGTTATAATAGTCGATATCATTCTCGTTTGTGGAATTGACGTAGAATTGAATAATATCCAACTTCAAATGATCCACACATAGTTCAAATTTAATTAACTTATCCAGTTTGAGAACGTCTGTGTGCAGGCTGTACACTTTTCCTTTCACACGGCCCGATAAAAGTGATCTTTGAGAAGTAGACTGAATCCTCCAAGCTCAACATTTACTAATGTAATGATTACATTACAATTAGTGGGTATTGCCGTGTTTGTACTAGCTAGATAACGCAGACCTATCAATGGACTCTTGCCTTGTAATGGACGGAAACATCTTTTGTGTACACACGCTACTGAAATCAAACCAAATAAAGACTTAATTATGTTCTTATACAATAAGATTCTTCTGACTTGGTCCCGGTAAGACATTTTCGAGATCAGCCGAGGATACACATTCGTGAACTAATATGGTAAAATTAAACGATTACACGCTCCTGACTAGAAAGAGTTTTTTTCCTTAAAAGAAAACGCAATTATGGAAAAACAATTTTTTTCTTTTTTCTTAATTAATGCATATAAAATCGTAAAAGGGGAATTTTTAAATATACGTCTTTAAAATACTTCAATTTTAATATATTCGCGTTCATTTCCAATGTTAACAAATTGAACATAAACATTTATTGACTGATTACTTTATTTCTATTAACGTAGGCATACATTTATACCTTACGCCTGCATTATACTCATTTAGTCAATCTTGGCCTAGTAGGCCTACTCAGACCAACTGTGGTATTTGATGGACATTTTTCTCGTCTCATCCTCCAGCACTGTGAATATCCCTCATACAACATTGCATACGTGAATAACCTTCCCAAGAACAGCGTCAGTCTGGTCGGCCCTGCCTGTGATCCCACATTCATGCAAATATAAGGTTTGTGTAGGTACACCATCAAGCTATCAAACTTCCACAAACAATAGTCTTGTCTTGTCTGGTGACTCTGACGGCTCCTCCTCTACAAGGTCGCTGGTTCGACACCTGACTTGGTTTCCTTCGAGTTTGACACTGGCTTGCGGGGGTAGAGAGCCGGTCAATGTTGTGTTCACAGTATTGATCAACTTATAATATTAGGCAATTTAGACCCACATCTTGATGCATAGACCAAGTTTTAAGTAGGCAACGACCTTGGATTTGTTTAGCCTATTTATTCAAACATGGTTTTGTGTACGTTTTACACAATAACCGTTATTTTGTTGTTACCTGCAAGTAGGTGTGCGTATACTACTTTATAGGCTACACATGGTTCAATGCTCGTGGCTGCTCATCACGACTGATTATTCGAGGGTTTTTGAGGGGTTGATTTCTACCAAACAAATCTTTAGTAAATACTTCCATTCTCAACTCTCCCGCTACAGAAACACAGACTCAGGAACGTAGTATTAGCACTGTACAGTTGAGTGTGTAAATGCTGCATATTATACATTATGCCTTGGAATCTGTATAAGGTAGAGATTATATCATTATTGTGGTTATTGGTGTATTCAATAATGCTAGAGAAAACCTCCACTGACTTATGCTACCACGGGGATGGCTGGTGATTTATTTGGAGTAATTGGTGGAGAATAAGTCTGGGAGTCGAGAAAACGACAAAAGTCAAAAACCTCAACTTAGTTTATTGAAGCGATTCATTTTTAATGAACGTCCCAAACAGGATCAAGTCTTGTTTATATTATTGTTCATTGTTGCATGAATTTAATAGAAATACGTACACAAATTTCGGTGTCTTTTGTCTAGTAGCAGTAGAAATACAAAAATTATACCTACAACTTGGTTTAAATTGCATAGTAATCTCATTGCATAACGAACATGATATTATAATTCCTCGTAAAGCTTTGATAACGTGTAATCGTGAGACCGCAGGAACGAGTTGCAATGTTGGATATATACACGTGTAGACTACAATGTATTTGGACCGCATGATTCTCCGGGGAGACTAATATTGGTTCAAGTGTTGATAACATTGCACCAGACACTTGTTAGGCAGAGATAAGACAGCTCGAGTGCATAGTTACGAGAAATGATAAGGAATTTAATTCCATAATTGCCTGAAGCTGAAAATATAGATAAGGTTCACTTTTTACAGGAAATGTGTGCAATATAGTGCGATATTCCAGCCTATAAATAACAGAGAAATGCTCTCTTTGATTGATAACCAAAATAAACAGAATCCTCTGTCGGGGTTGGACTTTGTAATTTTAGTAATTTGCAATATAGATATGTGATAATAATTGCTGATAGATGCGCGCTATGTTTAGCTATCGTAAAATGTTTATTTTATTATTTTTAATTGGTTGTTTACTGCTCTAATGTTGGTAATTCTGTATATTTTACGTATATTAATTAGTCCAAGAACCAACGTTATCCTACTCCTGGGTCATGGAATAGGAATGATCACCAATGCGTTTTGACTCCTGGTCTCTAGATTATTATAGTATATTTCACTGATTTTGGGCTATACCGACAATTACATGGGCTAACACCTTGAAACGTTCTCTTCATTTCATTGCAAATAAAAAACTACCTCAAAGAAATCTCTTATCTTAGTATCTCGCATTTTAATGTACCTATACAAAATTACTCTCTTTGTATTACCCTAATTATGTTTCAATACCCTTGGCAACGACAAATCGATATGTACAGTGTAGAAATACTTCAATCATTTGTTTGTACAGCAGCTGATTAATTTGTTTACATTCAATATTTTGTATCTGACAAACTGGAACTATCTTCCTACTTTACAAGGACGGTATCTGATATGAAGTCTACCGATTGAATTGAAGACAAACAATACAATCGTGTCTTACGTGTCTTCTCTTATATTGATAATATTAAATATATTTGCCCTGATCACAAGCGCTGGGGTAAACTCACTTTATTAAACTGAATGTGAACGATTGTAAAGTTTATAATCAATACCATACATTTATTTATTTAATTATTATTTTTCTCTGTAATTTGTACACATGATACAAAACTTACAGAATGAAACATGAAAGCAGGCCTATTGTGGCCCATCCACTGCAGTGATCCTGTCTCATTCTTAACATTAATAAAACAATGAAATAACATAAATTCTCTTATAAAAGGATGATAATAACATCACAAAGTTGTCCTACTTTCATAATACTATCTCCTACGTGGGCATGCCTAATAATAGTGAGTGTGACCAGAGCTATTAACGTGAAATTACACTGACGTAACAGACGCCTCGTACAAAGACTAGAATAAGAAATACTCAATAATC
Source organism: Sweltsa coloradensis (assembly GCA_024449915.1). Taxonomy (NCBI): domain Eukaryota; kingdom Metazoa; phylum Arthropoda; class Insecta; order Plecoptera; family Chloroperlidae; genus Sweltsa; species Sweltsa coloradensis. The sequence goes on along the minus strand of JAMZAV010000840.1, from coordinate 317,723 downwards.
GGATTGAATCTTACGTAAATATCTCATGACTCATGTTTGTCTAAATGTGAAAGTTACGTTCTTTTAGGTGGGTGTTTTTTTAAGATCAGTACGTGTTAACAGCTTAGTCTAACATCCCATTTACCAATCAATAATACGTGTTTAAAAAATTGACCAATCCAACACGTGTTACAAAATTCTTCCACGTGCATTTAAGAAAATCGCATTTTTAAAATAATTTAAAATCAATTTTGCATAATTTGCTCGCAACTCTCGTGTTTGCAAATAAAGTAAAAGTGCACTTTACGCAAATTGTTTCTTTCTAATTTAAATACTAATAACTGATTGATTGAAACGCTCTCTTTTAGGCGTGCAAGTGCGTGTGGTGTGGTGTACCCGTGCATGCGTCGCAATCATCGAAGCGCGAGCGCGCTTACCGGTTTGTAAGTGGAAAGCAATGACATTGGAATTTAAATAATTTACATTTAATGTCAAGGTTTTTTCTCTTTAACGATCTGGCAATTCATTTATTGGATGTCATTTCCTAAATCGTGTGTGTGAACATTGTAAATCCTCGTGAATGAAGACGTGACGAGCTAAGCCTATCGCTGATTGGTTCCCACGGAAGAGACATAACTATCAATAAGTATCGATCCTTAAAGTTGTGTCACATACAACATGTTAGAAACATTTTATTTAAAGGTCTCGCACACTCAAACTAAATTATATGGTTTGCACGAAAAGTAACAAAAATGTACCGATTGATTGATTGATTGACACGTAGAAGATTAAACTATTATAAATTCGCTAAGGAGAAAGAAACCACAAGACATTCATGGTCATTCGTCCACAAATCTCACTAACAGTCTGTCGAAACTTGAATGAACGTGCACGCAATAGACTTGTCTAGTGGGCAGTCCTATGTCAAATCTTTATTCTAGATAATATAATACTATCCATAAAGCTATTCTATTGTAAACATTACACCACGTAGCATGTGAAGTACAAACATCCCTGAATTTGTTGTCTTATCCTTCTCGAAACAAAGGAATCAATCTAAAAGAGCTCAACACATTCTGACAAGTGAAATGTAAAACATCGCCGTCGTTACCTTAGACAGATACCTATCATACTTTGCATCCTTGGTCTGCTTTTCAGAAGGATGTTACTAACAACAACTTAATTCATATGAATATTGAAATTAGTGATTTACAAAAGATATGTGGATGGTCTTATACAAACAACTTTTTAATTAGTTATCCTTTTATTATACATAATAAATGAATAAAACAAAGTCCTGGTATAGCTAACAGTTACCTACCGTTATCTATTCCTTGATGCGTACAAGTGATCATGTTTTGCATCTCTTGTCGGCCCTTCCGGGAAGTGTAAGCTTTAATTACTCCCTATTTGCAGAGGTGTATTTGTTTGGTTACGCGCGCTAACGGCCGTCGAAATTTGAAATTATAATTTGTAAAATAGCGTAACGTTGAAAACGGCATTGTAAACAGTATAATAATTTTGTTTAGTTAAGTGAAGGGGCAGAGAGAGAGAGGTGTCTTACACGTTGCCCCAAGGGAAGTTTGAACAACCCAGGCAGGTGATGGAAAACGAATTTTGTTTGTCATTAAGACTAACATCAATGCATTGACCTCTGCTTTTCCCAAGGTTTTCCCTCTAGGCTATGGTCATTGGACTCTTCCACAAGTCACAAGGTGTAACTTGGTTGTTGTTGAAGCCATTCTAGTCAATTAGTGTGGTGATAGATGTTGATGGGGACAAATGCAAGATATACTAGATGATGAGAGTTTATGTGAAGTTGTATGAAGGTTCGATATTGACTATTGGATCGGTTGTAGCCTATATCGAGCATAATGAGCCAAGTTGTTTGCAGAGATTTGTTCTAGGTAAAAGTTAATGGATCTTGCTAGATGTGGGTCCAGGCCCGTACATCCATTACTTCCATTAGGTACAATTATTAACTTTTATATTATATAATTACGATTTGGTTGAAAGTTATGTATCATAAATATTAAATTGTTCAATGCACCTCCTTTCAAACAAATTTAAGAATACCATCTATATTTATAAGTCACGAATAGGAAATACCTTGAATGTCTGTGACGAGGATCGAATATCTCACCTTGGAGTAGGCATTCGTTATTCACGTCACCTGAGCAATAACTATTAAAACAAGTTCAAACCTTTTTTTGGAGATTTACCAATCTGATTAATAAAACTGTACCAATTGTCAGTTACATAAATGAATTCCTTCTAAAAAAGAAAAACAGGAACATTACGTAAATTTGTAACGTAAGTTGTGCAGACATGGGTATGCTCTCTAAAAACATTTTTCTTCTATATATCTTGTAATACGATGGCACATGCTTATCATAGTTTTGAGCAACAGTTGAATTAGTAGCCTCTGCTACGGTGGACACGGAAGGGTCACGCTGTGATTTCCACTCTTCCTCGTAGGAGATGAAACGATTACTACTTGCATAGGCCACGTGGATAACCTTGAAAACAATTAGCCTTTCTCGGTTATTAATCATCATTCCACTCCTAGACGTGTTTGTTTATTTCCAACGCGTTGGGTCACAATAACCTAAAGCTTATTATACTCGAAGGTCACATAGGTTTCAATGGCCTTGGTCGTATGAGCTTGATGATGATACCGAGTATTTTAATTAAACATCCAGTCCCAAGATAAGCAGTCACGTGCAAAGGGAGTATGAAGCGAAGAAAAAGTTTGTATATAGTGTAGAGAAAATTGTAAATAAATTTCAAAATTTCGCGTCATAACTTTTTTTCAGTTTTGATAAAATACAACTACAAGGCAGGTTTGATTTGAAGATCGGTTAGATCAGCATATTTGATGCCAAATGAAAAGAGTCTGGGACGCGGCCAAAAACAATATTTACACTGTATAATATATGATTTCAGAATGTTTGCATTTTCTAGATCGTACTATGTTTCATTATAATTACACAAAAAACCGGAAGCTCAATCATAAAATCAACCTTGTTTTTATCTATCCCCAAACGATTTTTGATTTTTGTGGAGTGTAGGCTATTCTAGAAAGGAGCAAATAGTTTGGGTGTACGTACAGTGTACTAGATTATGAAAGGTATCTGCGACAAACTAATACCAACTCGGATTCGGGAGATCCTCGGTTCGATACCAGCCCAGCCACCTTGGGGGGGGGGGGGGGGAGCGACAACTTTGTAGATACAATAACGTGTTCGTGACAACTTGTCGATAGATAGTGAACTTATTGAATTGAACCACTGCGCTATCAGTTATTTCATTTGCATAAATGACTGACTTATTATATTTACTAAGTTGTCACTTTCGATCGAATAATATTGTCGTTTGAGTTAGTGAATAGGTGCCCAGCTCACTGAACCCACCCAAGCTTATGGCTTAGTTGAACACAATAAATGTCAGTTTTATCTCTCACAAGTCACAAAACACAAAAACGCATTACAAAAGAAGAAAGTGCATTGTAACATTTACATTAATCATCATCAGCGACGGCGTATTCTAGGGAGGGGGGGGGGGTAACATTTCATGAAACACGCGTCAATGGATTTTCCTGGCACAGTCGAGAAAGAGGTACACACTTTTTTACATCTGGTGTATTATAGGTCATGGTGATAACAGAGTCATGTCGTATCTGTCAACGAAGACTTCCGCGAAGGCTGTTTCTTGATAGCATTTTATCAATTTATTTTGTGAATATTATGTTACGACGAATACTCGTTATTTACAAAACCGAATCGGAAGTCGGTGAACATGCAGATTATCTCACTACGGCGTTACTATACCTTCTTATCATGCACTGGATTTAAATAAAACATTTAGATGGAATCGCAAGTGAAATTATTTTTGGTGGAAGTACATGAAAATTGCATTCTCGGTTTTTTAATCTTGTATAGAACATTTGTCATTGTTCGCTTGGTCTTAAAAACTGCGCACATGGTGTTTCCTAGATGAATTTAAACTTATGCCAGTAGAATTGAAATTTGCAATACGGTACCTGAAGTTTAAGTTTGTAAGAATTTTATTCAGTTTAGTCATTTACTTTCATCAACACATGGGCTAAAGAAAATACTAGGTTTTAAACCTCAGTCGAACCATGGCAAAAGTTGTAACATCTGCTGGGTTATCAAACATACATGATTATCTATGTTTTAACGTGCGTACATTGATAACCTTACAACCTTTTCGAAATCACTGAAGGTTTTAATTGTAATTTATGTTATTATTGTAATTGACGAGTCATTGCTATTTATCGACCGTGATGACTGTTGATGATGATTGATGATCGTTGCTTTACGAAAGAATTACACCTGAGGCACATTTTAATACTTACACTGGAATTTAAGATCAGAAAAAATGTAAGTTTCTTTATTCATAGGTAATCGTTATAAATTTATATGATTCAGCCATGATGATTCAGTTCTTCTCTGATCAAAGTCACAGGTAAAGAATTACTCTTGTAATTCCGCTAATGCAATTCATACAATGATTACTCCGCTTGCTTTGACGGCTTAGTTTAGACCTCGAGTTTAATTGCAAATGCATATTTCAAATTCAAAATACCTGCGTTAAGTGCATGCATGACAATTTGGATTCACCGGTTTCGTAAATTTTATTTTATTTTGCATGGTCATTGAAGCTTGACTTTTCTTGCACCACAAAAAGCCAATCTATTACCTGGACCGAAGGTCAGTGCTGTGACCTTCTTGACAGTTTTCACGCTGACCAGGTCGACTGTCAAGGTATAGACAGACTCAGATGATGTATAGGAAGTTTAGTGTTCAGCAGAGTTGTGGTGAGAGATCACTAAGAAATTTCTGGATTTTATTAAATTATGTCAATTTCTCTACAGGAATGTTTCCCGACTAATTAAAACCGAGACACATTGTACTCTTATGAGTGAACGGTAAACATGAGCATAATCTAGTTATGTAGTTATTAAACCTTTATAATAGTTATAAAACAGATTATTTTTCTTGCAACATATACTTTTTTAAATATAATTTTATCACTTTGATATTAAATTTTGCAAGTTCTTGATTAGCCAGCCCGAATGTTTACAAAATGAACACAGTTATTTTTGGTTTTATCAATCATTAATTAACATTTGGTAAGGCAATCGTGTGCTGTATTAACGACAGGTAACCAAACGGCTTCCCATGGACGAAATGAACGAAATAGTTTGTGCTTTATATAAATTGTCGACTGCAATAACTTTTCACGGTTGTTGTTTATTTGATTTTTTCCCGAACGTGACCCTGCGACTTTTAATCAATGCTACCGTGAAAGGCCGTTTAATGTTTCTCTCCTTGTAAATCTTATGTAAGTTTGTCATGAATGCAACAATGGACGCTAATCGCTGTGTCTACCGGTGAGAAACATTGTTACAGCAGAAATAAGTACCAAGCTTTCTGGGCTATTATCTTAATTGTTGAATTGGAATTGTCATCCCAAGATTATGCAATTACTTAAATACGTCCTTGTGATGAGGTGCCAGCAAATTTTAATAATTCCCCAGTTTTCACTACGATTAATTAATTTATAATTTTAATGATTTTCTTTCATCCACATTGAAAAAGTTCGATCCTGTGATATAGTCTGTGAAATTTCTTACACATTTTCTCTTTTTTTATTGTGGAATATAAGCACGTCACAATATATCATACCAAGACCAAGTTCACACTCAAATAGTGTTGAATTACAAATCAAGGTCTTTGCACTAACACTCTTGCTGTAGAATGCAACGGCTCATTGGACTTGATACATTTATGATTGTTAAACTGTTTTATGTCTCACGATGTTTCATATTTCACGATGTATCGTGGACCGTTAGTAAATTGTAAGTCAATATATTGGAAGAATAAACAAATATAATATATTGTTAGTGGATTTATGAATTTTATTACATAGCGTGTTTGTATGACTGAGAGTTTAGTTAATTGCAAAGGAATATCCATGGACTTATATTTAATATTATACAGGAATTAATAAATCCAATCCGACCGGGATTTGATCCCGGGGGGGGGGGGGCATACTTAATTTCTCCAACCTTCTTCTTAAATATGTACAAAAAATGAATATTATTTTGTTTAATACTTCCATCATGTTCGCGAAGTGTGAGTGAGAACGTAGGCCTACTAGCGACAAGCATTCGGTAAGAGGAATCGTGCTGCAAAAACATCAGAAGAGAATGTAGACAATCCGCATTGATTGATCAGTGCTCCATCATCCATGTTCCGCTTGCAGAGTGGTGACTGTCAACTTAGCCTACATCCGTTGAGATGTGCGTGCTACTTTGTCAACCATTCTCATTCTCCTTGTCTATCAAATCATGTATCAGTTGTCTGAAAGTCGAGCATGAAAGTGTTCTTTAATATCTACCATAAATACCTTAATTTTATTAATGTAATTAAATTTCTACAATTGCCGTCCGTGGTCGCACATACGATTGATTAGTGCACTCGTCCGAAGAGTGCGGCTCAGCTCTACGAGGACGTGGATTCGAATCACGCATAATGCATGTGTTTTTTGTAATCACCACTCATCGTCATCTATCACCACTCATCGTCTCGAATAGCTTACAGAGACGCAGCAGAAATAATCATTATCATTACCTCTACAAATTATCGTCAAAATAAATAATGTATTTCAGACTGAATAGAGAGTATGCGTGAATAACTTTCCATTACATTGGGTAAATTATATACAATATTTGGATGAGCGAAGCGAAGACTTCAATTTCACTGACCCCCAAAAAAATTAGCTTGTGTTTTTTATTTTATTTTTTTTATTCGCTCTCTACCGGGCAAACGGCATATGCGATCTTGATGTAAATTGGAGGGGACCTTCGAAATCTCTGAACTTAGACCTGCCACGTTTTAGGGTACAATCGAATAAATATTTCTCATGAATATCGTACTTTTATGGGGTTTTTTCGATTTTTAGTGCGATATTTTCGTGATATTTGGGCCGATTCTGACCAAACGGTTGGGGCTACAACGTTCGTTCATATTTTACTTGGACATTAAGGTTATGGAGATGTAGTAGCCAGTATCCATAGACATAAAGGTTTTAATATAAGTTTATTGAGGTATCCAATAACAATTAACAAGTAAGTAATAATAGAAACTTGACAACAATCACCTACATACAATGCGTTCAAAAAGCTCTTGCAAAAGTAAAGAGATCCCACGCAAACTAAAAACTTACAAAATAGCTCATCCATCAACGCGACTAAACAAAAGCGTTCGCGAAGCGGCCTAGTGTATAAACATGTAAATAAAAATCATAATTGGATGAGCGAAGCGAAGACTTCAATTTCACCGACCCCCCAAAAAATTTAGCTCGGGTGTTTTTTTTTTTGTTTTTTTTTTTTTTTTTTTGTTTTTTTTTTGTCTGTTTGTTTACTCTCTACCAGACAAACGGCTTTATCCGATCTTGATGAAATTTGACAGGACCTTCGAAATCTCTTAACTTAGAGGTGTATTGTTTTTTGGGTACAATCGAAGAAATATTTCTCATGAATATCGTACTTTTACGATTTTTTTCGATTTTTAGTGCGATATTTTCGTGACATTTGGGCCAATTCTGACCAAACGGGTGGGGCTACAACGTTCATATTATACATGGACATTAAGGTTATGGTGATGTAGTACGTTTTGAAAAAAAAATGAAAAAGTTAGCCAGAATCCATAGAAATAAAGCTTTTAATATAAGTTTTTTGATTTTTTGTGCGATATTTTCGTGCCATTTGGGCCAATTCTGACAAAACGGGTGGGGCAACAACGTTCATATTATACATGGACATTAAGGTTATGGTGATGTAGTACCTTTTGAAAGAAAAAGTTGAAAAAGTTAGCCAGAATCCATAGAAATAAAGCTTTTAATATAAGTTTTTACGGTAAAAAATACCAATTGACAAGAAACAAAAGAAAACTTGACAACATTCACCTACAATGCGTAGGCAGCAAAAAAAAGCACTTGCAAAAGTAAAGATATCCCAAGCAAACTTTAAACTTTAAAAAGCTCATCCATCAACGCGGCGGGACTTTAGCGTTTTCCTAGTATGATACATTTTTTACTGTTAGTACGTGTGTGGGTGGCTTTTGCGCGTGTGTACAAAACTGGCCGGCCGCCCAGGCAAGCAAGCAAGCGCAAGGCAGCAAGCAGCAGCAGCAGCCCAGCCGGTTAGAGGATCCACGGATCAGGGCCGCAGGAACCGCTAGAAGTTCGACAAATACCAACGCTGCTTTAAAACTTATACAAGGGAACTTACTAATGAAATACACCTTTTGTTTAATTATCTGTGTCTAGGCGTAGGGTCTGACGAAGATTATGAGTAATGATTATTCTAATAATTCGCATTTTATGGGATGTATACATTTTTCGCGACAACAAGGCGATGTATTTTTAAAAATCAAGCTGTGAATGTTCGTAATTGAAGTGCAATTTATTCAATGATTAATATCGTAATTGAACAAGTAAAATCTCCACGCACAAGGCATGGTTGCTTACGAGATTGAATTTGATTGACATCAACCGTCGAACTGTGTACAGAATCAATCATTTATTATTTTGAGAAAGTGCGGTTACTTTGTAAATCGGCACTTGCAGCTCTGACGAAGACACAGAAGGATTTAAATGAAACGTAATTACAACAACTTAGCTTGCTCACGTTACGTCCAATCATTTCTAATAGACTCACGTGCACCTTGAATGTTTCGACTTCCAAGTTCAAAACGATTGAACAGATTCCACGAAATACATAGTTTATTCACTCTTAAAATACACGTTTTATTATGGATCTCCTGAAAGTTTCTGCACAAATGTTTACACATTGTTTATACACTTGCAATAAATTAGTATGACAAAATAAATAATCCAAAGTCACAAATCAACATGGATTGCGATGCGATCGTACTACTTGTTACAGCCACCTTTCACATAAAGAGTATAGATTATTTTATTACTTGCCTATATATATAGAAGTAGAATATTTACGACAATCGCAATCCACTCTTAGAAATATATAACAAGTTTTATTTGTATAACGGCCTGGACATAGATAAAAACCAAAAAATGCCAATCCCTCAACATTCACACATAACCACAATCATTAATAATTATTAAAACTATACACCCCCCTCCATGAGCCAACATGAATTGCGCACTGTAGGGCGAGAAAATGAAAGTATGCTTTGTGAAGCGTAATCAAGGTCAGCTATTTACGTGCTATCGGTACTGGCTGTTTCTCTGAGAAACTTAAAACTGTAAGTAAATGATTTGATCTTACACTTGAATACACAGGACCGCGTCGCCAACAAAAACTTTAGTACAGAACAAATGGTACGCTTCATTTGTTGATCGGGGGTTAATGAGTGTGAAGAGCTTTGTTCAAGACCTGGAAACAATCTCTATATAGAATCATTATTTTTACTCTCGCCAGGGGCTTTCCTTCCACTTCGACAGCTCGCTGCAAAGTGTTGTTCAATGGGGCATATATTACCGTCTCGTATTCATAGAACAAAGCTTATTGTGAGATAGAGTGAGAGAGTCAGAGACAAAGAAAACGTTGGGTGTGTGAGAGGTGTCAAAAGGGGAGACTCTGTAATGAGGGATACGGCAGAAAAAATGTCAGATTTTCTAGATATAACGATATTATATTACACAATATCGTGTTATAGTTGCCATATTTTGCGTTTCTCAACACGATAAAAATTGAGAATAGGGTTTCGACGTAGCCCACTTCACCCGACGTTTCGGGCAAATAGCATCCCCCGCCATCCAGGGTCTCCTCGACGACCCCCGCCCCCCTGCAGCTATTGAAAAGGAAACATGCATAAGCATTTGAGAAAAAGTCCTCATGAGTAAAATTATAAAATAACCTTAAATATGAGTTCAGGGAGAACTTGTCTTTCTTTCATGACAATAGCTTGGTGTGGTTGTTGTGAGGGAATGTCCTATACCTCTCAAATCTCAGCTTAGGACTGGAAACAACCTATACCACTCAAATCTCAGCTTAGGAGTGGAAACAACCTTATCAAGAGTTACGTTGTCGGGTATCGACTTGGCGACCTGCAACACGGAGTGCAACACATGTGCTACCCTCTAAAGTTAACTGTATCCTGGAAAGAGTTTTGACACTGCAACGATTTAAAATGACATTGTTTGGGGAGGGGCCTGGGGGGGGATTAGTCCACCCCATTATCACCTCATACAACACACAATCACAACGTCTCGAGTATATTGTATCTTGTGACTCCTACATCCTCATTATCCTCTCGAATGGAGCATCAGATCGACGCACTTGACGTACGCCCTCCGAAGGGCAATATCGTGCAAGTTGTAGTAACGGTGCTGTCAAGGTAATTAACAATTAACTCTGTTACTATTAACTACTGTCAGCAGCCGATCAGTCAGTGGAATTAGCGTATGACACCCGCAGAAGCTGATATAGTGAGGGGGGGGTACCTCCTAGTGGGTGTAATGATGAGTAGAGGCAACGCAGTGACAGGCGGTGATGGAAGTGGGGGCCTACCCCCAGGGCTACATGTCGGGGTTGTCACATTGACTTGCCCACACCCCGCCGCCGCTTTCGTAACAACTCAATCATCGCCTACTTGAAGTCTTTATCAGAGAAGTAGCAACGTGTTACGGAAAACCCTGTTTGCACTACCGACTTACATCACATAGCTCCGAACATTTATGCTTCTTTTTACAGAACTTTTTGATATCATTTTGCAATAAGTTAAAGTTAACGTGAATTTTTGTAACTCTTGATAATTGAAGTTTATAACTTGTAAGTATAGATTCTTAAATTTATAACCATGCTAAGTTTAATAGCAATTAGATGCAAGAGTCTTTACCGGCTATACTTGATGTAAACGTAAAGGTTTACCAACTAAATATAAAATGGATTGGATCAAACTGGCTTCGAGACTTACTAACCACTTCATATGTTTCATTTGAAGTTTTTTAATTTAAAAGTTCAAATTCAATATAATTGCATGTCAAGAAAAAAAAAATTCTACCTATATAAAGTTATTATCGTGAAATATAAAGTCGGTGAACGACTGAACGAATAATGCAGTAAACGACATAAATTTGTCAGTTGATGTCAGCTGTTACACACTTGCGTTCCGAGTTTGAAACGACATTGATTTGTTCTTGGTGCAACTTTGGGCAGACTTTTCAAGCTGTTACTTTTCAAATTTCATGCAAGCTTTTCCTCTGCAGGTATTCTTGCTCGGGACCTCATCCAGTTTGTTCCAGTTTTTGGTGTGCTTAATAGTTTCAATTGTAATCCTTACCAAGCTTCATTTTCATATTTTTCAAATCTATTGTTTTATAATTCATTCATCTCGTCTGGCCTATCTCTATTTGGTACTTTTTTCTGAATCTTGTTATTTTTACTCCTGTATTCTTTTATGTATGCCTGTCCTTTGAAAATTCTTCAATATTGGTCCAAAACCTAACGATATTCGTTGTAAATCAGTTTTTATGACTGATGGGATAATAAAAGTGAATACATGAATATACGTACTGGTACTAGCATAAATGTATTTATTTTTATTTTTTACCGTGGGAATTAAACCTGTAATAGGGTGCAATGAATGAGGGGTTGCCCCTAATGCATTGCAACCTATTGTGGTAAGATATAAAAAATAAATACATTTATGCTCGTACGTATTTATTTAATTAATTATAATCTTATTCAGTTGTAAAAACTTCAGGTGAACTATGTATGTTGCAGATAGGACAACTGTGACGGGACGTCCTAGGACTGTTAGGGTACATTCAATTTCTTGCATTCGCATTTACGACTGAGGAATACCTCGGAAAAAATCTTCAGGTGGGGTTGCCGGTCTCGACGGGATTTGAACCCTGGACTGTCGATATACAATATAGACTATCTTCGTTCAAATGCTGAGCACACTACATAGGCACGCCGCCTATGCTACGGTGTAGGCGGTCTAGTTTCTCATATCACAGGTTATGAAATCAGTTCACGGTTCACTATATATCATCAATATACCTGACTTGACCTTGAGCTCACATAATTAGCGGGCGTCCCAGCTGTTACGGTTAGTGAACTCTCGCCTGAAGGTCAGGGGTTCGTGCCCCACCACCGACCTCGGCTGCATGGAGGGGCGCGGGAGATTCCCTAGGTGGAGAAGTCTGAAGAAAGTGTCTTGTAGCGTGTTATGTAGTTGCTGAGTGAGGCAAGGTCTGGACCAATCACAACCGACTTCGTATGAGTCGAAAGATTGGTTGTATAAGTCTAAGAAAGTCGTCTGTTGGGTATGAGTGCAGGCAAAGGTTCGTCCACCAAGATCTCGACTGCTGGAGGGGGGATATGGGAAAGTTCAGAATGTTAATATCGTGTATATTTTATATGAGTGTATTGTCAAACACTCGGTATGTATGTGTGCTGGAAATTTCCAAGTTCGAAGTCTGGAAGTGCCTTGTTGCCTTTAATAGTTTAGTGAGAAGTGTGAATGTCCATCCTGAACTACTGCAGGAGGGGGCGGGGATTACCGGTAAAGTCGAAAAAGGTACTTGGAGACGTTTTGTGGTTGCAGTGAGAATCATTCCCACCAATTTAAATCCCACGAAATCTAAGAAATTTTTCTTGTTTTAGCTTCTATACAGACAAGTTTCGTTGCCCACACGCTGGCTACAGGGGACTTCTGGAGAATCCCTAGTGAGAAGTTGACGAAATCGTCTTTCTTTACGTAGTTGCTAGTGACAATTAGTGACCCACCACTGAAGGCCGAGACTAGTGGAGAAGTTAAGAAGTGTTTGTTGCCTGCATGTAGTTGCTGAACGGCAAAAATCTAGATGTCCCACAACCAAGACCTCGGCAGCTGTGAGGGCGGGAGATCCTATGGAACTGAAGAAATGTCATTTGAGAGTATGTGTGCTGATATGAGCATGTCGGAAGCTAAATGTCAAAAGATTCCCTGTAAGAATATTCGCAAAATAGAAAACGATACTTTGGAGAGTGAGGCAAAAGTTTTCAGTGCCCTGGACATATTGTAAATTGCAAATTTGACAGAAATGCAAAGTCAGAATGTACAAAACTATATTTTTGAGCCTTATCATAATTGAATATATTAGGCAAATGTCAGTTCATAGTGAGATAAACTTTACTATATCGAATGAAAGTGAATATTAGCTATAATAAACAAGTAGTTTACAATTGATTAAGCCGAATTCAAAGGGGATGTTGTTAACAAAATAAATACACAAATTACACTTTCTTTTAATCGTTATACAGACCAAAGTTAATTCGTTCCTGTTCAGGGATCTTCTATAAATGATGTGCATGAAAGTTGTTGAGAGACTCGCATTTCTTCCACCGTTCAACGGTTGCTAATTACTAATTAGTGACCCATCACTAAGCTAACGATGAGATATTTAAATGTATTTTCCTGCAGGTTTCAGATCATAACACAATAATAAATAAACTAGACTAGTCCACAACCAAGTACCAGCGGACACGCGTGTGAAGTAGAGTAATGGAACATGATTATAATGTTCAATACTAGAGAGATTCTGTGCTTGATATTCGAGTCATGGCGTCGTCAGCTAAATGGTCAACTTCCCCTTTGACCGGATGATTCGCAACATGAAACTATATCTTTGGAGCGTAGGCAATTAAATGTTGACTGCATGCCCATGCACATTGATTGTAAATTGCAAATTCAGGCAGAAGCCAGCCCAGTAGTAGCAAACATATTTGTTAGCAGCCTACGCATAATGTAATATTATTAGCAAGTCAGTCATAAGAAAAATATATCTCATTCGAAGAAAGACGAATATCTAGCTATAAGTAACAAGTAAGTCCAATTGATTAGCGAATTAGCGAAGAGTGTTTAAAAATAATATAAATAACTTTCTTTAAAAAGACATGTATACATAAAGAATGTGTGGATTCTTTGTTCAGAATTATATCCGAGTCCAAGGCGTCCCTCTGCATAGTCAATATGTGTATTAGATCTAGAGTATGGCTTAAGTGCGATTAAATTCTTTGAGGAGTTACTTCCCTTATGCATTTGCCAAATTACAAAAATGAATTTAAAAAATAATCAATCATAACACATTGATTGGCGGGAATCGAACCTGCTATTATACCTACTAGATAATATAGTCAATGAGATTCTTAGTTGTTTTGTTTGGAGGATGAAAACATTAAAGGATCGTTTGACTGACTGTTTTTACACGAACACCATCCCCGCCCATATAATGGTCAAACACGTATTCACACTCTGCTAACTTCTAAGCGACATGTCTGCAAACAAGTCCTTGCAACTGGCGAGTTGCGAGTTGCAGCCGGATCGTAATCGAACCGGCTGATTTACATAAGCTGTGAGTGGCTGGCCGGGCGTGAGAAGTGAGAAGCCACAAGGACCACTATTAGGCGAAACCTTGCTAATATGGTAATAAGACACCCGGCTGTTTGAGGCCGCTTAATTGACGCTAACTGCCAAGTGATAATGTGCGCGAATCAAGAAACGCTACCGCAATCTGCACGCATACGACCGGCGAAGACAACCCGCATCCGTCCATAAGCAATTAGTTTGATATAGGCCTATTTCATTGCAAGTACCGTTGGTGCCATTGGATCGGCAGAATGTTACGAATGTATCCTCGGTCGTATGGAAAGGAACAAATATTCCCAAATGTTTTACCAAAATGTAATAAAAAAGTTTTGAGTAAGCACAGAAGTGAACGCGGAGTCTTGGCTTGCATGCTGCAGAACCCCCCAGGCAAACAATTACACAACGTTTCTCGTGCACATTTTAAAAATATGGTTCATTCTGCTAAACGCACGGTTTTTTAATGACGGACGAGGAATGAAAACATATTTCTATATCCGATGCCGTGATTACTGTTTATTACTGATGATTTAAATGGAGGCAATTTCCGATTTGAAAATTGGTTCGTGTTTTAGGGTGAATTGTCCCTAATACGTTAGAAAACAATTTCATTGTTTTTAATGCTGCCTAATTGGGAACGAGCACGCGATTTTCGTTTGCTTATTGTGTTGTTGTTTATGTTAAACATTAAACAGAAGTCGTTCTTACTTTATATAGTAATAAAGTCTCAAGTTTAAATCTTTTTTAATGATGTATTTATAGATACGCTCAAATGCAGATTGATGGATTAATCAATACGGTTTTGAGGTATCTGTATCAATATATTTATCGGAGTATTGTGTAACGCAGAAGGGAGAATATTTCATATTTTTAGACACTTCCTTCTTCAACCAATCAACATTGATTGTCTGCACGTGAGCTGGAACGTTGCCAGAACAAATCAAGTATTTGTGGTTAGATTGCAGACCAATACTTTGGGTTCTTATTGCTTACAGTTTCCTGGTTCGACCAGACCCAACAGATCACGATATAGATTAGTAGGATCGCAAAGGGTACGAACATATTTTATTTTCAACAAAAAGCCGTGATTGGGGTTTATTAGTTCCTTGGCTTTGGGTGTGTTGTCGATAATATAATGACAATCGTATGTGAGTAGACTTACCTTACCTAGTTTATTATTATTTCGTTCGAATACTTCACTCATCTTGCTCGTTAGCAAAATATAGGGCGCATTTTACTGACTACTCCATTTGGCACGTACTCCTTCTTCGGATCACTAATCCTGGAGTCGGCGGATCAGGTATTCAAACGCAAGTAATATATTCGAATCAGATTCCCATTATAAAGTTTACTGATCCAATTACCCAGATCAAGTAGGCTTAGTCCCCGTCTGGGCCCGGGGTAGAATTTGGCCCAGAGCATGTGCCTCTGCTAATCGTACAAGGCGAGGAAACAGGCAACCCCCCCCCCTTCCCCCACCTTGTCCATACTTCCTCGACACCACGTGGTGCCGGTTCTGTGCCGGGGTGTCTGTCGCCTGTGGCTGGATCCGTCCAGCACTGGCCTTCCCGTTGTGTGGTTCATCCCACTTTCCCCTAGGTTAGGTTTATCATAACTCAAATAATTAAAGAAATTAGTATTTAAAAGTGTCTTCACATTTATTATGATTAATATATATACTAATGAGTTCATCCCTCGAATTCATCACTCAGTTGCGCAAGATATATGAGCGTTAGCCAATTCAATCACAATCCATCCAGATGAGATAAACGTAAACACCTGTTCAATGTTGTTTTGGATTGATCTCTCCCTTAGCTTCACTCATACGTCTTGTGTTGTGATAGGCAACGTAGGGTACAAGGCCTTCGCAGGTCAAATCATCAATCATCATTCGACTACGATCGGACGTTCCAGAATGGGTGTTTTTTTAACCTGCTGTTTTGGAATACGTGCACATTACAAAAATCAATTCCACATTGAACTAATGGGTTCAGTTCAATTTCTGGAGCAACATCACATTTATGAACCTTTAGATTATTTTAATCTGAGATAGTCCATACTGAATATCGGTGTAATTTAACATTTCGTTTGGGTCAGTACACCTTTGAACCGGAAAGTACGATACCTATTGAGGCCACCAGTGAGTGACATAATAAGTGCTGAAGTTTTCCTTCGCCTTCCTTCCTCCAAACTTTTGATTAATTCGGACTTTTGACGTATTTCATTGGTAAAGTGTCCAACTCGACTACCGCTGGAATTGGATGTAGCCTGTAATTTATAAACTGATTAATAGAGGGAGGACAACTAAATAAATGCATAATGCGTACACATGAAGTTATGTTGTTTTTTAGTCTTTGTTGTGTGTGTTTTGTAAATGTCAGGCGTTAGGTAGTTCTCGAAATATTCCGGTTATAATAAATATACTTTAATAGTTGTAAATGTCAAATTATTTGTGTTTTCTAATAATAAAATGCTTATATTGAAGCTCTGACATAAATTTATTTAATTTTAAGTATGATTCACAAACTTTACTTTCTTTGTTTCAACATAGGGCTAACATATTCATTTTGATTTAAATTTTTAAAATTTGTTTTAGTTTTATGTGATTCCATTTCGGTGTTAATAATTTAAAATGATCTCGACAGTTTACTAACGAAGAAGCCCATTGATTTGTTTTAGTGCAGTATATTATGACGATTCGAGTTTTCCAAACAGTCGTTGCGAAATGATGGCAAAATTACCACTAAACTTAACCTTTCTGTAAAGTTAGTACACTAGACTAGATTGTTGTGAAACGACAGCGCCGTGGAATAACAGCACGCGAGACTTAGTTCGTCTTGGAAGATTTCGAAATTAGTTTAACCCTATTTTCTTATCGTTCATTTCAATGTCAGACGTTTTCAGACACGAACTTACAACAAAGCAAATATTTTAACAAACACTATTTTTATGGGATTATTATGACGTTTGTGAAGAATATTGCGACATGTTTAGTTGCTGCAAAATTACTGATGGATTCAATTTCATGGCGGCTTTAGAATTCAGAAATTACAAGATTGTAGTGGTAAGATTTCATCTAAAAGAAAGTTTTGGGTCTATGTATGTGTGAAAGAATTCATCGATTACTTTGTAATATTATGGCAAAAGCAACTGATTAGCTTACAAAGCTTCTAAATCAAGGTTAATGTGAACAATCAATGAGATCACGTGTATTAATTTTGATGGCTGATGCACTGATAACTCATTAAAACATTTTTTTAAAACAATGAGTACATGCTTGTCAGAGAGACAACATGTGAACGCACGGGGATCGAGCCCTGGTCTCCCATGCACTCAAGGCGGGCAGAGTCTAATAATGTAGCTGGAGCCTCAGAGCATTACGTATGGAGATTGAACTTGCCTAACCTCTGAACTCGCCAGTGTCTATGCAACAACGTGCAGGGCTCTGTAATAAAACGAATCTTCCGAGAGGAGAACTCCCTGTTGTGGTTTCTTCTCGTAGTTTCAAAGAAGAGAATTGGAAACAAAACAACTCCGAATTTGAATTCCCAAATGCCCCAACCTTTGACCGCATCGGTTGTACAGTGTTACGGACACGTGAATTATTTGTATTTGATTTACAAAGAAAAAAGGGTTTGTTTTTGGCCTACCTTATATTTAGTTGCGAAACAGATTGACAAAGGAGTAGAAAGACCTTACAATAATTTAATGTAGCCTAAATATATATAATATGTATATTTTCATGCCTTGCAAATATGTAATAGGCATATACATGGTGGCAAGTATTTTTATCTTAACTTAACAATTGTTAAAATTAACAATTAATTACAATTTAAAAAATATTACACGTTTACATCTCAAAGTATTTATATCTATCTACTCCTCCAAACATTTTCAAAAACTTTTCACTTTGGATCCCTCTTCAGCTGCAGCTTGCAATTTATTCCATTCCACAATAATTTGTTGTGTTGAGAAACGACCACCTCCCAACATCCTTCTTTGAATGAATATGAAGTAGGTATATGTTATTCAAGTGTTTATTGTCTCGAATATGCTGCATATATAGAATCGTAATAATCTGTACTTTGCATAGGTGAAAATAATAAAACTGATAACTTGTTATCCCACATGTCCTCACGTGTTTACTTCCGTTAATACTTCTTCAGAGCGCAATTGTTTTCAAGTAAATAAAATATCAGATAAATATTAATCTTCCATTTTTCCTGCGAAAAACTTATAATCTTGCCTACTTTACCTATTCTAATAACGACTTAATGCTTGTAATTAGTTAAACACGAGTGAAATAAGCTTCGGATCGAATTTTGCTCCGTTTCCCTGACAAATGCTCATTTCACTGTGTTACATTACCCAATCTTCCGATCGCATGCTATATTCTCCTTGTTCGTTTGCTCGTAGTGTAGATAGAGTAGTAGGGTAGGGTGGAGTCCAGTCAACCAGCCCTAACTCTGATAAGAAATCGAACAAGTAGCTAGACGGATAACTCGTGTGAAACCGCGCATTTCTCACACAAAGGGAGTTCGATTCTAGAGCAAGAAAGTGGGACAGAATCTCCGATATCACACAGAGACAGGAAGTGGCTCCTTGTTAAGATACCTGGGAGTATGCTGGGCGCGTGCCGACTGTAATCAACAGGATGCGAGCTCATTAGATTATCCAAGCAGACGCCCACACATTGTTTGAGGAGCCGCACTCAGCAGGACTAGGGCTCGACTCCAGCAGCCGACTACTGGTTATATATTAATTAGTAGGAATGTACGCTTCTCGAAAATTAAAATACATTGGAAAATATTTCAATGACCAAGCAAGTATCTTCATCAGGTTTACTTAATTAAATTTAAACAAGGTGCATTCAGCATAATGAAGATGTCTGATTAGGTATTGCAATATTGTAACCAATCATTTAATTTTTTAAGTGGTATATTAGTCATGTTATTAATTAACAAAATACTTTAAAAAGGTTAAATCATTATTCATTTTAATACAAACTCTGTGTCAATGTCACCACTATTAAAATCAGTTATTCCATTTTTCACATTAAAAAATCACACATTCAAGCTTCGATTATTATGTTTTTAGCGATACAAAACCTAAATGATGAAAAACTTTGCAAATTGACGTTTTATTGATTGAAAGTTATTAAGCGAGCGAAGCGAGCGTTTCCATTTGACTCTGCCGGAAAAATTAGTCACTGGTTTTGTTTGTTTTTTTTTTTTTTTGTTTGTTTGTTTTTTTTTTTTTTTTTGTTTGTATGTCTCGCGATAACGTTCGAACGGAGGCTCGGATCGAGTTGAAATTTTCACCATCCGCAAGCTTTGTTCTCGATTGAATGCCATTAGTTTTTGGCAAAATCGTTCAAAAAGTTAAAAAGTTACATTAAAGTTAATCGAAAGTTTTTTGTTTCAAACTAACCGGCGACAAATCTGAGATAGCCAAATCATTTAGAATGTCCGTCCGGTCACGAATATGTTAATTTTAGTTTGATCCGATAAGTAGTGTAGATGGAAATTACATTATAACAAAAGTAACGTTGCCATGGCAACGAAAAGACGCGCGAAGTTTCTAATGCACTGCACCTAGAAGTAATCAAAATACTTTCGAGGAAGCAGTCTATTATTGTCACCAAAGAGTTTAAATATTTTTCCAATGACTCAAGGTCCTCTAGATGGCGGTGGATTTTATCCACAAAGTAAAGATTTTCATACGGGTTTACCCAAATACCTTGGCAATAATAAATAATATCGGAAACATGGCCCTGTGGACAGCGAACGTCGCAAATTTTAAAATTTAAAAAAATGTGCATTGTGGGTCTAGCTATAGCACGTGCTCGCTTATCAACGCGTCCAACTGAGCGTTTCCTAGTTTTACTTAATAGCATACGAAGTTATTTTATAATTACCATAATTATAATATAATTACCAACCGTTTAAATCCCTTGTACCACCAAATTGTAGTTAAGGTAAAACTGATGTGTACTCTACAGCGGGCAAGCTTTAGTAAGTTTGTTTTGAGAACTCAGTCTATACCTTGTTTACTCGCACGAAGGGATTTTGATCTTGAATTTGATTATGATCACTAAACGAGGCGATGTGTATCTCATTCATGCAACGATAGGCTGTGATTGATAACAAGGTAGCTGGGGCACACCACGCATAGCTGCTGATCCATCCCATGCCACTCGCCCTCTTGTTATAGAAATATAGGCTATAATAACATCATTTAGATCAGCCAGATTCAAAGAAATCATCGTTGTCGTGGTAGTTTTAGTTTGGTTTTGTAAACCATTATATTAAATATTTTGGATTTGAAATTATTAATTATAACGAAGACCAATCCAAAAATGCGTCCAGGAACTCCAGTCCAATACACGGAAAATGATGTAATTTAAACACGACCATTTCTGATCAAATGTAGGAATGATAGATGAGCACGCGTAAGCTAGTTTCCAAAATAGGGAGCGAAGCTACAGACGAAGAGGACGAATATCAAAATAGAATAATTCGCAGTGAATGTGCATGCATAAAGCATTTACATTTAAACTGTACAGGATTATTTTTATAATTGCAATGTTTATAGAAACCCATAAATAAATATAAAATATTTCTTTAAAAATATATATATATATTTTTGGTGGCGGCGCCGGGTTTCACTCAATAAAATATGTCCAGCGCTATTGTTCTCATGTTCGGTATAATTATGTAAGTGTTGGGTCATGAAATTTTAAACTTTCGAAGGGGGGGGGGGCTTCCCCCCGGGAAACCAAAGTTATTCTGTGTCATCCTTGTGAAGGATACTGCGAAAAGCCGCTCGTCAATCGGACGTCATGTTCGGTTTTCATCGTGAGACCGAAATGTGACACACACACACAGACGGACGTATACAGAGAAGTGATGCTTATGGGGGCTTCGATTCCTAATAAGTATGATATGTCGCGTAACATTCTCTTCATGGGGATGTCTACTGTCTAGCGCTAGCACGAGGCCATGAGTATTTTATGACGAGGGGGTTTACCCGCAGTAGCTGGCGTCATAGTATTACCAATCCACTTTTATGTTACCCCTTGCAACCCTCATTGCAGCGAGCTGCACGGTAGAAATCCAGGGCATAACGCTGCAACTTGGGGTTCTTGGAATCGTCTATGAGTGATACTTATAATTATATCACCAGCTAAGAAAATAGTGGACTTGAGTCTCACCCGAAACAATGGTATTAAATTGGAAATGGAGCATTTTGTTGTTTCATTTAATCCTACTATTAATATGTATTAAAGTTTGATCGAATTTCTTACACTATTTTTCATAAACCCTACAAACAAACTCTGATTACTTTTGCATTTGAAAATGTTTTCAACATGTTTAGTATTTTGAAATAATATACACGAAAGTACAAACGCAAAATGTAATGATATTTGAAATAATGATCCATTATATTTAATATTTTCCTGAATTAACTATAGACATAGAAATATATTGTAATTTATTGTACCCATCAGGCTACTTCATGCATATTATGTAGCTGGGTATTTGTACAGAATATATTCTGCATTGTTGATTTGATCCGAGGTCAACGTTTAGCCTCACGTCGGCTTCAAAGTTGAATTAACATAATTTCCTTAATATGCACTCTACATTCTATCCCAATTTTTAGCAGCCATTATTTCGTACGTTTAAATAATACTTACTATTCATTAAAATTATATTTGAGAAAAATTTGTAATACAAGTCTGCTTCGTAATAGTATCCTAGATTTATCCAGTGACCTTGGAAGTAGGATTTAGCTCGCAAGCGGCAAGACCATATACACTTTATTTTATAAAACAATATTTAATCTGTACCCAGTTTACTATATGGTTTAAATAGGTTAAATCGTTTATTATTATTATTTGTATCAAAAACATCATGCTATTATTTGTTAACATCAGTCTATTAAAACCAATTTTATACAATCCTGAAATGAAAAGTACAACCGACCGGAATGGGGATGTCTTTATTTTATTTTAATTTTAAATGTATATATATTTATTCATTTATTTATTTATTTATTTATTTATTTATTTATTTAACGCCTATCCTATTCAATCCAAATACTGATTTACAAATGAGGACAACTAAATAAATCTAATTACATAAATGCAGAGACATCAAGTAACTAAAAGTTAAAAGTTTTAACTAGTAATATTACAACAATGTATTAATAACACAACAATTTGGTAAAGATTCAATGTCTTTAATTAAATACACATAATAGTTTAGCTCGGTGTGATCTGAAATGATTGCGGTAGCAATATGTATATTCAATACAGGCCAACATTTAAAACGTTTCCGTAACATCTTTCAACGGAAATATAGTTTAATATTCCTTTTTTGAAAATTTAGATGCTGAAGAATACGATTTCTGTTTGCCCCACCACACAAAATTATTCACATAATAAATAAATAACAATGGTGTAATGGAGAAATAAGTTAGATATAGTAAAACCCAATAAAGATGCGCTAGGGAAAGTGTGATTTTGCATCGATTTTACATTATCATTTGCATTGGGAAACCATTCATTTCTAGAGTATGACACGGGAGTATTGGAAAAGGGAAATTTTAAGTTTCCGACGCTTTCTTGAGTCGTAGATCTTGTTGGTTTATATGACATGTCTTGCCAAGGAGGCCGGTACACGTTGCTTTCTTCCAGCTGTTGTCTCGGAGAGGTCTTCTCATGGCCATGAAAAATACATTTTTTCCCCATCCCGATTGGAAGAAGTGTCGTTTTTAGAGAAGATTGAAAATAAACATCTGCAAAAAAGGCTAAAAATGGGAAAAAAATTGTCTTGGAAATGTACATCAAATTTATATATTTACCTAAAATGAAGATTCAAAATCCTTAATTTCCCAAAATTTCTTAAAAAACACGATAAATAATATTTGAAAATCACAAAAAAATCTTAGAAAAGAATTAGTAATTTCAAATTTTTGCTTAAAATAAACTTAATTTTGACCAATTTAATTCGGTACTGAAAGGGTTAAAAAAAATGATCTAGAGAAATTTATTTTAATCTATCTTTAAAGAGGATCTAGACTTTTAGACCTGCATTCTGCATCTGTTATGCGCACCTTTATCTTCTCGTCTATGCTATCTATAAGTATGATCTGTATGTTATGTATATGACGTCTTGTTTTATAAGTCAGGCTTTAAGAATGTACCAAACATTTGTGTGAGTACGATTTAAAGTAATATCTGCACCATATGTAGCAGTACGTGTTTGGCTTGTCTTTGTAGTCGTTGAGGACGATCAAACGTCTCACAGTCAATACTCGTGCACACTTCATGAAGCTCTACCGAGTCTGGAGCCAGCTTCTCTGAGACGCGGTCGCTTCATTCATGGCGGCGAGTGTTGGTGGAGGGCGGTGAATAAGGGAGACAGGGGGGATGAATGGAGCTGGCGTCCCTGGCCTGGTTCCACCGCGACGCCCCCCCACCCCCCGGGACTGCACGGGCCGAGGTCGGAGTCGAACCCAGGCGCCGTCACTGGGAACTACTCCTCGTTCAGAACACGAGACAGACATACTTACTATCTGGGTACTGGGAACTAGACTCAACCGGTGCTAGGTTATCACTTGTCAACACTACCGTCAGGAATACCTTTCATTCACGGCCCGTTGATCAATGAAAAACACTTACTAAAAGTAATTAAAGGATTTCGAGCAGGTATGGTAAACATCCTATACCATCGGTTTGAGTGTGTTCGTAGGTATACAGTGAGGAGAGAAAACACTATATTATTGATAATAATTAAATATAATATATGCTTAACATGTTTCCAAGGCTCTCATTTTAGTACACTTACCTTATGACAAAACATAAGGGTAAGTAGGTATATATTGTATTTATATGTGATTTTATGTATGAATGTATGAATGTATTAAGTGTTTCTACATATAATTTATGGGTATTAATACATTTCTTTTCTCTTTCATACTTCGATTGCATGTGTATAATGTTACGAAAGTAAAAGTCGTTCATTAAATGTTTGCAGAAAAGAGAAACGCTCTCTCAATTCAGAAAAGCAAATTACTGAAAGCTCGTCTGTTTAAACCTTGTATAATAAAATACGTAGATAGGTAAGACGCCTCTGGAACAAAATACACATCTTCTCTCCATTTAATCCGTTGGAATTGATTGTTCTATTTCCAAACGAAATTCGAAGAAAATTAGATTCTGAAGCCGGTTTGTTTGACGCTTAGATTTCGTGTGTGACAGGGACTTGTCGCTTTTCCGTCTACATTATCATATATATCAAGTTACTTGACACACGAACAAATATTTGATGTAATGATTAAGGTTTTCCAACGAGTTTTCCGGGCTGTTTCGCGTGTCTCAATTTATATTTCCGTCGAACTCGACTGACAACGAAATATTGACTTTACTTCTGGGATGGAAAACGAAAAACTGTTATACATTCCAAACAAATTTGACAGAGGTAGTGAGTACGTAGCGTTTGGTGTTTTTATTCTGTTTCATACAATGAAATTTAGAGCATTGGTCGTGCTCATTTATTTATTATTTATTTATTTATTTATTTATTAATTTATTAACGTATTATTCAGATATAAAAACGTTTCAAAGAAAGCAAATTACTGAAATGATCTTTAAACTAGATGCTATAACAAAAATTAGATAGGTAAACTCTGAACAAATACACATGCTCTCATTTATCACTAATTTGATACATATACAAAGCGAAATCAATGCAAATTATGATGAAGCCGGTGTGACGCTTAATTATTAGACATAGGTGGTGGGAATTAATTCGTCAAAAATACAATAAATAAATTATAGAAACACGAAAAAATTGAAAGAAAAAGATTAAGGTATTCCAAAGAAGAAAATTACCATTAAAAATGAAATTAATTGATCGAAAACGAACTGAAATAATTATGACTATCGGATCAAAACGAATAGATGTTATGACTCCAAAAACATGAACAGAATAGGTAGTAACATTTAGTTATTAATTCTTTCTACCATCATTAGCAGCATGGTGGGCCAAAATCTATCTAATCCTGCAGATGACAAAAGCGATGAGTCTAGTGGCTTTGATGGTGATGCGCGACAGATCGGGGAAGAGATGAGGTGAGGTGCGGGGCAGCGAAGTCATCTCGATCCTGCGGTCGTCAGCCGTAAGCTTATTGGGGCGATGTGTTCCTCACGACTGCGGATAAGAACTGAACCATACGGCGTCCATATCTATGAAACACCCCTCAAACAGAGAATGAACTGAACCATACGGTACCCATATCTACGAAACACCCCTCAAACAGAGAATGAACTGGCCCGAATGCGCGCGCATGTTATGTTTGGTACATTGTAATGTTCTACTGACTTTAGTACAGGGGTTAACATGCAATTTTTTATTCAGCGATGCAAATCACAAGCCACGGTGAATTGCATGTGGAATTTCATAGGTTTTATAGCCAAAAGTGTGTTCGCACGCCGACGTGGGTCATGCAACGTCGGGTCAGTCGTGTCAACCGTAGGGGTGATCAGGAGTAGGAGAAAACATAGTGAACCGTGGAACTGCAAGGACGAACGAGCGAACCATCCATTCAACTTAAAATAAGATTGAATAAATATTTTCTGTACGTATTACGTATTATTTATTTTGTATACCGACTAAGAGAAGGCAGATACTTGCCTGATGGGATTGCCCTTCAACAAGGATGATACTGAATATTTTTAGTGAACGTAAGTGTAAAGAGCGAGTTTCTAGCCCTTCAGAAAGTTGGCAATTCTAGACCCGGCACCTCCACCATTTTAAATAATTTTAGTATCTAGAATTTGCCGCACGTTTGGAGAACTACCCCTAACATTTGTTTGTTCATTATTGCCCTTGTTTATCTACAGCAGTGTACATGTATGATGTAATGGCTGCTGAGTACTGGGAAGGTAATGTTTTACATCCACCGACAATGTTGATGGTGACAAGTACGAACACATTATACATTAGAGTTAAATACTGCAAAACACAAGCTCAATAGGGGGCTTGTTGCAATTATTCCAGAATGATGCTGCAAATTGGCACATTTTTTTTAATGTAGGTAACGTTTATTTATTTATTTAAAGCTATTGTACCACCTCTGGCCGATAATTTGAAAGTCGAAGAAACATGTCTGAAAAGTTTGCTGAATGAAAGAAGGCCTTTAAAATAACAGAAAAAATGTGATTTTTTTGGGCGGGACATAACCTCACTTTTGGAAATTATATTTAGATTTTTGGACAAAAGTGTAATATACAAATCTAGCTCAAAATTAAATTTTGAGAATTGGTTTTCTGGACAAAGTTTCTAACTAAACACCTTTAGCTATAACTTGACTATAGCTAACATAGTTTTCTGAAAATAACAGTTGGTGTACGATTTTTTTTGTCAATCGGTACAAATACGAGTTTTTTTTCAGTTTTGTACCGTTTGACAAAAAAAATTCGTACACCAACTGTTATTTTCAGAAAACTATTTTAGCTTAGTTTTTAGAAACTATGTCCAGAAAACCGATTCTCAAAATTTAATTTTGAACTAGAATTGTATATTACACTTTTGTCCAAAAATCTAAATATAATTTCCAAAAGTGAGGTTATGTCCCGCCCAAAAAAATTCACAGTTTTTTTTTCGTTATTTTAAAGGCCTTCTTTCATTCAGCAAACTTTTCAGACATGTTTCTTCGACTTTCAAATTATCGGCGAGAGGTGGTACAATAGCCTTCTGATTTACTATTAAGGACAACTATAAAAAATAATTACATAAATGCAGACATAATGAAGAACTTAGTTAAGTAAAGTTTGAAATAGTAATATCACTCAGATAGATGTTTCAATCTTTATTCGCTAGCTAGCTAGAAACCTCTAACAAGGAGCAATGCTCCATGCTCTGCTCGTTTATTTAACTTGGATACTGTTTGTTCGATTACAATGCGGGATGTGTAACTTTGTGACAGGTTACACTGTTGCATAGTTGCATCACACTCGAGACCCGCTGATCTAACCAGCATAGGAGACGGGATGAGGGTACATCACATCACCTCTTGTCGGCTCCGCTCAAAGACTCTAATCAAGTTCTAGCCCTGCTCAATCAATCATCATTTGACTAACAACACCTCTGACGTCATCGCAACACTTTGTAACGAGTTTCAGTCACAATCAGCCATTGTTATCCCTCCTGTGTGTATACCAAGGTTGCGGTCTCCAACATATCCGTAAACAAGATATTAAGTATAATTTACTACATGCAAATAATTATCTTCATTAGTTTTATACATTAAATCAAGAAAATAGGGATACATAGCTTTAACTTCCAAGATACAATCCCCAATCCCTTTTATAATTTTAGTCCTGACACTTTTATATTATCTATAAAAATACTTCATGGTTCAATAAGGTTTTCAATGCTCAGAATAAAAAAATTAGGTTATCATAATTTCCCGGGTATTTGCTTTGGCCGCGTGCCGTCCACTCTTAATCCAGTTATAGGGAATCGTTTTATTGAAATGGTGTATTTGAATTTATGAAAGCACCTCAACCCCATAAATTTAGTGGGAATTGCAAGTTTCAAAATTGATAAATCTGATAGGAGAGTGCGTGATATGGCAAGTTTCAAATACTACACTTGAAACTACTGCTGGACTGGGAAATGTCAACACACTCGACGGTGTATATTATGGTAGAGGTCCGAAACAATTCAAACTGACAAAACTAATTACTAAAAGGCTTACCATGTGTCATCATTATCATGTGAATCATATTTATGAACATATTAGTTATTAAGGATTATTCATTCCCTCTCTCCCAAGAGGGGTTATATCTGTTACCATGTATCGGTCGAATGAATAAAATTGAAATTGAAATTAAATTGAAATTGAAATATTTCATTAAAAGAACATTGCTTGTGTCATGCGTTTTCTTTATGCGATAGTCAAGATATCCTTGACGTTTAGTGGTGCACTAGTATTGTTTTTTAGTGTCATGAAAATGTAAACTTTATTTCAGAATCTTGAATGATACTAACAACCCTTGAACAAGGATAATACGGAATGTGTTTGGTGTGCCTGGGAGGGAGCAAGGGGAGAGTGCTTGGCTAGTACTCCAGAAAGTTTGAAAATAATTCAAGACCCGGTACCTCCACCAAAAATTTCAACCCACGGCGAATTGGTTATCAGTATATTTTGACCGAACTACTTATCCAAATTACAAAAAATATAGATGGATTTCCATAAAAGGCTGTTAAGTAGGCCTACGGTTATAAAGGTCAATATTTTTTTGGGTCAAAATCAAGGTTACGGGGCAAAAAGATCGTCCCCCTGTTATTTCTTATGGGAGATTTTTGCCGATAGAACCTAGCTCGAAAAGTACCAACTTTGACAAAAAAAATCGGGTCATGGTGGTCCCAAATAATGTATCTATTAGTTAGCGGTTAGCCTAAATGAAATATTGTTTTTGCGTTTAGCGGGTGAATACCCTTTAAATTTAAAACAAACAAACAACTCTAAAAACTGTTCTCTCGCCAACTGTCATGCGATGAATACTCGAACAGCCTTGAAACTATCATAATTTTAACTATCGTTCTGTCAATCATAGTTCATCGTATATTGACTCAAGATAACGTGCTGAGAGGCCCCGCTCTATCGCTGACCTGCCCAAGTGGCACCGAATTAAGGATATCTATTTTAGGACCAACATGTTATGTTGTATTGATTGCGGCAAAGTGCGTGATGCTTCCGACCGCGTTTTACATCAAAACTTCTGTCACAAGAGCTTGTTTCGCCGGAGAATAAATAATACAGCGCTGTTGTAGCTTGTCTACAGCTGTAGAGCATGACTTTGCTAGTAATAGCAGTAGTGTGGCCCTTTTTAGTTGATGTATCGTACTGTTATATCAGGGAGTCATTCAAAGCATTTTGTAAATGTGTTTATTGATTGAATTTAAAAGCCCAGCATTGAAGGCTTAAATAATAATACTAATTTGATTGTCAGCGAAAAGAATCGATCTGTCTGCCTTTTGTATTATAAATGTGATTTGTGAATAATCGATGAACTACTGAGGGATAACAAGTGTTCGTGATGACGAGTAGATACTCTCAGTGGCGGATCCAGGAGGGGGGAGGGGGGGGGGTGGCGATAGGGGATAACGCCCACCTCCTTAGAACGGTATACTAGTTATAACTTATGAGACAGATTAAAGTTGCAGGTGATTCTGAAGGTATGACGAACACATTATTAGACGAATTTCTCTGCAAAGTTTTTACGATTTTACGAATGCTTTCATATCTCGATGCCTAATGTTACGACAATTCACGCTGTGTGGATATACGTGATTGTGGAAATGCTGGTGGCTAAATGTTGACTCGATTTAGGTTGTATTCATATGTCTGCGATATAGTATGTAGATAGGTCCAAAGTATTATATAGGACAAAACCTCACAAAGTAAAATGTTCTATTGATTGGTTTTGACTTGAAGTTTGATTTAAGTTAATATTTATCGACATATTGCTGAAGCAAGACGATGATCGATGATGATGAGATGTTATATTAAACCAAAGGACGGGAAACCTTACTAGTGGATACATACCAGCTTAACTTCTATCATTCGAAAAGTACCAAGGAACTAACCTTAAACGTCCCACAGACTAGTCCAAGAATGGAAACCCTAAATAGTCACTTAGAATATGCACTAGGTCCTCCATATTTACGAACCTCGCAGTAGTCGTGAGAACGAAGCTGTTACACTAGTTCAACGACCATCTGCCCTAACCGCGCTACTTATCGCCAGTTGTCAGAGGTCAGAGCGGTCCACAGCCTACCACACGACCACAGACCGATCTTGTTCGGTGATGACCGGTAAACAGCTTCGCTAACTGCTGGCTCAGAATCATTCGTAAGTAAAGTAGATCCATCAAAATCTGAGCAGTATCGTGTTTCAGTTCTATCTTCTCACCGAGTTTTATAATAAATTGACGATATAATTCTTAGCACGAACGTATTGTACCCGATATTCTAGAGTTTTTTTATTTGTAACCTAAATCTCGACCAGCAACCCTTATCTTAGTGGGATATCAATTAACCATTGTCTTAATTCTTGAATCATACCAAATCGATTATGCAATCTTGAACATTACACAAACCTTAGACATAGTCTCACAGCATTGTGCAAGAAACCCTTAAATAGGTCAATGTATAATATGCACCCTCAAGCATTATTTTTAAAATCCCTTTCTGAAAGCTAATCTAAATCTGACAGTTCGTCTGTATAGTAATCCGGACACCTTGTGATCACCTTGACCGCTCCTGCTATCTTATCGCCAGCTTGTCAGATGGTCTCGTGCTGGTGCAGGCCATGCACCCCCCAACAGACGACTATTTTCGTAACTGTTGACCTAGCTATCGATTCGCTCGCGTGTGTAGACCATCATATCGGTAAGGTAAAGTTAACGCACGGTAGCCGTGTGAATCATGGAGTGAGTCAGATGAGCTTGCAATGTTGGCTTTGCTTCTGGAGGGGCCGGGTTCGAGTCTGGTCTGTGTTGATTCTAGGTGTCCTTCAGTCTAAAGATACATTTGGAGGAGCCGAACGTGATGGTACCAAACAAAACGGGAGAGGGGGGGGGGGGATTCCCGATGTGGGAAACAGTTTTAACTTTTAGAATAAGACACGCTTCTTTCTCATTTCAAAATGTTCTAAACAAAAAGTATGTATAACATGCTCTTGTTGGTGAAGTATTATAAAAATGAAACTTATACGCAGGGGTGCGAGTCCCCGAAATCGAGTCGAAATCGAGTACCAAAAAATATTATTTTGGTGGAGGTGCCGGGTCATCGCAAGTGCATAGACATAAAACTCGTTATGTATTTTTGGCGCCTATTATTTTTTATTTTCATATTTTGGTTAATTTTAACTTTTCTTTGGTTCAAATAATTTTTTTTCGATATAATATTAGTATCAACATTTTCATATTATATCAATAATTTAATGTTGTCATAACCTTTCTGAATCGAGATCGGTTTAATGAACTAAGGATTGTTTGAATTCAATTCTTGTAGCGAAGTTAGCGAATGTTGCGTAGATTTACTCAATCGCCATGTGAAAATGTATGTATATACTAGTCCTTTCTTTTAAAGTCAAAATATTGCTTTTTTGTACAGGGCAATACGTCTTTGGTATCAAAAGTGTCAACAGTATACACTATATTCGCAGTGTGTGCCTGCGTTATAAACCCCTGATCAATATCGAAGTGCATATTTCCCGAGTGCCAATGTGGACATGTCCGAAGCGGAAATTGAAGAGCTATTTCCAGCCAACTGCAGTAAATCATTCCGCCGGCCGAGTCCCAAGCTCAATGCTCATTCCTATGAATCCTAAAACATTATGCTGTTAGTACAATACTGGATACCACCTATTATTTACGGTTACTGAAAAGCACCTCTAAAATAATAATTAGTGAAAAGACTGCGGTAACATTGATTAGTCAAAATCATATTTAAACAACGAATATGTCCGAAACTTTGAACATAGAACAGAAATAATTTTGGTTTATTCTGATAAAGGGCGTGTCAACCGTTAGGTGATAACGCGCAACTTTAGCCCAGGGGATGTTGGGAGGAAAGACCCATGCTATTCAACCACAGGCAGAGGGAGGAAAGAGGGGTTTCTCACATCATCGTTTTTGTCATCGTTCGTGTCGTCGTTGTCGTCTGTGCTGAAACATAGACAGGTTTTTATTGCGAAAACTTCTCAAACTTTTTCCACGTATTTTAGCAGAAGTTAAAACGTGATCTCAATGATATTGGATTTGTAAAAACGTCTAATCAACAACAATGTCTGATAGTCGACGCTTAGGTGCTTATACATATCCTTCCTTGACATAGGTAAATTATAATTTGTTTTCTGTCAATAAGATGCTAAGTTGATGCAGGAAAGGTCCTAAAGTAAATGCCGATAATGTTCACTACGAAATCAGACCATTAGGGCCGCTCTACTATACTTTAAGTGCATAATCATGTAATGTACTGGAAACTATATAATACTTGTCAGGTCCTCTAAAAAAGTATGTAACTTGCTCTATGAACATATCATGCTATGTTTTGAAGAACATGCAGCTAAGTGCTAAATCATGCAATATATTATTTTATACGCCATAAGGTTTAAAAGTTGGAGAAATTAAATTTTAATTAATTAAACCGTTCTATAGAATTCATAAATTTGTAAAGCTGTGGGAAACTCTCTCTTTATAGAAGTGAAGCTTCATTCATTAAGATCCCCCTCTTCAGCGCTAGACGTATTGCCCCTCTGATATCATCTAAGCGATGAGGGCGGAGGTAATTACCTACCCTTGTGTGAGGTGTGTCGTTGAACTCGTCAACTCTGGTGTTTACCTAGGGGGGTGGGGCCGACGTGGCACGATCTACCCCTCCACCACTTGATCTCCGCTCTGCTGCGATCAAAACAAACTGGGGGAAGAAGGCAATCAAGGAGGGCCACACCATTAGACAATTATGTATTGGCTTATTAAGTTAGCTTATACTTAATTTGAAAGGAAGAAGATAACATAGTGGTAAACATCGTATTTGGATAATTAACTAAAACAATTACAGATTATACAAAGCAGTTATACAGATTCAGGCAACAGGATCAATGGTGAAATTAATACGCATACAAAAAATCTAAACAACATAATGAATTGATAAAATAAATTTAATTGTAGAAGAGTTGGAATCCAACCCAAATTCTTCCTAGTTTTAATATTATTGTAGTTGAGGAAGCATATAGCTTGAGACTCTGAATCAGGAGATCACGGTTTGGATACGCGCCATCGGCAATCCTGACTGAATTTGTTCCAGGTTTCTTCAGTCGTTAACGCGAATTATACAAAATTGGATCCTCTCAAACAGTCTTTAAAAATCCCGACCACAATTTCTTTAATACCTCAATAACCAAGATAGTAACCTGAAGAGGGTCAACCGGGTAAAATAGAAAATGTAGGTGATTTGATTAAAATAACGTTTCTGTAGATTATTGCATTTGTCCGTTGATAAGTTTTTGCCTCCATGTATTTAGTAGTTATATTATTAGAAAGCTTAATGGTGGATTATGAGGATGACAGCAAACACGTATCGTACGGGATTCGAACCCCGACCTCATGGTTCGGTTATGCTCGACTTAAGTTACCTTGACGCAAATGGTTTACGGTTTATATTTTATTAGGATTTAGCTACCTACATTGAAATGGTTATGTTCATTTGGTAACTAGAAATATTGGAAATGTAAAAGGAAACCGATTATCACGCCCATCGATTTAAATCGTGTTCGTTTAACATTCGACGAACGATGCGAGCGTCTTCTGCGCGTAAGAAAGTTTCCAAATCGTTCTGTTTTACTGCCCGGAAAGTTTTACGGTTGGATCTCCGAATCCACGGGGTGAAATAGAACGGCGATGAAACACGACGTAAAACTCTAGCCGCGCACAGATGTGACCCAGTGAGTCCGCATGGCGCGAGTTCGATCCCCGACGAGTTAGACGTGTTTGTTGCCGTGAGAAGTGATTCTACTAGACCGGTCCTGCTGGGATGTTTGATTGATTGATTGATTTATTTATTTATTTATTTATTTATTTATTTATTTATTTATTTATTTATTAATTAATTAATATATTAATTAATTTTATTTATTATTTATTATTTATTATTTATTATTTAACGTTATATATTCAGTTTATAAAAAACTGATTTACATAGGAGGACAACTAAATAAATCTAATTACATAGATGCAGAAACTACAATAAACTACATTTAAGTACATATTTGAAATATTATCATTACAACAACAATGCATTTAAACACAACAATTTTGTTAACAAATGAAAATAATATAAAATGTATTTAATTAATGAATCAAATATAAAAAAGGGTGGGGAATGAAAAGAAAAGGAAAAAAAGGAAGAAAAAAAAACCAAAAACATTAAAAATGAAAAGAAAAAAAACTGATTTATTAGACGATCCCACTCAAACGAATATGAGGTTTGCCAAATATTATGAACAGCAAATCAGGGAGTATAATCAAAAAAACTTTCGCGGAACTAGTTTCAGCAGATGGACACTTGAGACTTGAGAGATGAACGAGGGATTTCCATTCGGGGGTTTAGGGTTCAGTTTTAACCACACATCATATTTTGATATTGCATCTCTTTTGATCGCAAGGCGGATATCCTAGGATTGAATCCTCCGAATCTCCCTTCAGACAGCTCCACTTTTCAATTTCATTTTTTAAATCGGAGCACGGTATAGGTTATGGTTTGTCAATAATTCTTCCCAAATCTAAATGCATGCGTGGACCTGAAATATTCAATAAACAACCAAAACGAACAATCATATAATTTCATGAAATTTCAATTTCCACAATATATTTTAGTGAATTTAAACGTAATTTTACCGCATATTCTTCTTGTTTCATAGACGCTAAATTGACTTGAGGTTCGGTTTCCCAAAACTTTAATTTCGAATTCTTATAATTTGTTTTGTTTTATTCACGCGACTTTTTTAATTTCTGAATTGTAGTAAATAATAATTACAATAAAACATGTTGTTTAAATGTAATATAGAAACTCCATACAATCGAAGTAATAGTTTGGAGAAACTTGTCACGGTAACCTGTAAAGTGGTGTCCACCCTAGAACCTCCACCTCCTAGCAACACGTAGCGCTCTATTGTTTACTGATAGCCTTGTCTGAGTGGTGGTGAGATGATAGCGGCAGACAGCTCGTCAGATCGATGTCCGTCCCACCCCAACCCTTCCTATATACACCAGACTGCTCGGCGGGCGTGAACATGCAGCCAGGTTGACGTTAATGTACAGATAATGTTGGTTTCGTTGTACTCGACTATACTTGTACGAACATGATGTAATGATGTTTGGGTAGAGATTTAACTTACTGTTGTACTCGACAGTTGTAGCCATAGGTTCGATACCCGCCACCGGCAATCCTGACCGAAAGTTTATCCAAAGTTTTCTTCAATATCTAATGCGTGCTAGGTATTTGGTCTTTTAACAGACTTATGATTCAACATTTACAACTACCCTTACACCCCACTTGCCTAGTTAGCTTCCCAAAGAGGTCTCACCTGGTAAACTGATTACCTACAGCGGGATTCATTCATACAAGTTATCTTGGCCGTCGTAGTGGGACACACAATTATTTGGGATGTTGGCTTAATTAAGTATAATAATAAATAAATCAAATAAATAAATACATTTGTATTTAGAGTCGACCCACTCAGTTATATAACTGATTTTCATTATGCTTTAATACATCGATTATGCTGACGTTTTGACTTTTGAGTAGATTGATGTTTTGAGAATAATTTAACATTCTTAATGTTCAAAATTGAGCTACATGTATTTTATTGTTTCAAGAGCGATATGATTATTAAATATCAGATATAGTTTGCAATAACACTTACACATTGGTACATTGGTAAGTGTAATATTATATTATCTGTGGTGTAATAAGTGTAATCTAGACTCAAGAGTTTAGAGCGACGTGTATACGAGTGGACCATACAGGCGTCAGGCATTAGGATTAGTTGAATGTGATGTTAGGGTGTTAATGGGTTTGTTTGGTTTACCTAGTTGTAGTGTAGACTTGTGTAGTGTAGGTGTAGCCTTGAAATCAAATTACACTACACTTTACCCAGGATAACCAACGTTTTTTAGCTACACACTACATAGATTCGCTCACATGAAGTTCAAACTAAAACATAAATAAAACAACAAACAGTACTGTTGAAGGCACAACACTAGTATAAATGATTTTGAATATGCTTTAACATCTGAAGATGAAAGCTATTTGGAACTAACTTCATATGCTATCTAATTGAGGTTTGAGTACTACGCATTTGCCTCATCACAAAACTAGTGTCACAATAAATACTTCGAATCATTTTCTATACGTATTATAGACTATTATGATTTTAGGAGTATATCGGATTGTCATGCAAGAATGTCATTCATCATGTTAGGTTCTCTTCAAAGTGCCCTAAATTTTTAACCTACCCCTACAGACTCCTAGAGACTCGTGTAAAATTCTACACTTTACACTACACGAAGTTCAACCAACGGCTACACTTTACACTCACTACATAGGAAACGCTTTTAGACATTTGAGGCCACATAGTGTAAAGTGAAGTTCAGTGTAGCTAACCAAAACCTATGGGTCGAATGTGTAGTTAGCGTTAGTTATTGATTTGCACTGCACCCAACAGCCTAACTGAATCCTCGATCGTCATGTTTGATGTATGGATGTAAATTAATTCAGACTCGGCGTCAACTCGTATATACTTGACGAAGCGGAGTTGCATTGCATCTCTAATTGAGTTAATTAACAACCAACCCGGGTGTGCCGGGATCTGAACCAGGAACCTCTAGGTGACCCTATCACCTCGCGGTCGTTACCCTTCTCGCAATATAACCATATACTAGGCGCAATTGTTGAGACCGAGAACTACTTTTTCATCGTTACTTAATGAGGTGTAATTTCGTGGCTAGGAGAGTGAACTTCGGAACACGCTCAGTTGCAGAATCAGTTGGCATGACTGACGTTCACTGGACACTCTAGGGCCGATTGTAACCTTTGAATGCATGTTTACAATCTTCAAAGAAAATATGTTTTTCAAAGAATTGCTATTTTGTTTGTTTTGCGTTTCCTATTCATATAAAAGATAGTTATATAATATGATTAATTTGTAGATTGATTGATAATCAGGGTATACGTTTATATCACATTATAGATTGTTTGCACCTTTGCGTTGTTCTTTGATTCTTTGCAAATAACTTCTGCAGTTTTTTTGTTGTCAACTTTTTGTACAATTTGTTGCATTAATGTGGTAATAATTTTTATCTCGTCTAGAAACAGAACAATGATCATAAGCGAATTTAAACTAGAACATGCACTAAAGTACTATTTAAACGCCATCTTCAAAGATTTGAGTTGCAAACATGAAGTGTGTACGTGTTTTTTTTTTTTTTTTTTACATTTATTTGAATTATTCCTACAATATAACTTTTGAGTTTTGACCATTATTGGTAAAATCTCCTCTTAACAAAATGTTCGTTCGAAATCACACACAATTAAACACTTTTATGTCATGATGATGCAAAACATATAAGTTTTGAATTTGAAGTATTGTTGTTTTGTGTTCCAAAATTAAGTTTTGTGTAATTAAAATAAATAATGAAAAATCACACAAAGTAGACGATAGCATGGCCCCATTATAGTTTTCATGACATAAGCTAATAAAGTCAAAATATGGTTTAATTTATTTTTGTCGTGATATCTATAACTGTTTTTGATAGAGATCGTTTCTAGATGTTTTATCCTCTGGTCTCTCACATTAGAATGACGTGAGGCAAGTGAATGAGTGACAATGAGTGACAATGATAGTAGCTAGTTAACTTCCGGCTTGCATGCAAGGCCGCTAATCGTGACCAATCACTGTAATGGGTGCTATCATTGAGACGACGGTGGCATTAAGCTGAAGCAAAGATAAATCGCATTGACGATGGTATAAAGTTGTGTGATTTTATCGACCATTTCGACTTAGTTGGCATGGATAAGGTAAATACTTAGACTTAAATTAACGATCTTTTCATGGCGCTCATGGTGTGAACAAATCAGCCAGGCTACTGACAGTTTTAGTATAAGTTAGATCTAAAAGTTTGATGGAAGTATTTTAGGTATCTTCGCGGTGAAGCTATATTCTGCAAAAACTGTCCCAAACTTTCAAATGTGATTATTGAATTTGATGTAAGTTTTTTGAATAATGGAGGCAAAGATAGTGGAATTGAGGAAGTGACTGGATTAAATGGTGGCATGTGGAATTTGATAATTTACCTTTTTAAATTTCTATAATGATTTAAGACCCGCTATTACAATATCCAGCAAAGTGTCAACTGGCAACTAAATTGAACTGCCAGGTTACTTTTGTGATCACTATGCTAACCACCAATCAGAATCTTGGACGGTATAATAGTTGGTTCATGGTTGGTGACATTTTACATTCAGGATATCAAACGCTTTCCGCAAGAACTTTGGTGCAAAGCTAGGATTATTTTACCAATATTTTATTTTGGTGCAGTGATAGTTTTTAAAGGAAACATGAGCGATTAGGCTTATCGACGATTAAACTTAAATTGCTACAGACATCATACAAGATCGTAGTTAAATCATATAATCAAGTTTCGTATCGTCTTTGGTAGATTGTGCTGAGAGAAGTAACTTGACGCATCGGTTCAATAACTAGTTGAAACTCATACTTGAAACTTTTCTTCTCAATTCGAACCCAACTAAAAGTTTTGCAGAGTGTACATTTACAATTTCATTGAGTTACCAAACAACATTGTTTCTATTTCCACGCAGACTCGTCGACTGCAAAAGTGAAACTTTTGATTATATCCACTAACCAAAGTTGGTAATTTTGCAAACTGTAAATCTCCAAAATACACTCTAGTAATTGGCTTCCCGTTTTGTATTTCAACGGGGTGAGCTCAGCTACTGACTAAACCCAACTCTTGAACAAGCAATTAGCTTAAACTTGTTGAACACGTAATTCATTACTTGCTAAGCAGAAAACTGGTTTCGACAAGCTAAGAGCTAAGTATAATCTTCCGTAATTGCGTTGTTTATGTATACAGTGTATTGGTGCCGTGTATGGCGAAGTTTTTTACACTGCAAGTCAGTGACCATGCCTGTAATTGTTGTTGTTATCATTGCTTCACAATCAGCCAATCCAGCTAGTTGTTTCAGACAATGGGTGAACGATAAGGACTCATTACAATTACTTTGTTCTTCTTACTCATTTGAGATTGTACATTTTTTGTGTATTTTGACTATACTTTAATTGTTTTTGAAAAAAAAAAATTCTTATTTTTGCAATAGCTAGTAATAAAGTTAAGCACATTGCTTATTTTTTTATGACGAGTCTGACTTATGAAATTTAAACAATATATACTTCCTATTACGATACTGTTAAAATTAGATTGGACTATTTCGTCCTACTTATATGAGATATGCAAGTTTTAAAATGTTGTTTGCTTTGTAAATTTTTTAGTTTAATAATAATTACCTACAATGCACTTCCTTAATGTTCAACTATTAATGAATCTGACTGTTATTATACAATCATTTACAAAATTTAAAACTAGAAATATTATCAGTGAACCGAAAATCTAGCTTGTATGCCTATATAACAAGTACAACACATACAAAGAGAAAATAAATTTATCATTCGTATTATTACTTTCATTGCCCAAATGTCCGGCATTGCTATCACACCACATTCCACGTCAGTTTATTTCATCAAATATTACAAATCCGTAATTAATCCCAACCGAGCATGCTATTTACTCAACACGGCTACTGTTCCTTTTAAACTCGGAATTTAATTTAATTTAAAAGGAACACAATACTAACTGTACCGCATAATATCCTATAGCTTACACGGCTTAGAAATGTCTGGATTTGGAAATAGCCCTGTCCCCTTCGTCTACTGCAATTAAAAAGCACTTAAAAACAACAACATAATAGCTCAAATAGTTCTTCGCGATGTTTTCCTTGTATACGGAAACTGCCGCATGTTGCTTTAGGTAACATCGTGTTGGTACATGATAACTTGTTAAGCTTGGCTGGGTTAATTAATTCGAAGTTGTTTGGACGTGTCCGCGGTGCCAACAAGTCCCGTGTTCGATTCCCAGTTTGGATACTCGTTTCGATGTACTCGTTTCAACTTCGACGAACTAGGGTTTCGCTACTTCCTCGTACAGGCGAGGTAGAATATTATCTCCCCTGCGCTGACAACAATTGACAAAACTTCTTCTCCTTGAGTTGTTCTTATTAACCACACGCACCTTTACAGCGTGTTTTAAACCAGTTTCTAGGCCTTACTGTGACATGAGTTTGACGTCTTATTCTACAGCTTTTCACACCCAAGAACGTTGCGTATTTATTTTTTAATGTCTAACCTTCTTAATAATTATGTAGAATCTGTTTTACAAAGGACAACAATAACAACTTCACACAACAATAATAAACAGTATTTTAATCATTAATTTAGAGAATAATAACATACACTAGCTATTATCTATTAATACCCATTTATTACCCAGCTATTATTATATATGCAAAGGGGCGTTCGCTAATTCAACTGACATGGTTACTTGACAAGACGGTTTTAAATTAAACACATGCGGTCCTAAAATGCAATTAGGTGTGCGATTACCGTTTGTACTGTACCCGCGGTAGTTCGTTGTGGTTTCGAATCTATATACATCAAACTGTATATTTGATCCGTATGCATATAAAGTCAATGCTTGAAGTAGATTTCTGACCTGCGAGTCCAGTTGAACCGCCCTGTGAGGCTTTGTTGACTTATTAATATTTTACCTCTTAAAATATAGTATATTATATTGTATATCTTTTTAAGAGCCTTGGTTGCTCAGTCACCAAATTCTAGATCGGATTAATAATTTCCGTCAAGAATGGGATAAACTACGAATATTTACAAAAACTTGTAGGATGTACATTCACCGCCGACACGCTGATACGAACAAGTTCAAGGTGTCAATCATTCTTCAACTGTTTCAGTTTGGCAGCATCTTGTTTTTTTTTCACTAAGTTTCACGCCAAAAAAAAACACGCTGCTTGTGATCTTTGGAATATAATTAATATGCTTTCATTCATAAAGAGATGGTTTTATGAATGAACTCACAGATCCATCGTTAAACCATATCTCTTGTATCAGAGCACACATAGTACACACACATGTCACAGACGGCTAGAGCGGAAACGGCCACTCACATGCAGGCTGAGTGACCGTAGTGACCGGCACGTCAACCATGACTTTGGAACAGTCACAACAATACATGGTCCTACACCGAAACCATGATATTACGTATTCTTTGTTCACAAAGTTAAAAATATAGTGGTGGAACAGAGAAGGGCACAGACCCAAACATAATACGTTGGTGCACCTGATTGCCAACATTTTAAAACATATTATTTCTCACTAAATTAATGTGTTATGCATGTTGTCTTGTACTACAGTCTGACTATTAGGTATCAAAAAGTTATAAAAAAATTATTGGTAGAGACATTTCGCCGTCGATTATTTATTAACTTTTGATGTTTCAGCCCAAACTGTGTGGGCTATAAAAAGTTACGAACATAAACAGTAATTAAATTTAAAAAGTTACGAACATATTAGCTAAGACAATGACCCGAACAAATATGTTTTTGATTTTGTGTTATTTTATTGTAGGACAACTCTCTGGGTTACAATAAAAAAAATACAAATTGATATATTCATTACAGTTTCTTCAATCCGTACCTAGTTTGAATATGGAATTATACATTACCGTTCATCATCTTAATTTCTAATTGACAAAATCAACAATTTCGTGTACATTTAAAACTATTAGGACATCGCGATTAAATATATTTTCAACTTGCATAGATACTCAAGGTTCGTGTGTTTTTTTTGTTCTATTTTCCAGAGTACCAACTGCCACTCCCCTACATAACGTTTATCTGTGCTATATTCGAAATAGAGAGATGTGCCAATTAACTACTCGAATTTCTATATTATTGATTATGCCTTCCGTATCATAATATTTCCAACTATGTCAATAAAGTATGAGCTCTCTAGTTCAGGTCGACGCTATTCGAGCCCGCGCCTATCACCGATGAGCACGTGGAAGGCCATGTACTCACTCGATGAGATGCCCCACATGAAATTGTACCCCAAGTTGACGCGTGTGTGATGATTACAACACGTATAGTCTCATCGATATCGGCCAGACACTCTAGCAGCTGTGTGCGGTATGCCCTCCCGGTGCATCGAACCCACGCCCTAGGGGCAACGAACAGAGAAAAATAGCATTTCTTACACCACATCGGTTCCGCTTCCGCGACCAGATATGTTTTATTTGCGCGCTAAACGGATCTAGACAATACATCCAAAGAAGTGCATTTGATCATTTTTAGCAATTGTGCTTGGGTCAAGATTCGAATTGATAACCGGTTGAAAAGATTTCCACAACACACAACCGATCTGTGGATATGATTGGTAAAGAAGTTTGGAGGAAGATAGTTGCGTTGTCAATACTAATAAATCTGCAAAAATGTGTAAACCAAATTACTTCTTGAGTTACATTTTGAAGCCACTAAAATGAAATCATGTGGCCAATGACTGTTTTTGTGTTCAGTTAAATAAACAAATGATATCAAATATAATTTGATTAAAGTAACATCATAATAACAAAAACATTTTTATTATAATATTTGTTTCCAACATTGTTGTTTCATTTTGATTTGATTTTACTGTTGGTTGATATATTAACTCAAATCAGGAAACATGTATTTATTTTAATGACTCTTTAGCTGACAATAGATTACACGATAAGACTGCATTAACAACATAATTACTCAGAACACATGGAACACATGGAACCGCTACGTTGTTATTTTCTCTAACACGTATCACGTAGCACGATAGTTCAGGATTCCCCCCTATAACTTCCCGCACTTCGATATGTGTCAATCGCTGCTACACACTACACAGCCCATACAGCCTCGGGCGACGGGAAGTGATGATAAGTGAGGATGGAGGACACAGAAGCAGATTCGCATTCGCAACTGATTAATTATTGAGGTTACTATGATGATTACAGGTTCAATCAGTCGAATCTGTCGTCGCTAAACCTAATGCACACATGAACATGGCAAATGATTGATTCCATGCTGCAATATGGATGGAATGCATGGAATCAATCATTTGCCATGTTCATGTGTGCATTAGGAGCATGAACAATATTATAATTTAATTTGTGTATGTATGGGAAAAAACTAGAAATGCCTATTTATTGATAATGCACGAGTTTGTGTAGAATTAAAATGGTAAATTAGTAATGGACGTATGTGTAAATTGTAGCCTCCCCAGGTCTAGGGGGTGTGCAGTGCGGGTTTGGGCCTATTAATTAGTCTTTATAAAATATGTCATTAGTTTCAAAGACTCAACATTCATTCATACACTCAACCCAGAGCTTCTCAAACAAATGTTCTGCGCTGAACCTCTAGCGGTCTTCTGAGCTCCTGATACTTGCTGCACAGTTGTCGAGCGACGCTCGCCGCCATTGGCGATTCTGTTTTCAATCGAAACGAAACGAGAAGATACCGACCGAGCGCGCGCGCAGATTTGCGTTTGGTGCGGTTTGGTGGTGCGTTTGGTGCTGAAAATAAATCTAGATGGCGGTGGCACTCTTGAACTAATTAAACAATTTAAATAAATTAGAAGCTGTGAGAAACACAATTATTTCATAATTTAAAATAAGTACATCATGACAAACAAAAATTTAAAATTTAAAATGGACTAATTGATTAATGCGTACAAATACGACTATAATAAGTGAAAATTCGATACGAATATTGGTACGATGAGGGTGTCATAACATAACACCAACAACAAACTGTTATATTTCATCTTCAATATCCCACATGAGAAGCCAGCTGGTGTGATGATGGAAAGTATAAATGTGGATGCCAACCAAGTACTTGGGTACAAACGGCGAGGCCTATACATAAAGTACGAAATAAGCGCAATAAATTCATTCCGTACAACATACTCCGGATCAAAATCACTGCGTAATATATTCCTAGCGAGCGACATGGCGTATGGGTGTATGGTATTGTATCAGCTGATAAAATAACGTGGGGTTTCTGACCTGTCTGGTATATTTATTTCATAATTCGGCCTTGTTCCGCTAAATGGCTGTTATCTTTGATGGCTCCCCGCCAGTGAGCCCACTTGCATAGCGTATATTATCATCTGCAGCAATGTAGCGCGATAAACAATGTGTCTGTGCGGCCAATAAAGCTGTTTTATTACACAATCTCTCTTATAAAGAACTCTGAACCACGAATGCAGTTTTGACTTTTTGTCGACTCGGTTGAAAAGCCACTTCTGTTGATGGAACTGAGTTGTACAATTATTGCGGTAATGAATGGACTTGGATTGAAAACAGAGCTACTAAAATATGAAAACCTTCTAATTTAAGTGACGTGAACATGGGCTTCAGTTCAACAGGCGTCAGTTCTGGCTTCGTTTTATCCAGACCTCTCTCTGAATTTACTTTTCCTAACTAGATGGTTGATGTTGACTAGTTAGTGCACTCGTAAAGTCAAACTTTGTGGGATTTCATGCCCCGAAATTAACAACAATGTAATATGGATACATAATTAACTAGCTAACGAGCAAACAAGGGAATAAATTGAAATATTACAAAAGACAGTGAAACGATTACTAGGTTAACCCCATTGAAAAGCTTGTGACTATATTCGTTTAAAA
The DNA here is from genome assembly GCA_024449915.1 of Sweltsa coloradensis. Classification (NCBI taxonomy): domain Eukaryota; kingdom Metazoa; phylum Arthropoda; class Insecta; order Plecoptera; family Chloroperlidae; genus Sweltsa; species Sweltsa coloradensis. The sequence goes on along the minus strand of JAMZAV010000840.1, from coordinate 272,877 downwards.
ATAAATAAATAGTATACTCTTTATTAAGCGATAACATTGTTATAAACATTTGCCCCAGCCGGGGCTTTGACCTAGAGTATGCTCGATAAAATTAAGTCATTACTCATTAGTCATTAGCCATCAGCCGGATTGTGATAAAAATATTATGTAGATGAGCTTTTGAAGGATTCTACACTAATGTTGATTTGTAGATGTTGGCCTATCCGCATATTATGCAAGACTTGTTACAGAATTAACACAGTTTATGCGTAAGTAAGTTTGTAAAATTACTTCCAACGTGTAAGATTTTAATTTAGAATAAAAGCATATACAATGTTTCTAATCGTTTTTTCTCTATCTTTTCAGGTAAGTTGAGTGCTGATTTTGGACTTGAATGGTGAAACGACAAATTGGTATGATATTCATTAAATCACATATATTTTCACGGAGTTTTGTTGTTTGCTTTTGCTGCATGCTTTTCATGTTGGCATTGCCCATCCACAAGGATAATACTTTTTGTTTTGGGGTTCCTTGGGTGAAGGGGGGAGAAATCGGCCTCACAGAAAGTTTGAAGTATCATGACCCGGCGCTTCCACCATTTTGAATGAGGGAACAAGCAACGAACCTTTTTTAAAATGGTTAGCCTACCGGGCATCGCTACCAATTAGCCCAACGATGGCAAATTCTCTAATATAAATTTTCGTGGGAAGCCTGTCCAGGGTGCCATTCATGCCCCTCTTCGTCTAACTAGGTATGTTGCGGATAGGACAATTGTGAAGGGATGTCCGAGGGATGTTTAAGAGGACTCAATCCCTTGTACTCGCATTAACGACCGAGGAAAACCTTGGAATAAAATAAAAAAAAAATCTTCAGTCAGGATTTGCCGGTCTCGACGGGGTTTGAACCCGGGACTTCCCGAATCAGAGTCGCGTGTTTGTATTCTTCGGCGATCTGTTATTTAAGTAGCTTCGATCCCTGTTTTAGGAACTATCCGCAAATATAGTATTTAATTTGCTATCCGTGCTTGATTCAAACACATGATTCACACACAGCTGTATTGCGTTTTGCGCCCACTTCCCTTCCACCTAAGTCAAGTCATAGTGACGTCACGCCTAGCTCCCACCCAGCGACATACCTTAAAAAAACGAAATAGCCTATCGACTGAATAAGATCCAATTCTGATTATATGTGTATCGCGATTGCCAAGTCAATTAATTTTCATTTTTTTATTCAATATCAATTATATCTATTCAAACATCTTGAATCTCATACATATCCATACTAGTATTTACATATAACTGATTCACATGAAATATGCATTCTATTTTATATTCATTTTTACATGTTTAAGCCTTAGAACTATTCACCCCTCTTCACGAAGAGCTGTATACGTGTAACCATGTATTAGTCTTAAGTGAATAAAGATCTACTCTACTCTACTCTACTCTACTCACTTAGCTGAATTACTATCTGTGTAGGTGAAGAGGAATTATTACACTTGTGGTTTATGAGATGATTGGAGTAATTATTAGGCTCTTGAGTTCATTTACATTCGCGTATTATTATATAAATGAGTTGAACTATATAGTAGTAATCGGGGAACGTAGACTATATTTGCAGTAGCCTGTACAGTAAAAAGTCTTTACTTGGTACCAGATCATGATGCACGCTGAAAATAGGCCTAATATCGACTGAATGAGAAACAAATTTCCTGATTATTATTGGTTGTAACGTTTATCATCTCAATAAATCAGGGTTACTAACGTCATCCTTCTCAATGAAATAGCCGAGCAGTGATTAAAGGTGAGCGCTCTGCCGAGAATCTGATTGACATGTATGGCCTGCACAATAGTAAGGACTTTCTTCGAGCCGTTGAGGACAAAAAGTGTAATAATATGTTATCTGTGGTTTGAGTGTTGCCTTGGTGTTGGTGTTGTTCCTGGCGCTAGGCCCGGGCAAGAGCGGTAATAAGTATCTAATGTAATGTGCTTCCACCTACCGAGGACTACTCGAACCACTAGGTTAGTAGTTACTACGGTACTTCGATGACTTCTGCAGCGCAATCTTCTCAAGAGCATTCGGAGGCATAGGCTTCTCCGGGAGCTGGTGCGGCGGTACTGTACTAAAACTTGCCCTGATGCATCCCTGATGTTTTATAAAGTATGAGAGAGTTTAGTTGGAGAGGTAGGTAGCTGGATCACAGCCACCTGACCGGAGTTTTTCTACGTGGCTTGTCTCAGTCATAAGCGAGTGCTGGGATTTAGTTCTACTTTGAAAGATTACTGCAACAGCAGAGAAAACTGGGAAGACTGAGTAGGGAAAAAGTATTGGAAACGGATGTGGAAATGCGAAACGCAACTTAGAAAAAAGTTAAACAAAAAAGTGATGGGAAGAAAGAAAAATATGCCAAGAAAATGGTGGAGAGAGATGATGAGGAAGAAAGAGACAAATGTGGTGAAGCGTCAGGAGTGGCTGGATGCCTCCCACCCCCACATGATTTCTACATTGTCATGAATATATGGTCCAATATCGTTCGATATTAAACTAAACTACATTTATTTAGCTCATCAGTAATGCATTGAACATGCGACTTATGTTATCGTTTTAATAAATACTGTATTAAAAACAGGGTATTTTCACTCTAAAACTCTACAGATATTTGGGTGGTGTTCAGGCACAAACCTGCTTTGGGTTTTCGAGTCGAGTCGGACAGAGAAAAGACGTACGTTTTATTTACTACTGCTTGAAAAGTGGATATTGAAATTTACTTGCTTACTCCTCCCAATTCATTTTCTAGTATCTGTATTTTTATTGAATGGCATTTTGTATGGGCTATAAATTAAAAATTGTCTGGACCGGTACCTCCACCAATAAATTAAAAATTGTCTGGACCGGCACCTCCACCATCCCCCAAAATATATTTTTTGGTACCCGAAAATCGGATACATTTGAAAAACTATTTGACCCCAAATATACTCGACCCGACTGAAATTTCGGCTAACCGTACACCACTAGTATCAAGCTAGAGCTATATATTTGAGGGTGTACACAATGATCTACCATTATCCATTAATATGTATACTATAAACCCCAAGTTTTGATAGATTGTAAGGAAGTAGGAAGTATTAGTTACAGAATAGAGGGAACAGTAGCCAACAATGTAAGAATAGTAATAATGACGTGTTGGCGTATCTGAGCTCTGCTCTTGGTATGTGTAACCGATGTATTTTTCAGTTCCGTATTTTTCTCTGGTCCCCTGGACAATTGTACATAATTCAGAAAAACTGGGGTAAAGAATATGTTGGTTGCAACCAGCATACTCTACCCAACCTACAAAACACAGCAGTGGAACATCTCGTGGTGTATATCTGCTGACAAGAAACTTCTTCACCCCGGTGAAATATAAAATATGTAGAACAAAGGGTTGGAAAATAGCACAATGCTCCAGTTTGGATTAAGTTCGAGATACGAGACGGAGTTTCAATGTCGTCAAAGAAGAATAATAAGAATATTACTAAAACTCTTGGTAACGTGCAGGGACGGCGGCAATAAGGTTACCAGGACGAGACAGTGAAAAACAAGGTTTAAAACTAGGTCAAAACAGGAGGTAAATTAGGTCGGGGGAGAAATTGGGTCAAACAGAAACATATTGAATTTAAATCAGGTCAGACATTGTAAATAGAGCGCTGAGTTGCAAAGTGATATGAAGGGTGTTTGCGGCGGGTAAAACGACGAGTGTTGTTGACTTGGATACTGGCTACGTCAGAGGGTAATGAAGAGAGATTACGATCCAGGGGACGGTCGCACACTGTGCACAAGCACTGATAGTCGCACACTGTGCAGGGCTGGGCAGAAAACACGCGACTCCAACAATTATTTTACTTATTGAAAGTATTCATGCACAACAAGCCCAGATAAATATTGAAGAATGTAGATAACGAAACAAATTAATTGAAATGTAGAACAAGCCAAAGGTTGTCTAGCTCTAGTTGCAAATGTTTAGGAAATAGTCGCGGCCATGAGATCTACGCAACAGTCAAATTTGATTTCCGCAAATTTGAACTCTCAAATTTGAACTGTTGGTTAGTTTTCACGTTTTTTAATTGGCAGTGGTTCAGTTTAAATACTTTAGCTTATATTCACAAGGATTTTAATAACTTTTGGAAATGTGTACTTTCTCAATTTACTAAAACAAGGGTTATTCTACATTAACTTGGTAAATTACTAGCCGAAGTAGAATATTATAAAATACATGGAACTCAGTTATAGTGATTGGCAGTTTTGTATTTTGTATAATTAAAGTTATTACATTGAATCAATGACATACCTACTTAAGTTCAAAATAGGTCTACAAAAACATTTACGTATTAAAAACAGGGTGAATATAAAACCGTCTGCTTGTGGGTTCATTCCTAAGCTGCGTACAGGATACTCTGAGCATCGTAGAGGCCTCGCCTTCTTTCTCAAACTGTGTTCGCCATCGTCTAAGAGCTGACCGTTCGTTCTTTCAGCGTACAATTAGTGATAGGACACAGTTTTGATCAATGTCCAGGTACATTGCACTTCGAAAACTATACGATACCATGTTGTTCTCTAAGATCACACTCGAAGAACATCTTAACTCTAGAAAATCTACTTGGTCGTCGTTCTGTTTGATCACACGAGTCTGTGTCCATCGTTCATCTTGTCAAAAAGTCTCTAGCAGCTAACCTGTAGATTCTAGAACAACCTTAGACCGTGGTTGTCGTCTATGCCCGCCTTCTGGTCCCCAAGGCGCACCGAGAACCCGCCGTCAGCCTCCACCAGCACCCTCCCTTCTCCGTGACGAGCGAACAGCAGAGGCTCCTCGCCGTTGGACGCCATCCCGTGCACTGTGTTGGTCGTCACCACTGTAGAGCCGTTCTTCATGGACGTCGCCATCGAGAAGGTGTTCAGATCGGTCACCTGAAACAAGGGGAGTGATCGAGGTGTTCAGATCGGTCACCTGAAACAAGGGGAGTGATCGAGGTGTTCAGATCGGTCACCTGAAACAAGTGGAGTGATCGAGGTGTTCAGATCGGTCACCTGAAACGTGTAGTGGTCGACAAGTGTGTGTTCAGTCAGCCATGGCCTAGAAGGGGGAAGGGTAGCCTATGAAAAGTGAGTGGATGATGCATGAATGAAGAAATAAGTACGGCCAATGCTTGAGAGGCCCCTTTGAAACATCCATTCATCTTGAAGAGGATCCAATATCGAATGCGATCGGTAAAGATTATCCAGGCAATTTTTCCACGCATTTGTGTTTGAGAGTTCGCCTTTAGCTTCGGGTAGGTATGCTTAAATAAACTACTCCTGAGATACGAGCGCTACCCGAGGAGAGAAGGGGGAGCTCGCCTCTAGTTTCCTGTAGTAAAATAGCCCCCTACTTACTAGCTGATGATTGCGGTGGACTTTGCCTATTTTTCTCGCCTTCTACGATCGGCAGAGGAATATCTACCCGGGGCTATATCTACCCCGGACCCAGGGCACTTGGATTGTCGGGATAGAGGTATATGACCAACCCTTCATTTAGACCCTAATGCGTATTAAGTTATGTAAGAGGTTGTATAAATGTGGTAATCATCACCTTGACCGTCCCGTCTTGAGACTGCGAGATGCGAATGTTGTTGATGAGCCAGTTGTAGCTTCCATCGTCGTCCTCGCTGCATAGACACGTCTGCGCGAGCGCCGTAGCCTCCGTCACAAACATCTGTCCGTGACGAGAGCCCGCGTAGAAGATGTTGACGGCAAAGTCCTTGCTCAGGTCCGAGCAGCTCTCGTCGCAACCCACGGTTCGCACCCCGGACGCGTCCATCTTGTACACCATCGGGCAGAGGGACGACGTGAAGAGGATCCCATCTGGCGAGAGCATCGCGTACTTGTTGTCTTCGCCGTCGTGTACCAACACCTCCACCCTCTCGCCGTCGTACTGGAAGATCCTACCCTGGGGGTGCATCATCGCGCAGCTACTCGCCGTCGCGTCGACCAAGACCATGATGTTGTGGTTGAAGTTTGTCACCCAGACGGCACCGTCGATTGTCATGTCCACCTGGATGTTGTCGCGCAACCTCACCGCCAAGGCGCCGTTCTCCGTCGGTAGCGGGAGGTACATGGGGACGCGGGGGTTGTCGAGGTCCACAGCCGGTACCCAGTCCCCGGCGATGCGCGAGTTGTAGAAAACACTTGTGGTGAAGAGACTGCGTTGAGGCTGGGGATGTTTGTCAATGAGCACATCCTGTACGATTGTACTTGCCTGCTCCCTGTTGGCATCGCCGTCACCACTGGCTTTATTTGCAGACATGATTGTCTAGACGCGTTCTGATTTCATAAAAAATAAATGATCACTTACCCTGTAATATTTTGACGAAAGAAAGATGCAAACGTATTGGAAGTTATGTATAATTAACTTTCAAAGACACGGGGAAATGTTTTTTTGAATACGCCAAAATGTGATGTTTGCAAAAGTCTACTGTTTTGTTTTGATTCTCTGTTGCTTAGGATCATGAAACAAGAGAATCTTGAGTTTGGTGTTTGTCAATCACTGCCATGTTTATGTAGAGAAGACAATATATTGTGCCCATCATAAATTTATTGCTACTAGGAAAACGCTAAAGTCCCGCCGCGTTGATGGATGAGCTTTTTTTAAGTTTTTTAGTTAGCGTGGGATATCTTTACTTTTGCAAGTGCTTTGTTTTGCTGCCTACGCATTGAAGGTCATTGTTCTCAAGTTTCTATTGTTATTTGTCAATTGGTATTATTTACCGTAAAAAACTTATATTAAAAGCTTTATTTCTATGGATTCTGGCTAACTTTTTCAACTTTTTCTTTCAAAAGGTACTACATCACCATAACCTTAATGTCCATGTATAATATGAACGTTGTAGCTCCACCCGTTTGGTCAGAATTGGCCCAAATGTCACGAAAATATCGCACTAAAAATCGAAAAAAATCGTAAAAGTACGATATTCATGAGAAATATTTCTTCGATTGTACCCAAAAACAATACACCTCTAAGTTCAGAGATTTCGAAGGTCCTGTCAAATTTTCATCAAGATCGGCTATGCCGTTTGCCTGGTAGAGAGTTAACAAACAGACAAAAAACAAAAAAAAAACAAAACAAACAAAAAAAAACACCCGAGCTAAATTTTTTGGGGGTCAGTGAAATTGAAGTCTTCGCTTCGCTCATCCAAAAATGGCACTAATGCTGGGTTCGAAAACTGGGCGCTTCCTGCCAGGGAACGAAACCAGCATAAATTGTTTTTCTATTCCCTTTAAAAAACGTAAATTGTAGATCTTATTTCCACGATGGTTTTGGAGAAATATTGTTCATGAAAATAGACTGGCAAGTAGATATGGGTTGAGGAGTAATGGTATAGTGAGGTTTCGTTTGGTGGTCTTGATGCAATTCCCTCCATGGTCGCTAGCCATGAGGCGTTGTTGTTGTGTTTATAGCTCACCTCTTTCATGTTCATTTGCCGATTTTTCAAATAGTCAACTTTCTTATCTGGCTGTATATATTATTAGCTTTAAATGTGTTCATCAAAAACAAGCTTTAGTGCGGGCTAATGTTGCCTTGTTCATGAACAACCAGATCTAGAAGCTCTGTTTGGTCGCGACTTTTCTCTCATGTCATGAAATACTCATTGATATTTGGTTCCCAAACGAGTTTTTAATAATTAATTTCTCTATATAGTTCAGCAGATTGAACTAGGGCACTAACTCCACCTTTATTTATTTATTTATGTTTCACTCAAATACAGCATTTCTGACATTTTACATTGAGGTATAGACTAAAATAAATTAAAAATATAAAAGCATATTATACAAACATAAAACATAAAATCCAAAGATATAAATTCAAAATATCAAAATTATAAACTTTTTATATTACTCCAATTAACTCGTCTTTAGCATTAAACATAGGAGTTTTACCCTTCCATTTTTGCTTCCTTGACCTACAGCGGGTCACAATTGTTTTTGTAGGGTAACATAAAAATAATAATAGAGAATTCTGTGATAAGAGAATATGGAAGTACATCATCGTCCTTTCATCGTGCTTAGCTATTGTGGTACATTATACCAACACGGAGACAAAGTTATATCTTTGATGAATTTGCATAAATAATATATTTAAACTCGTTTGCGAATACATTCCCGACTTTGAACATGATGCATCCATCTAGGTCACGAGTACATGTGAATTCATGTCAGTTGCCATTAACGAAATGGAGTTCCTTAATAACAGGGACATCTGCACTAAGTACAAAGTAGACTGTAATCAAATTAGACTGAATGAAAAGACATGAAAGCGTCAATAGGCTCAGGCACGCTACAGCTCAGTACCACTCACTCGACAAATTAGATCATTTGCAACGAGCAGACGGTAAAACGCCCCAAGAAGCAGACTAGACCAGTAGACTCAGCTGTTGATTGAAACATAACTAATTCACAATATCCTTTGCCTGTGTAGAGCTAGAGTCACAGAAACGGTGATAATTACGTTTTGAGGGTAAATGCTTTGGCATTTTGCATCGTTCCTCAATATTCCTATAGCAAATACGAAATATTGTCAAAACGGCACCGTATTTAAAATGAACACGGTAAAAATTGTTTAAGAATATTTTACAAAATATGTGTAGTTTCTTTTGTGAAATGTTCAACAATTTGATGACTTTGACAAATATCTAGTAAAAAACAATATTCATTGTGGAAATTTTACAAACGTGTGTATTTATTACCATTTTCGAGTTGATGGTAACAATTTCACGGGATTCTATTTATTTTGGTATTTACTGATTCTGAAGAAAATAATAAATTTCCAAATTTCGCTTAAACTTCTTTAATCGGAAGTCGATCAAGTGATAAAATGAATTCTTCTCTTTGGCTTGATCACCGATCTTGCAATGATTGGATTGAGTTTTGTTTTTAACTAGTTTTTCTTATCAGTATGATCTTATTATTTTGAATATTTTCTTGAGTACCGGTACTGAACCCAATATTTCCTTTGTTTTCTTAAGATTAATTTCTTCTCCATTTCTCCTTTCATTTAAGCGTTTCAAAACTGGTTCTAGAACCTCGTATCTTAAATTTCAAGCTTTATTTTTCATTTAAAGGATATAATAGACAATCTTTTCATAAGGTACGGCTCAATATAGCAGCTGTACGGACTACGGCTAAGAGTCATGAATATTTAAGTGCAAAGTTTTCAGATTATAAAACCAATGTTTTCGCGCTCCTCGGCCGCTCTTTTAAGTTCACTCATACATTTACATTTATTCAAAAATTTGAAAAGTTTAATTAAATATCCACTTTATACTCAGACTTCTTGATTTATCGCAGCCAGCCAGTTTGATCAACTTTGAAATTAGTTGTCTAAGATTTCGATCCAAGTTTGTTAAATTCTGAGAGATTCTAAACGTCGTGCCCCTTTTTTATTGTTCTTCATAAGTTGGGAAATGACCTAGAGTGGTGTAACTTTTTGACATTTAATATCGAGAAAAGCTGGAAATTGAATCTTGGAACTTTTATTATATTTATTAGTTGGCAGCTGGAAGTTTTATGTTATTGAATTCATCTTTCATGATATTGTAAAAGTACGTTTTTATTATATCTATAAAACGTGCTTGTTAGACATGAAAACTTGAGGTCTTGGGGGTATATGGGGTAGCTGAAGAACGCATTGTAACGTGCTGGTGAAACATGAAAACTTGAGGTCTTGGGGGTATATGGGGTAGCTGAAGAACGCATTGTAACGTGCTTGTTAGACATGAAAACTTGAGGTCTTGGGGGTATATGGGGTAGCTGAAGAACACATTGTAAGGGAGCGAAGCACCCCTATATGCAAGTCACCTGTGCGTGGTGTCACGATCTCACCGATATAGACTCAAACACGATGTGCCGATTGAAGCGGTCTTCGTTGGCTTTGCTCTTCAACTGGGACATTATAGAATTTGTTGTGACCCTGGGGGTAAGAGGGGTGGGGGTGTTAGCTTAGCTCATTTTTGTGTTATCCAAGATTCTCTCTGCTCGGCACATCTACCATGAATGAATGCGGAACGTGAAACAAGCGAGGAACATTATTATTTTTGTATCCTACTCTGGACCCGGCACCTCCACCAAAAACGTCATTTTAACATTAGATAGAAGTAGGTGCTAAGCACAGAGGGTTCTACTCCAGGTGCTCCCAGGTGCAAAGGTGCACATTCCGGTCACCGTGAACATCCGCCATCTTGTTTTCCGGTCACGTGCTTCCGGTCAGTGTTTCCGGTCGCCATCTTGTTTCCGAGCCGCCATTTTGGTTCTCGGTCACGTGTTTCCCGCCGCCATTTTGAATTTCCAGCCGCCATTTTTTGTCCGCCATTTTGAATTTCCAGAGCCCGCCATTTTGTCCGCTCATTTTGATTTCCAGCCGCCTTTTTGTCGCCATTTTTGAATTTCCGGCCACCTTTTGACTCTGCCGCCATCTTGGCCGCCATTTTAAAGCCTGCCTGCGCCATCTTGGCCGCACATTTTACAGGTCGACCACCATCTTGGCCGCATTTTCGTTCGAAGTCGCCATTTTAAGTTTTGACGCCCATCCCGTTGGTCGCCATTTTTAGGTCGAGCGCCATTTTAGCTCAGCCGCCATATTTAGTTTCCAGCCGTCATCTTGTGCCGTGTCCTCGTCCACCCATTGTTTCGAATTTCTCAATATCGCGCACTTTCTTGCTGCGTGTTCCCGCGCGCTCTAGTACCATTTTAATATATACTTTGAATTTCACCGATATAGTTTATTTTTTAATTCATATTTATTTCAAATTGAAAGGCGACCTTGAAAAAAGTGTCAGATGACCGTGTCTCGGAACCATGTCAGTCTCGGGCACCTTGGATTACTAGCTCATCGCCTTAGCTCGTCGTCTACTAAGAACATATGCATGCAGTGGTTTAATCGGTTGTGATACTTATAATACGCTTGGTCAATAACCAGCGCCTCCTCATGACGTCTCCCGTCTATTAACTAATAGCTTCTCTTAAGTGTTTCACACTTCCCGACCGTAGTATTCTAAATATCCATGTCTGAGGATTTCAACGTTACAGACCTTCGTACACATTTAAGATTAACCATAGGACGTATGCGACATCACTACGCGCATGTGCAGGCAGGTGCGGAGGTGCACTTACGTCCACAGATCATGACTAGCTTGAGTCACGTGCGGTGTGCATAACGCCGCGATATTTAAATTACATTTCTGAGAGTTCAACAGTTAGCAGAGTTAGTAAATTTAAGATTTAACAAAGGACTAAACAACATTCACTACGCAGGTGCAATGCAGGTGCGGACAGTGGTTTTGCCCCTAAAAACTCCTCCCCCGTGTAAGCACCATACGCAGACATGCCCAGTACCATGAAAATACAAGCGTCCGCATGAAATATCTTGTTCCTCATAAACTCTACATTATTATTGGCATTATTGAGAGTTCACATTTTATTTCACCGTGAACAATAACGAGGCTAGCCAAGTTTAAACTTTAGTACATGAGTAGTGTTGTGTTTAATAATTTAATCACCGCGGTGAAATAACCTTGCGGGAAAGGTAGTAGGAATAAAGATAATTATACAGCTATGCAACACTACAGTTTACAGCTTTTAATTGATAAACATCCATTTGCAATATTTCAACAGTCTCACCCAATTCATCGACAATCATTTTGTAAACTTCTCAGTGCAATTGTTTTCACTTTTCTGATAAAGATTATGCAATATATATCACGTACAAAATCGTATATAGCTATTGTTTTCTAAAGTTCATCCCATTCAAAATCAAATTTACGGGTTGGGTGTTTCATATTTATTAAGTAGTTCGCAATACCAATGATATTTTCTCGATACATAATATCATAACGGTACTAAGGTTTCGTAATATCAGGGTTTACATACTTGTGTTATATTTTAGACAGGATATCTGTCCCATGTATATGTAAACAACAGCACTATCACTCCTTGAACGCAAATACACAATCACTACACTTCCTTGAGGTTTCTGCGCGAACATAATGTATTTCCCCAACTGTCTTCTCAGTAGTAATTGTTGACATCTTCTAACTCAATCAAATAGTGTTACGTGTGACAACATCGCCGTGTTCACGAATAAATCCACTCCAATGTGTTGTGTGAGCTTCAATTCGAATCCCCCGTCCCATAAGAAGGTAAATGTGCACCGTAACGGTTCCGAATCCCTCTCTGCGCATAGTAGACATCCCCACCCATCTTGTTGTACGAGATTCGTTGAGTAAAGATAAAGTTTTCTCACACACAATTGAAAATTTGTGCTTTCTTCACTCCTTCTGTATTACTAACCTTGCTGACGTATTCATGATGCAGACCGAACTGTTCTTGGCACAAGTTCAAACTTGTAGCTGATCATTGGATTTCAATCATCTTCAATGATTTATAATATCGGGAAAATTCAAGTTGAAACATGTTAATGACGTCGAGTCACAGCATTTTGTACTACGGGTTGAAGTCATAAACTGGCATCTTCATCAGACACTTTTTGTCTTGGTAGAATTGTTTTTATTAAGCATGTACATTTTTTATAACATTCTTTACTCAAAATAAGACAAATGATATGTTTTTCAAGGAAAAATCCACGAATCTTTACAAATAAATACAAATACATACAATATTGTCCGCACACAGTGGAAGAAAAACTTGTAATTTAGTTTTTATTAAATGTCCAATGGCATGAGAAATTCGTTTTACACGTAATTTTTAAATGATCGCCTGAATTTATTTGGGGATTTCCACAAACTACACAGAAACAACAAATTCACCCACGTGCCATTGTTTACATATGTATATTAGCGCCCCCAATGCCGTTCCAGTGTTTAATTACGTTTCCATAATTTACAATAGTGCGCAAGGAATGAGCTCACTCTCATCGCTCTGCGGTGTAACTATGTTACATCAGCAGTGGTATACCCCCAACTGTAATGTGTTTTTTACCGATCATTTTTCCTACAATTCAAAATCTGTCTTGTCTTACATTACGACGCCACTCACAAATAGACAAACGTTACTCAATGGCACACCTATATTTATAATCATTACTATTGCATGATGATCAACAACGTATGTTGATATTGGCATTTTTTTTAATGAAGGACAATTCAAACATCATCCAATATTTATAACATTTGTATAAAATTTAAAAATTTGGGAGAACATTAACTTTCTTTTCCCTCTTCTCTTTGACAAACCACTGTTATATATACACACGGATTCAAGTTGTGTAAGGAGCGTACAATTGACCCACTGTGAGTTATCTATCCACTCTCTCCAATCGATCCCCGATGATAAAAAATTCGCTCACGGGGAAACCGTACAGGCAGAGCGTGTTCGGCAAAGGTTTTGAAAGTTCAATAAACGGAATGGAGATTGACGATCCAGTGGTGGAAATGATTTTATTTTTCATCCAGATGCCATTTCTTTTAGAATCTAATGCATTATGGAGCCTCACGAAAACATTGAATATTCAATGTGAGAGACATACGATGTTGTCGTTAATCACCTGTTCAAGGCAAGACTAAACATTTTCAACTGCTGTTAGTCTATTATCAACTTACGTTCGTTATCAATTTCTAAAATATATACAAATTCACCATACACTGACGCAATTTCTTGTTTCAGTCAAAGCTGTACTAAAATGTACTTCAATGCGAAAGCACGCCGCGACGTGTTAGAGTTCCGTCGTGTGAATTGCTATTTGCCGTGATAAGATCATGGCTAAGAATCAAAAGCCAAAATGGGGGGGGGAGGCAATTTCCATTAGCATATGACTTCCACGATCAATACCATTACCCTCTTCATTAAGTGCATACTGTTAACCCCGAAAACAGTGAGTCAAGGCCATCACAATGAACTTGCAGACGAAAAAATCAGGCTGTTAGAGGTTTCTGATGAATTTGTTGACCATCACATACAAGAAATGTCATTTAATTGTGATGATGAAAGTTTTGTACGGATTTTTCTTGTAATCACCGTTTACCACGCCTTGTTTGAAACAAAACCAATGATGCATCTTGTGGAAGTTGAGCCAGTGATGAATAAACATTGTCAAGAGTTTTCCTGTACTTGTGATTGGAATTGTAAATATTTTAACATCAGTTCTTGTATAGGATATTCGCATTTCCATGTTCTCAGCGGCTTTGTGTGAGCAATGAGTACGGAAGGATTAATTTCTACTCTACGAATCAATAAGGTTGCATCGATAATATTTAACTATTTTACTGATAGTGTACTCCGACATGAGACTAATTTATCTTGGCGAACGTAACAAGTTCATCGATCATGTACTAAATTCAACACCATTATATCAAAAATTCTCTTGATTAAAAATATCCGCAATGTAAAATGAACCCAAAAGTTCCACTTCTTTTACTAAATCCGTAAATGTTGTTTACGCTCTTTCAACCATGGTAATTTTCAGTTCCGGTCGTATACATCCATTTTCCGGGGTAAATTCAATCATACCATAACTCATAGTCAGGTAGTGCGTAGTTTTAGCCTGCTGGACCGTACATTAAAACACTTTTCATATAGGAGCGATAAGTCTACGTATTAGTTCAGGTGAAATAAATTTTGACCCAAGTACACATCTTCCTGACTGTGGATAACGAATTGTAAATACAGTATTGACTGGTCCCGCATGATCTGTTTTCTGTCAGGGTTATCCCATCCTCTTTCGTAATCTCGTTTTGAGGTAATTTATTCGTGTGTGATAGGTCAATATACTCAGTATCCGTGAGCGGGTACAGAAAATTGTATAGGGGACATTACTGTTTTAGAGCAGAGATTGCTTTAACTACTGTAATCCATGTCATTCCTCAAATACTTGTTTGCGTAGGTGGGAAACTGTGAAAGAAAATATCGAGTTTCTGATTTTACACGCGCTCGCAAGTTTGAGGGTGAAGACAGACATAGTTTAGTGAAATATATCAATTAATTTATTCCGAAGCGCAATTTGTTGATTTTTTCTTGGCTGATCTTCTTGCTTTAAGGTCCGTACCGGTGAGGAGGTATGTTTGGGTAGAAAATGACCGAACGTTTTGACTCGTTTTTTACGTCTTTTATAACCCGAACCCTTCACAATAGAGACTTTGCTCCATTCTTTTGTGCTACTTTACGTTTCAAAGACTTGTTTCGCCTTCACCTAGTCGAAGATCCGTAATCGTGCGATTCCTTTGAAATGCTTTTTATTTTGTGTTACATCTTTCAACACCGTTTATCACCGGATACTTAAAAGTCTTCTTTCCCTATAGCTTGAGCGCCGCGTTTCACCAAAGGCATAACCCACGATACAATGCTTTAAAAAAATTAACCACCCCGTGGCCTTCTCTTCTATAGGGAAATACCTCGGTACCCATTCACAGAGCCTGTACCGACCTCCTTTTGATAATACGACTTCGTAAGATGGACAATTTGTCCCATGCATGGAGCTAAAGTTTCATATAATGAGTTTCACCGCACGCGGCTTTCCAAATTGAAATGGCGCAAGGCTGATCAGTGTTGGTATCTTATATTAATTTCGTAGATTCTGAACATTCTCGTCGTAACACTGGGATACTAGTGAGGATCGGCAAAGTATAAAGTTTTGCTATTTTTTGCGAACCGAAAGTGTATATTTTTTTGTTTCAAACATAACAATGCGTACGAGAGGTGCGACACCACGGTCACCACAAACTGTTGTTCTACATACTCACACTAAATAAATCAATTGTGAAGGGTAAACCCAACATACTTGGCTGTATGAGCTTGCTCTGCTGGTTTGACAGAAGTTAGATTTCGTGACCTGTGTTCAAACCCTATTTGGAGTGATAGCTTTCCTTTCATGGAGTGTCCCAACTTTTTCTATTGTTTTATTTTCTGCTTTCGTGAGGGTCCAATAAAACTCTAGCCGTTGTTGACTCTTGATCGTCGAATAAGAAATGACTCTTTTATTGATTCAACGAGACACGTTTGTCGTTTTTTAGAATAAGAGAACACAACTTTTTGTTTTAAAATCTCGCTTTTATTCAGTTTTTTGCGACGAGTTCTTCGATGGTTTCATAGTTTCCGTGAAATAAATTTTCACTTTGTTTGTTCATCATCACTCGTCACTACGTTAATTGTCACCGATTTCGCTGACTGTGAGATAAAAGTAATGGATAGTTTGAATTCAACTAATCCTACACGACCCACGTCACCGCTTCTCAATTGATACACGTGGGTAACTGTGTAGAAAACCGTGTCGTTTTTGTTCTCCGGGGAAATATTGCATAGAACTATTACTCAATAAAGTCAAATAAATTGATTTTTGCATCATTTATTGAACCGAAGAATCGATAAGTCCGGAATAATTTTTTTGAGATAAACCTTTCCACTCTGACTCTCACCTCCCGACTGCGCCCACTACCTCTACTGCATCAAGTAGAATTTTCATCATCATTTAGAAATGGTGTTCGTACATATGATGGAACATGTTGTACCATTTCGAGTTCGTAAAATTTTCCTTTGAATTCATCTCACCGTCGCATCCATGAAATGGTGTAAACTGGTGGATTTTTTTCGGTGAATGCACACTTGTGATTATAAAAATTTCCTTCCTCATCCAATTTGTTTTTTTTTTTCTTGCATAGCCTTTTTCACAAGTACGTTTTGTTTACTTATTCGAACATGATCACCTACTTTAAATTTTGGCTTTAGTGTTTTTCCCTAGCTAATTTTTTAGTGTATAAATTTCGCATACTTGTAAAGCATTGTCTGTCATTCACATCAACGGGTGCATTTTTATACTCGAAATGAAATGAATGATTATAGGCGATTTACTAATTTCTGGCAAGACATCTATGTAGCGAAATGTATTGCGCAGAAGTTAAATAACGAGTACATTTTCATTTGTGCGCGTTTCTATTGACTCTCTCCATAAACTCGGTTTGGTATCGTTTTTGTGTAGTGACATGTATTTGACATTTGGACTTTTAAGATAAGATGGTCACTTGTTTGGCAATGAATTCTTTACCCTTATCCGTCCCTCTATTCGATCGTGGCTTCGATTCCTAAATATCTTTTAAACGCAGTTTTAACCTCCTCCAAACTGTTTTTCTTTTTAAGGAATAGCCCAAAAAATACATCACCTATAGTCTAAATGCATCAATAAACTGTTAAAATAAAATATATCTAAACCCATTTAGTATTTTTGCTAAGACTTCGCACAATAGTCATTTAAATCCGCTTGCCATGAATAGTTTTTAAAAAGGGTATAGTAGAAACTATATCTTACAAATCTTTTTCTATAGGCTCTATGTACCGTATACGTTTCTTGATTTTAACCACTCAACACACCTGTTTTTCGGGTGAATTTTCCCGGCGACAGCTTTAGCCAATGTCGCTTCACATCGAATAACCATCGGGGTTTGCTGGTCATAAATAAATTTCCAGCAAGTTGTTTTATTCATTAAAACAGCGCCGTCCAATGGGGGGTGTGGTAAAGTGTTCTTCTTTCTTCTCACTTGGGGGGGGGTCCTCTTGACATTTTTCGTCGTTTTCTTACCAGTGTCCTGGATGGACGATGAGGCCAAAACGCGTGGGATACCGATATATATTTCTGTAGGTACAATTGATTTTTTTATCAAATAAGTGAAAATTCTCCCCCCAACAGGTTTTGATAATATTTCTAGTCTTTACGATATCACTGAACGAGGTCCCCACATTTGAACGGGAATCTTTTGATTCTTTATATACACTGCACCAGATCATGCCCAAGTCACATCATTTTTAATTTTTTTATAATCAATAGTTTTGAGCCTTGTTTGAAATGTTTTTGGAATACTCGAATAATGTCTCGTTTTGATATTGTTCATAAACTTTTTTCACGGACACTAGTTTTCAGTTTTCACAATGTCAACAGGTTTAAAAATTTCATCTCATTCTCTACTATGGGGACGGGTTAAGCGGTTGTTGTTGATCTTTTGCAAAATGTAATAACGTTGTAATCTTGCTGATAGCTTCGGCCCACCTTTTCACGGTCGAGGATACTGTAGACCGTAAACATATCGAATGCATATTCTCTATCCAACGAGGATTAATATAGAGTTCGCTCGTGAATTTTCGGCACGTAGTCCGTTGTAAGTGGTGGTCTGAGATATTAAAGCATCATTTTCTTGGCTTGTTTCCATTTTTAATTATGAATAAACTTTTCTACACATAAAATTGAGAATGAGACCGGCTAATAATTGGACCAAGATAAGAGGTAAAAAGTGATACCTCCCTTTTGTCTTAGAATATTTTTTTTTACGTTTCCACCCAGTGCTACGTTTAACGAGATTAGCGTAAGGGTTTGTTTACGACGTGCGAGTTTGGCTTTTGAGATAGTTGAGAGGTACGTGCCAGCTAAAATATTATAAACACAACTCGGTAATACAATGAATTAGATCTTTATCAGCGTTTTTAACAATGCAACATCGTGGGAAGGTTTCAATTTGTATGAAGAGCTTTTCAATACGTCACGTGGTTGAGACTCAGATTGAGACATTGTTAAAGAATAACCTCATTTTTTCGTTGCATCAACCTATATTTATCACTTCGTTTAGGTGTAATAAACCACGCACTCATGATTCGAAATGAAAAATACCTTGTTCGAAATCGATACAATCAGGGAGTGTTTTTTGTTTCAAATCAATTAAGAGATATGAATGGGCCGTTTTGTGAAGTAGCGTCCGTGAAATGATTTCTTGTAAAAATTTTACATTTTTCGGGGTAAACTTAACGCGCTAAATGTTGAATCTTGCGCCCTATAAATCGCGGGATTTTTAAATAAAATCAATAACCTCGCATTGAGAGATATATCACGCGCGTGTTTAGCTTTGATGGAACAATATTTTTTGAGTAATAAAAAGAACACACCTTTATTGGGTGGGGGGAGTATGAATTGACATCCCGGTGGTAAAACAAATCAACAATACGTGTCCCATCGTTTCTTCTCGCATCAAGATCATCAATAATAATAGTAGTTTGCGGTTCTCGGGTTTCAAAGTTCATATCCGAGACGCTTGTTGTGAAATGTAATTGCGAGATCATCACTTTTATACAGCGGTTGCCACGCATCATGAATGCCATGGTGATAGTGTGAAACATGGCGTAAGACATAATTGTATCGATATATTTAATAAAAGTTAAAACTAACAAAATGACTTTTTCCAGCTCCGCTCGTCGCTGCCACTATTGGCTGAAAACGGATGTTGAAAGTGCGCACTCCATCTTGATAATTAGCTCATTTGAAAAGTCATTTTATTTATAGGATAAGGATCAAAGATGTTTCATTGACAATGCAGTAAATTCATTCACTTTTGTTTTTATTCACCAAAACAATATTTTACATATGATAGATGATGATGATGATGATGAAAACAATTTAAACCCTCCTCGCCAGAATAAATTTCTTTCAATAATAGACCATTTCATGAATCAATTGTGCAATAGACTTTGATTTTGCTTCATAATCAATTCAATCATCAATATGTACAGAATAAAATGTGTAGCAATTTTTTCAATAACAGGAGACTTATAGCAGTTGAGAAGTTTCTCAAAAAGATGGAAGTAAACTACACTTTTACTCAACTACATGATACATTCATTGCATAAATTAAAGATCATATGTCACAAATTAAAACTTATCATCACATATGCAAATAATCAAATATAAAAAATAAAAAATCAAATAATAATCATAATAACTACAAAAAGCTAGTCCAAGAAGCGCCAGGTTGTTATTATGTCGAAATGAGTCGAAGTGGGGGACAATCCGAGGCAGATGTCCTCAAACATTTACATCGAGCGGACCTTGTAGAACAGTGATGTATTAACCTCAAACCCTTGTATCCATACCTTGCACCATATTGTTATTTACTGATTACGAAAGTGACCGTATGCAATATGAACTTGACACCATCCTCTAAAAGGTTCTCTTATCATCTAGGCGAGAGGGTTTGTGTGTTATTTTTGTTTTTAAAGTGTATAAGTTGTGTATGATCAAATCTCACCGTATGCTAAACATGTTTGCAGTTTGAGGTTCTTTGTGGAAACATAAACTTGCTTTGTAATGATCATAGACGTGTACATCTTTTGAGGGTGTTTTTTCACTATTCCCTTACCTACTTTTAAACTTTCCACAATCTTCAAAATAGAATCATTTTAGGCGCATGCCACAATTTCTTTGTATAATTCGCTTGAATCACTGTTCGTCCTTTAAATTTCCCCAGCTGTTTTTTTACGAAAACTGCTCGCTGTACAAGGGTGAATGCATGTCTTTAGGGTATGATGGATAGTTGTCAAATAGCTCTTCGTCTTGCTTCATACCATGTACCATCATCCGTTTCAATTTCGTAGGTAAGCGGAGGGGTCCGTGTAATCAGTAAATCTCAATTTTATGCTCTGTAACCAAATTATGGTTTTTAAACATAGTCGTTTTGAAACTATAGTTACCTTTACAATCTTGCTTGATCCAAATTGCATACAAAACCAGTATAATGGGGCGGTTTTAATTCAGTTTATGCGCGTTTTCGAGTGTACTGCCACAAGGTGTTTTGCAAAAATTTTGAAACCTTCGAAAGCTGGGCGAAGCCACGAGTATTTAAAACCTCTTCTTTTCTCATTTACACAATTCCATACTTGATGTGGAGTAACGTATCATTTCTGGTCAACTTTTATCCAAATGTTTTCTAAATGCTGTATTATGTATTAGATAATTTTGTCTAGCTCGCGTTCGAAATGCATTTTGAGCGTTTTACGTTTTTTTGTTCGTGTTGTACTCGATAAAAGTTTCTGAGCCAAGGAAAGGAAAAATTGTTGAAATTCTGAATACGGTGGACATTTAGTACTTGCATGCCCGAAAGAAAGGTACTGTTTTAAATTTACGATAATGAATAATATAATTTTTCTTTTTTGGCAACTTTGGGAACTAGCTTTAGACACCGTTATTTGAAGTGAAACTATTAAATTTTGATGCTAATGTCTTTTGAATAAGGTGAAACCACATGTCATATCAGTGATGTTCATGTCTCATCTGGTGGTCAAGGGGATAATCGTTTGTGAAGACGTGCAAGGTGGTTTGGATATTTCAAGTAACAACCTCTAACCATATCTAAATCACTGTCATCAGGAAGTGTTTTGAACGTTGAAAAGCTTCCACTTCCCTTCATTAGCTATTTGAATTTGCCGGTTGGTAGATGCTCGCACATTGGAACCCCGTACAGGTATTACAATCAAGTACATTAAAATGTTGAAGGGTTATTTGCCATTCAAAACCCTGCATGTATTTGTTGGTTGGCTTTGGAAATCGTTGTGTGATATCATTGAAGTACCCCCCACCACACCTGAATACCATTTTCCATGAACACTACATGTCGGGATTTTAAACATGTTCCAATTCTACTTTTGGTCAGCTTTCAGACAACTATGCCATGGCGAGACCTGACCGCTGGTATGTCTTGGGCGGGGTGTCAATACCATAGTGTTGAGGCCAAGTATTCTGAAATTTTTCAATACATCAGCCACAAGAAGACGAGGGTAATCTGATTTCGCGTAACAAATCATGATCTTCATACCTACCAATTTTGATTTCGAAAGTATCCCAAACATTTGCGCATGCCGCTAATCCGTCCTCGCTGATGTCCTACGCTGAGTAAGGACATTGAAAAATGCTTGGACGTGGCGGTAACGGGTTTCATAAGCAATTTCGAGTGGGAATCAATGTCACTCCTAAGGGTACAACACCCTTGGCGTAGGAAGAAGAGAAGTTTTTCACTTGAAAAGTGTCGATTTCAAATTGAAATTTGTGTCTTGGACCATAACCCAAGTTAACTTTTGAACGAAGAGATATAATCCAGTGATGCATTGAGGAAATTGCAATGAATCAAGAAAATCTCAAACTCCGCGACTGAGAAGGAGACATACTTTTTCCATCGTGGTTGGGAATGTGTCAGTGAGACGGATGTATGCTCCTCAAGGGAAATTTACCTATGCCCTGACATAATTAAATGCATCGCATTTTTCAAATTGTGGAAAACGACTGTATGAAATGTAGCCAATTCTAATTTCGATTAACATGCATGTGTGTGCTGCGCACGATATTCCCAGTAAGGTGATCATGGTCGCTGACACCTCCTCACCTAGGTGAGTTCAGAACAAGATAGCTACAGCGTGGTGGCTTGATTGAAAATCTTGGTATTCTCAGGCGTCAATGACAAGGGTTTCAACATTTTTTAATTTTTTGCCTTCAGGCTATCTGTTCATCAGCCAGAATGGAATTTAGAAACTGTGGTCACGACTTAGGTCCCTTACTATAGACGACTGGAGATTTGAAGGATTGCCCTTGTGAGTCAATAATGACTATTATAAACACGAATCCTGAAGGTTCGTTGTAAAGATGAATTTTGAAGTGGTTAAATGACGTGGTGTCATTGGTCGAGCATCCCTCATCTTAGTAAAAAAGCATTCAAAATCAGCCGTACACGAGAAAGGAACTTTTAGGCCAAAACGATAATCTCGGAATTCATAATTGTCTCTTATCTTTAGATACGCATACGATTCTTCTGTGGTTCATGTTTGGTTTGCAAAGGGCTAGTGTGGTTGTTTTTTCCAAATGCTGTTTAGTATAAACGATGAAGAAAGCGAGTAGCAGTAAAGCTCTTGGTTTTGTGTTTTGTGCGAGACATACTAAAGTAGGCGATAAAATTGGTAATGTAAGCAATAAATGTTATCTGTTTCATCAGGAATATGTAAAGTAAATTGGGGGGGGATAATGATGGTCAGGAATGTTCTAATTTTTGAATTCCGTGTAGAGGAAACACACCCTTTTCGATAGCCGAAAACGTTTGTACGGATATGTTATTGTTTTTGTGTTCGACAATGTCAATTTTTTGAAATTTGGACAGGGTAAGTAAGACTTGCATGTTGAGCTTTAGCTTCATGTTTCATCACTATTTTGTCTTACTCGTGAAGCGTGCTCGCTCTTTGCGGATAAAGATGCGCCAATTGGACCACAGAAAACATTTTTGATCGGAATTTGTGAATGTTAGATGATTGCTTTTTTACTCTCGAACCGGTACGCGGGAAAGAGGTGATAATGAGCTAGTATGCCATCATAAGGTGAATACTGTGTCTGGCAACTTTCAAGTCCATGTGATGTATATTTTTTTCCTACATTCCAATTACTCCCCATCCCTTTGTGTGAATGATTCGCTACTCCCCTCGAGCAATACGTGTTGCAAACGCCTCGCTAAATTGATCTTTAAATTCTGAAATTCTGCCAAAAGAGTGTATCATTTTGCTACGGAAACATGGACTTGTGGATACTTCGCTCTCGCCGGCAGGTCTTGTACTTGGTGCTAAACATGGCAATATACCCATTAAGCCCCTTAATATTCCCGAAGATCATTTACAATTTAGGCTTTAATTTCATTCTACATGTTCGGATAAAAATAGACAAAATATCGCCGCCAATATCGATTTTGAAAACTATAGTGATTTGACTGTGCCGTCGAGAGCGGATTCCATATTGCAGGGGGTCTCAACCCGCATCATGCGTTTTTCAATCACGTCCTAACATTCCAGGTTTTTTGAGGTTTGGTTCGAATTAACCCGAAGCACACTCACGTGACCTGTTTCATGAGATCTCCTATATTTGAAAGATGTGACTTGTGAAGTAATTTTTCTTACCTGCATACATCACATGCGTACAAGGTGAATGACATCTAAGTCAAGAGTGTTTAGGTTGTTCTCCATTCTGTGTAAATGTGGTCTCTGCAGATGTGACTATTTCTCAGGGCGTACCGCTAGCTCTCTATATGTGTTATGTCTTCTTGTGCGGTGAGACTGGATGACTTTCCTGGTGCCTCTGAAGCGTCCGCACACTGACCTCGCACAAGTGGGTTTTTGCAGAACTCTCCATTCTGTGAACATAGAATTTTGAATGAGAATATTGTAAATATATAAAATCTAAATACTGTTGTGAAAAATAACATTTGAAATTAGTTGGAAATAAGATGTATACACTTAAAAAAGAGGTGCTTTGAAATAGTTAAAAAATTATAAACTATATGAAAACATAAGACTACGACGAAAACTCAATAAATATACCTCGCACATCTAGATGGTATTGGTTTGTAAATATCGTACAATAATACTGCGTAGATAATATGTGTTATAAATTCTCTATTTCAATTATAGAATAGTGTATAAATCTTATTTTTTAATATATATGCACGTACTTTAACAACTGTTGATACGAATTATGAGTCAGCGGAATGTTGTGAAGTATACGGGTAAGAGTAGATTGCGCAAGATCCTGAAATACAATAAACCATAACGCGTAATTAAATTTTACATGAATGTTATAGAATGAAGTCCCCTGTTAAAAATTAAAGTGAATGATACTAGTTTTGACTGATGTACAATAATAAATAATTTTATGTTAAAAATATCTGGTTACAAGATTATTTTTTTCAAAAAGACTACAAATGATTGAAAGAATCGACAAATATTGGGCACTTACTTTATTAGTTTTGTGTATGGTCGCTGTGTAACCTCGTGCACGATGCGAAGTACGGTGATGGAGTATGTATTGTCGTCGGTTGGCGAAGATCTGAACAACAATGAAAAAAGAAACATTACATTTGTTCTATTCTCACTCAAATCGCAGTAAAACAATCAAAATAGTGACGTGTTCTGAGTTTTCGATTAATATTCAGATACATCTTGTACTAATAAACTTGACCTTTTTGTGTGAATAAATTACTAAATGAAAAATGTTTATCAAATATGTATCAGTCAACATTGTCTTACCTAGAAGAATGTATTGATAATGTGTGTTTGATGTGCGGTGCTATGTAGGTGAGTCGGGTGAGTAGTTGCTCAGACTTTGAAATAGCTGTAAAAAAAAAAAAAATAAATAAAAAATAAAAAACAACAATTAAATAAAATATATTATCTTGTTTTACCTTACTTGAACTACAAAGTGAAACGTAGGAAATATTTAATTCTGTACTTCATGTGAATGATTTGATGGAGCACAAAACCCTGTTGAACCTGGTCGGAGTGCAGTTGAATAATGGCGGAGGTTTCCACTCACACTTGACATAAAAATAGCAACACGTGTACTAATTGGAAATGTCCAGAGCAGGAGCGAGAGAGAGAGAGATAATTTTCCGCACTTGATCTGAAAATGAAACTGCTGACCTGTTTAACATGTTGCATTCGATATAGCAGAGTTAATTTCAACTCTGAAGCAAAGCCAAGCTTGTGAATGAGAATTAAAATGTCTGACACTCCTGGTTTTTCAATGTTTGTTCTTGTCTGTGACATGTCTTCATGTGATTCCTCGCAAAATTGAAACGTTTGAAAAGCGCGGGTCATGAAGACATGTGACTAAAGCTATTAACCTTAATAGCCTGTTTAAAAGCAATAGAGCATGAAGCTATTATAAAAATAGGTAGTCCGTCCCACTGTGATCTTTGTGACGTAGGTGCCTGCCTCCGCAGCCTCTGCACCGTGCGATAGTGGATGTCGCTACGTCTCCTAATTGGTTAATTCTTAAATTTTACTAAGTCTGTAACGTTCCCACTCAGAATGGTGCTTTAAATTACTACTGGTCGGGAATTGAAACACCTTAAGAGAGCTTATTAGTCTAATCGCCTGGTGTGACGTCATGAGGATGCGTGGTTTCTCTGAAGCTTATTAAAGTATCACCATTACACCTGCAATTGCCTATGTCTTAGTATGCTCGATCGGCCTAATGCGATGAGCTGTAATCCAAGGTGCCCAACCCGAGCTGTGACCATGAGTTCGTACAGACACGGTAATCTGAACACTTTTATTTTTTCTAGGTCGCTTTCAATTGAAATAAATATGTCATTTAATCAAAAATAAAATATATCGGGTGAATTCAAAGTTACCTAAAATGGTTAACTAGATCGCTCGCGGACGCCAAGAAGTCGGCGTCGTGATATTGTTGAAAATTCGACGCTGAATGGTGACGCGAGACACTTGCACAGATGACCGGCGAAGCTAAAATGGCGGCTGAGCTAAAATGTCGGCGCTCACTCAGACCTGAAATGCGACCAAGATGGCGTCCTAAAACTAAACATGTGCCCGCTCTCGAACGATAAAATGGCGTCAGCCAAGATGGTGGTACACCAAAAATGGCGGCCTAAGAATGGGCGCAGAGCTATAAAACATGTGGCCAAGATGTGCGGCAGAGCTAAAATGGTGTGACCGGCAAGTAATTCATAAATGGCGGACATAAATGGCGGCTCTGGGAATCAAAATGGCGTATGACAAAATGGCGGCTGGATAGAAATTCGAAAATGGCGTGACAACAATGTCGCGGAAATTCAAACAATGCGGCTGTAAATTCAAAATGGCGGGGCGGAAATTCAAATGTGGCGGACACAAAATGGCGGCTAGGAAATTGCAACATGGCGGTCGTGAAATTCTCAAAATGGCAGGCCGGCAATCACACTGACGCGGACCCCAATAATAATGGCGGCCGGAAACAAGATGGCATGAACCGGAAACTACGGGACCGGATGCACGTGACCGGAGGAAAACAAGATGGCGGATGTCACGTGAACGCGGGTGGAAATGTGTACACCTGTTAGTCACACCTGGGAGCAGACCTGGCGTAGAACCCTCTAGTATTCTTACCAATACATTTGATTAGAAAAGAAATGTATTATTTTTGTACTAGTTTTTCTACGATCTGTTGATTATGTTTTTTTGTTTTTATTTCTGTTTTTAACGATTTGTATTTTTGAGTCCCGCATATTAACAATCAACCCATAACTCACAATTCTTATATCACATTTTCACATTTCATTGATTGGAAAGCTGTGATCTTATTTTTACTTTTTATTTTACTGTTTTACATTTTTTTTATTTTTTATTTTACGAATAAAAAATAAATAAACAAAATAATCCATAAGTATTTAAAGTCTAAACTCAATCAGTAGGCCTAACGAAACTGTTTTTCAGTAAGGATTTTAATTTAAAGGCGTCCAAGCTAGACCTGTCGGCGTCGCTGCCGTCGATTAGAGAACAATAACCAACCAAAGATCGGTATTTGAAATAGGAATCATCAACCTAACTCGTTGGGCACGATCCACCAGCGGAATCTTAATACTAACATTCGAAACACAGCAATTCGGTTGGAACATTGAAATACTTTTTTTAACATGTTTTCCTTTATTGTATTCTATAGATCTATGAATAGTGCATTCTACCGTATTTAAAAATATTGTTTAAATTATTGGTGGTTCAGTTATCACCAACTAGTTTTTGCGTTTTTGGTGTTTTAAATGGAGGCCTACTCGTAACGATTTACTTTCATTTCATTCAGCATGTCAGAGTAGTTGTGGAGTCTGGGACAGTTTTCAGTGCCCCTTTTAATTAATTCTCGGATGAGTGGTCCAAGTCAACAACTTCTCGGTGAGCAGAGATAAATTCAACGCCAAAATCTCTGGCCGTCTTCAAGAGTAAGAGTAAGGTTAATACCGGGCGTAAATTTTCCTCCAAGCCAAGGGTCATAAAGTGTTTAACTACGTGTTCTAATAAGACTTCAAGACGCGAATCAGGTATTTATAACCTTTCGAGTAATGCGGGTTGGTCTAAATTACAATAATCATCTGGAAAGAAACTTATGTTCTGTGAGATTAATTCTTAAATCAAGGTTTCAATAGAGGGGTTCTTCCAAGGTTCACTAAATCTCTGGCGGTATTATGTGGAAACTTTGGCTGAAGATTGAGGGGACCTTGACCTTCTACTTCCACTCGGATTCAGAATGTACTAGTGCCACATGGTCAATATTGGAGTAATTGATACTAAATCAATAATAACATTAACATTTTTGAACGAAGTAACTCACAGCACAGTTTAAAATGCGTTTGTAAGACTCTGAAGTGTTGTAAACAGTATAAAACTTGTATGATGTAGTCGAACCATGGATTTGTAACGTTATTCACACCACCATACCTAGAAGGGTGGCGTACTATCCATCACTTGGGCGGATGATATAGTTTTTGGCTCTCACAAGCCATCTGCATACACACGTAATACTAAAACAAATTTATGGCTTTGTCTGTTAACATCTGTCAGCAGGAAATAGCAGATAAAATATACAACTAAATAAGGATTTATAGAATCCACACGTCAAATTTAAATAATCAATTAATGATTATAGTATTTGCTTTTTTATCTTTATGTGTATTTTACTAAAGATGGAACTGTGTACTCTTGCATATTTCATCATAACACATTATATTCACTACACAATCCCATATAGTCGTTAGACATTAGTTGAGAACTTTGTATCTCATGTTTACGGTCACCTCACCTATTTTAAAGATAATTAATAACCTGTATTTATCTTGAGCTTTTGAAAGTTTTGTACTGGTGACACCAAACATATCCATGTTCTGCAGTATCGCTTATTTTGCCTCGTTAGCCCTTGCTACATGCTGAGCCTTCGGGCATCTACTTATCTTCAACCAGATTTATTCAACTTCGTCTGTCAATTTCGTCTTGCAAATCCGCGAGATTTTTTGTATGATTCTCATCAAAAAACGATTTAGAAGAAACTTTCAGTGTGGGAGAACACAAATTGACAATTTATCTCGAAGAAATTTGTTACGAATTGAAAAATATTCCATTTCGCAATATTTTGAAATGTCGGTGCTGGAAAGCCACATAGCTACACACGGGAGCGGTTTGAATATACAGGGCGGGGATTTCCTTGCTCGTGCACATGATGGACGAATCTTGAATGGGATTTGGTTTACTGATTTTCATATCAAGTTATTGACAGGATAATTAAAAGACTGCTGTGTCACCGACAGCAGGTCGAGGTGCGGAGTTGAGTCCTGACTGGATTATAAACCTCATCAGAGATCCGAGCCTTTGACACGGGCATTACAACGCGAGTGCTGTGCGGTGTTGTTAATTGCGTTCAAACCAACGTCTATACATGATGCTGGTGGTGGGGGGGGGGGGAGGGGTACGTGCTAGAAATATGCAGTTGTAGTGTTGGCGGTGTCATTGGAGAGTCATGGAGGTTCAGTAAATTACATCTTAAATAATGAACCCATTAAAACATGCTTCTCAATCAAATTACCAATTCCGGAATAACTTACCACCTCTTAAACAGGCTTTGGCAAAGACAAAGGGGCGACAAATGGGGCACTAGCCCTTCTTCCCCCCCCCCCCCCACTCCCAGATTTAGATGGTAGTGTTCGAATGGTTTTTGGTGATATTTTAGTTTATACTGTACATAAAAAACTTCTTTCGAAGTTGCGTTTAGTCCACTACTTTTTCAAACGCTCAAAACCCATTCTAAAATCTAAAAACACGTTTTTTTTTTTTTTTTTGGGGGGGGGTTAAACCCACCTTGCTAAGTTTATTCCCCACGAAAGTACTTCATTCCTATTGCCATCCCGCCATTTTTATTTCCACATCGAGTACCGCAGAAAAATCCCATGCCCAACTGCAAAAAAAAATGCCAACGCTCCTGGCCTTTTATTGATGTGTCAATGATGTCTTGTCTTCCAGATAGGCGGGCCTTGAATCCGGGTGAGCCACCATGTCCGGCCTACAGACTGGGCCCCTGGTCCCCACGATACGGACCCAGAATGTCACCCACCATCCAGGGGGCGCGGGGGGCGGGCCCACCATCGTAGAGCGGTGTGAGTACCTCGACTACAACTACGATGTGGCGACGGCCGTCATCTGTGGGATGTACCTGGTCTTCGGGGTCGTCTACAGCCTGTTCGGTAAGACACAACCCTCGCATAGAAGAATCTTATCCAATCTGTGCATAATTTGGTTCTATCTTATAATATGTATCCACTCCCAAGGTGGAACATACTATTAGGGCGCTCTGCAAGGACGTGGGTTCGAGTCCCGCATAAGGCATGTTTTTGTTGAAATCGTCCTGCATATTCATTTATTACCACTCATCGTCTCGAATAACCTGAGGGCATGAATAGAGACGTTAAGCAACAGCAATCATCATCATCATCATCATTATCCACTCTAAAAATTCATTTTAGACATACCAGTATATGATTTATTCTAAATATACCTGTAGTCCTATTAGAGAGAAAAATGAAACTGAAATAAATTAAACTAGGAAAACGCTTAAGTCCCGCCGCGTTGTTGGATGAGCGTAATTGGTGCATTGAGCTGCCATGTGTTATGCAAATTTTCTGTTGTTCTGTGGCAAAATCATTACTAAGTTGAAATTTTTTTAAATTAAATTAAATTAAATTAAAAATTAACCTAATTTTTTTTTTTTTTTTTAATTAATCGTAATTGTTAAAAAAATCGTAAAATTGCGATTTTTATAAGAATTAATTTCTCGATTGCGCTCAAATTTTACACTAATATATGCATTCATAAAATAAAGGTTCTGCGAAAAAATCATTACAATCGGATAAAGCATGTAGGTGTTATAAGTCAAAGAATTGTTTAAAAAAAGAAAAAAACTGTAAAATTTCGTTTTTTATGATTAATATTTTTTCAATTGCGCTCAAATTTCACAAAAATATCTAAGTTCATAAAATAAAGGTTCTGTGCAAAAATCATTAAAATCGGATAAAGCATGTAGGTGATATAAGTCGAAGAAATTTTTTAAAAATCGAAAAAAATCGTAAAATTGCGATTTTCATGAGAAAAAATTTTCCGATTGCGCTCAAAAACGTGGCAGTTCTAAGTTCAGAGATTTCGAAGGCCTCCATAAAATTTCATCGCAATCGGAGTATCGGTTTAGCCGGAATCGTGTGGACAAACAGACAAAAATACAAAAAGAAAAAAAAAAAAAAAGAAAAAAAAAAGAAAAAAAAAAAACATTCCGGATTTTTTTCTCCAGTGTAGTGAAATGGAATCTTCGCTTCGCTCGCTACGCTCGCTACGCTCATCCAATAAATGCTCTCTAACTGATTTAAATATTTCTACAATTTTTGTAGCAACGACACTTTATACTGACAAAACGAATCGTAACAATCAAATTCTACTGCTTAGTTATTTCATTTTAGTCACTGTATTTTGCTAAACATATTTCTCTAATAATTACTTATAATGGATAGTGTTGTACTATTTATATCACATCGTCACCCATAGAATCGTCTCTAGTTAAAGAAAGAAGTGCGCGCACTGAACGTCACAAAGCCCACAATCCTTTGCGCGCGTCTGGAGATCGGAGGTTTCAAAGGATACGCTGTGTTATCACCTCAAGTCGAGCTTTCACCACGCGTGTGTGGGCGATGTCGACTTCAACACGAGGACAAAGAAATAACTTGCGAGAGAGTCGAAGTTAAATCGAGCGACACGCCGCATTGGGAAAACTTCCAGAGAACGAATATGTAAAGAGATTTCAAATGTTTTTTAGACTTCTGAATGGAAGCCACCTTGAATACGTGATTTACTTCTTGTGTGTACAATCCATTTCGGGTTGGAAACCGGGTGTGGGATTACAATAGACTTTTTGATTAAAACTTTCTTGTTCTCGTTTTTTTTTTAAACTATTGTCAACCACATCAGTTTCTCAAAAATAGGATCGAAATCATTAAAGTGATATATGATTTCTGCCACTTTTCCCCATTTCTATAATTTTGTGGTTTGAACTTATATCAATGTCTATATGCCTAATTATTTTGCCTTAGATTTATCAATGTGCATTAGCTCTTATCGTATAAGTGCTTTTAATTAAGTATGAAGCTTAGTGCAAATAATCTTATTGACGAGCTTTGAGAAATTTAACATGTAAGCTCTCTCTGTAGGCAGAATTATCTAAAACTGCAATCAAAGTCTGTTTAATTACACATAATACGCAGCTTTGCTTTTAACGTCGTTTGCCTGGGGCGCCTTTTAGTCTAGTGCAGAACATTACAGAAACCATGGATACTAATACAGACCCTCGTCTCGTAATGCGAAGCTTCCGCGCTTGTTTGCGTAAATGAAGAAGACACAAATCAAAAGCGCCAGCTGGAAAATACTCGTCTATATTTTTATCTCTCACAGGCGGTGACTGGCTCGGAAACTGAACCCACTCAATCAACGTCAAAACTCGGAACTATTAAGCACCACTTACTACAACATGAAACATACGATTTGAGGGATTCATTTGTATTGAAAGCAAAGGAGAAATTCTCTTTAATTGGCAGACAGTTGTTTTGAATCTGATAATGATATGTAAACAGTTTCTCATCCACTGAGTAAATTGTGGATATGTTCAGACAGGAAGCTGGATTGACGTTGACAGGCCAACAAAGTAACGGCTACATTATGTTCAGACCCGAGTATTTATGCAAATAGCCTTGGGATAGACGGGAATGCAGACAGTCATATTGTCAGTGATAATTCAACTCTGTTTTATCTGTACATCACTCTAAAACATATCGGTTTACACTTCGCGTACATTACCGATAAATAAAACTTTACGATAAACACAATGCATGGTAACAAAATAACCAATAAATAAATACAAATACAATACGTACTGTTGAAATAAAAGGTATTCTCGCCATGGTGGGAAAGAGGATGAATTTAAGGCTTATGAAACCAACTGCAGATAAAAGTCAAGTATTCATTGCGAGAGTAATAGTATTTACAGTGTAGATCTTCTCCGTGCGTAGTGGCCCCGTTAATAAACTGAAAGGTTAGAAACTAAAAGTGCAAAGGAAACAAAATTAAGGAGAGAGAGGAGAAAATACAATAAATGTTTAAATAAATAGCAGCAAATAAGTAGACCACACTAAATGAAAATTACGTTAGGGAATTGTGCTCAACGAGTTGGGCGGTGTTTTCTGTCTGAAATGTGTAATTATAAATAAAACATTAATTAAATGTAAATACATATAAACAAAATTAATGAACAGAAATATGGTCATAGGTTTCGAATCAAGAAGTATGAAACTGTGGCAAAAGGATTAGTGAGTTATGGTTTGATTGTAAGTACAAGGGTCTCGAAAATACCAATCATTGTAATGAAAACTAAAAACAGAATTAGTTTTAATCAACAGATCGTAGAAGAGTACACAAATTAAAAATTAAAAATTATTTTCTACCGTTAATATTTCGTTTTTGGTGGAGGTGCCGGGTCAAAAGAAGAATAGAAAACTAAAAACGTTTCTCGCTTTTTCTTCGTTCCACAAATATATACCAGTTAACAAACAGGGAGACTAGAGACTAAAAATGCAAAGCTAACAAAGAAGAGAGAGAGAGAGGATACAATTAAGTAAGATTGCACCACGATTTAAAACTTTTAATGCTGTAAGCGTTTTATTGTAACCAATGCTCATTGATTATTTGCTGGTTGTATTGGGCCCATCGCCACACTCCAAATGATGGCACCAACGAAATAATAATAATTCATTTAACAGAAGTGTTTTCTGTTGCAACATGCAAAGCATAAGAGTGAGAATTGATTTTTTTGTTGGTTTCATAAAACGACACTATATTTAAATCTAGTTGTGGCGTTAAATTATGCTAGCGTTTATTTCTTTTGAGAAAAATTATAAATTGACTGTAACGTGTTGTTGGCTTGGATGATTAATACAGACCAAAAGCAATAACACAACTTTTATCACGCTTTTCGTTAAGTCTGTAAACAAATTATAAACACATTTTAACTAGGACTATGAGAAACCACTGTAGTTGCCTGTGCTTGACACTGATGTCCTCGAGTAGAAAATATCAAAATGTATTTCACTAACTCGCCTTAGTTTTAATATATTTTGTTTAAAATATGTTGCAATTTGAGTTTGTCGGCTATATAGAGAAAAAGGTTTGTTATCTTCGTTGTATGGCTTGATTTTATTTCAATGTTTGTGACGTTAATCCAAATTACTTGGAGTACATGTGAATCTCACGCGTAATGTATTCCTAGCCACGACCGGACGCCCCCTCTAATGCTAGTCTCTCTGTGTGTGTGCATTATGTCGTGACGTCGCACATTTACATAACTGTCAGGTCAGGAGTCGCCGAGGCGAGCGCGGAGCGACCAGCACTCTGTTTTTCAGAGTAACTGCTAGTAACATAATAATATGATAATATTTTGCGCGAACTTTCATTAAGGTATTATTATCTGTGTGTTGAGAACTAGCAATCACATTTTTTAATTAACTAGGGAAACGCCAAAGTCGTTGTTAGACGAGTGAGCGAGTCATGTGTTTAGTACCCGGGAACATCTGCATACAAGTTGATTGATGTATAGGTATACATAATAGGGTTTTTAAGTTTAGTTGGTATAAGTTCGCGTTACCTGTAAGGCCCTTATTCGCCACTCTAGTCTATGATAGGCCTTAGGAAGGGGGAAGAAAGGGAATGTTACCGGGGACTCGACACATGGCTCACTCACTCGTTTAACAACGACTTTGGCGTTTTCCTAGTTTTAAAACAATACAAAAAATTGTGAGAGCAAGTACTAGTACTGGGATGCGATTTGTTGCTAACACTGACTGAGTACACTGACCTACATATTTCAAAACTCTTATTTGTACCATGTGACAAAAAAAATCGGACATCAAACACTATTTCAGAAATGTATTTTCCCTTCTACTCAGTACGGAGACACAGGTGTGTTGAAACAATAAAAAAATATCATAGCTTATATTTGAAGTATTGCACCTAGAACGCTCATTTTCTTATTGATCCAACATTTTTTTGTCCGTCAAAAAAAATCTCTCTTTGATTCAAGTTCTTCTTTCATTATCCAACTTCAGCCATTTTCCTTTGACTTTCAAAATATCGGTAAGAGTGCTCTTGAAAATTCTCACCAACACTTGTGTTTAAAAAAAAAATACCATAACAATATAATCTCCGTAAAGTAGAAATAATAGAATCTTAAAGTGAAGACCCGGCGCCTCCACCAACAATGCTATTCTTGTGAGCTAAAACTTTTCTCGCTCTACCCGGCACCTCCACCAAAGCCATATAACTTTTGCTATTTAAATCATCTGTTAATTGTAGAATACGGTGAATTTGACTCTATTATGCGAGAATTAAGGACTGCGATGTACATTTGATTCTAAAAATAATAACTTGGAATAATGTGACCTATTTTCATTACACGTTCATTGGTTTCACTGGATGGAAAACCACGTTAAATTATTAGTTAACAGTGGTAAGCTCCACCGATATACGCGAGACTATTTCGTGCGTTTGCCGGTCGATATTGTAACAGCTAGTTTTTCAAAGTTTCTGTAATGAATCAAATTGCGAACGCTGGAATTGAGCTCAATTATATATCATTGAACACTCCGTCCAACCATCCTCACACCGTATAACTATAGTTATTCACCTTAGTGTTAAGTTGTACATGGACAGGCAACGTATTCAAAATATACTAGAGTGGCGCATTATGGCAATTCAGTTGTCGCGCCGTTATACCAACTAAACTTAAAAACCCTATTAATACCTAAACATCAATTAACTTGTATGTAGATGTTCCCGGGTACTAAACACATGACTCACTTACTCGTCTAACAACGACTTTGGCGTTTCTTTAGTCTCAAGTATGTTAAGGTGCCCTTATACCCGAAATGTGGGAGACCTGGGTTCAATCCCCTGGTCGGGAAAGATTTTGTAATTTCTGGATTGTATGTTTTGAAATGCATATAACACAGTGTAGTCTCCCATCTGTTCCAATACTATGGAAAACATAGCCAGATCGAATACGTGTAAAAATTGCAAGGTTTATTCAATCTCCCAGCTCTATTTGGGGGTACTTTGAGCGTGCAAGATTCGATACACTTTGGGCACTGCATTTTCACAACCAGACAAATAAACAAAAATATTTATTCAAAAACAATACCATTGTTGTTAAAATAATTTCAACACATTTGCAGTCTATTTTTAATTCATTATTTATTGTAGATTTAAATCGCAACGGATGTAGCTGATTTTGTTAGTAGTTCTCAGTAAAGTCGTACCGGATGTCTGTTTAAAATTTCAGCGCAATCTGTTCAGCGATTCGGCTGATTTTCAACGTACACACACACACGCACGCACGCAGAAAAACCATAAGGGTCGTTTAAGTCGAATGGAAATCACTACGTTCGCTACGCTCACTCGTTCAATTAATTCACAAATTTCGACAAAACGGACGTGAAATCTTTTTTATTCACTCGATTTTTGTGAACATTTATATATTCCCCCCCTTTTTTGGTTCCAACTCCAACAAATTTATTTATTCCAACTTCCAATATATTTTTTAAGCAAAGTTTATTACTGGAACTCGACTTGAAAATCAACCTGAATACGCGCGCTAATTTTGGAAACCGTAAGTTTAACGAAGAAACTCAAATTTGACTAACTGGAACTCATGCTTTGTAGTTTCAATTTCTACGACTTTCTGGGTTTATATCTAGTGTTGACTGGACTATTCCTTTGGAATAGAGTGTTGATATCAACAGAAAGGTTCTTCACTAACGTTCCTGCAAAATTTGATAGTGATATTACTAACCTTTTAGGTACAATCATCTGAAACCTGAGCCCGTGCACTTTATTCTCGGAATCTCGGTACTCCCCCCCCCCCTTCACGCAAGCTGATAGCGCTGCAACGGTAGAGTTACTCTTTTAGCAAACTCCTCTTTTTATCTGTCTAAAAAATAAACCGCTTCTACTTCATGAGCTGAAGTGGGCAGGTTGAGCGAGCTTTCATTGTAAGCAAACAAGCTCGGCTTTCAATCTGCTGCCGCTAGTTTATCAGTGATGTTGTTCTCAACACCCATATTCCAAAGTTTACATTATATTCGAGCTCTTTACTCCCGAACTTTCAAACGTTTTAAAACAAGTGTGCCAGACTGATACTGTGTGGCATTAGGACAACTGATGGTAGACATGTGAATATACACAACTTTATTGTGGAAATGATTGGACTAAGTATGACGCACGTACCAAAGTAAAATTAATTTTAAAGAATGGTTATTAGTTTATTTCTTTATTACTAGCGTATGTATCCATCCATCATGCTTCTGAGTCTTGTATCAAATCTATCGTTAAAAACCTCGTTACCATAGTTGACATGCATTTTTGGTTGAAATTTGTGATTGCAATAACAGTAGGGTGGAGGCTAACCCAACCTAAAAGGGGGTAAAAATTAAATTTTGTGTGAAAGAATTGTTTTAAGCAATTTTTCGCATTTTCTGAAGAACATTTTTTTTCTCTCCCCTGCGTAGGGGGTTATGGAGGTTCGGTTATATCCTTTTTCCACAATTTGACTAGCCATGCCCCATAGTTTGTGACTCCCGTATACGTGCAATTGTTAAGTATGTCAATGATAAATATTAATGGAAGTTCGACTAGTACACCTGCACTCAATACCCCCCCCCCCCCAACTCAATATACCTCAGACAATGTAGCAACTTGAGCTTTACCCCCGTCCGAGATTCCTTGCCCCATTTAACCCGAGGAAAGATGGGTAAACTCCGAGGTCGCCTCCAGTACAAGTTTAGTACCGAGCGCTGCAATAACTTTGACTTTACTATGAATCAGCTCTTTTATCGGGCCACACACGAAGATGGAGACTGATCCTACCCTGGCTTGGCTTTCTGGTACGATCAGTTTCCGATGAGGAGTTACAAAATATCTGAGTTCGTGACGTAAAGCATCGACATCATATCATAGACTGTATTTTTAAAACAGCTATGTTTGAATGCATTATTCATTGTTAGCGTAGCTTACAAATTGGTTCTACTATGAATTATACATTATACGCGCGAGACCCACTCTTACGATTGGCCTGGTACCATATGCCCATGCGGAGTTTTACAGACGGTTGAGTATTGAATTTTGGCAATGATGTACATGATTATAAAAATGTAGACAGCCAACAGCGCTCGTTGAAATTCAATGCATCGATTCGACAGTTTTTTTCTAGTGCACTTACAATGTCTCACAATGATAAAAAAAAGTTGTGAATTCGAAATCTTATCACCTAATTTTAATATTTATAACCTTGGCATTGCGAGGCAAGTATTGCAATACATTTCTTCTATTTGTTTGACAACGGAATATCCCCAGTGTATTTCATTGTGATAATTGTCTCTCAGACACCAGAAAGCAAGTTTCAACTATAACTTGTTTATTTGTATCAAATCTAAATTAATTTCCGTGCTTTACAAGTCTGTCTGAAGCTTCATGTCATGCTAACATATTCAAGCTGGAAGTGCTCTGAAAGTTTGCTCTTAACTCTCTCGTTGAAGCTTATTTCTCGCTAGTCAGACGGACGGTCGCACATCACAAGGGGAACTTACTCAGATCTCGATCAATACGTTATACTAGGAAAACGCTCAAGTCCCGCCGCGTTGTTGGATGAGCGTAATTGGTGCATTGAGTAGCCAAGTGTTATGCGGATTTTCTGTTGTTCTGTGAAAAAATCATTACTCAGTTGAAGATTTTTTTAAATTTATTTAAATTAAATTAAAAATAAACTTTAATTTTTAATTTTTTTAATTAATCGTAATTTTAAGAAAAAATTACTTGATTGTACTCAAATTTCAAATGAATATATTGATTTAAAAAAATTAAGGTTGTGTGAAAAAATCATTACAATCGGATAAAGCATGTTGGTGTTATAAGGCAAAGAATTGAATTAAAAAAGAAAAAAAACGTAAAATTTCGATTTTCATGAGAAATAGTTTTTCGATTGCGCTCAAATTTCACACGAAAACCTAAATTCATAAAATTTAGGTTCTGTGAAAAAATCATTAAAATCGGATAAAGCATGTAGGTGTTAAAAGTCGAAGAAATTTTTTAAAAATCGAAAAAAAATCGAAAAATTGCGATTTTCATGAGAAATAATTTTTCGATTGCGCTCAAAACCGTGGCAGTTCTTTGTTCAGAGATTTCGTAGGCCTCCATAAGATTTCATCGCAATCGGAGTATCGGTTAAGCCAAACAGACAAAAATACAGAAAGAAAAAAAGAAGAAAAAAAAACAAACATTCCGGAATTTTTTCTCCAGTGTAGTAGAATGGAATCTTCGCTTCGCTCGCTACGCTCATCCAATTATAGAAAAGAAAAAAACTTCAGCTATAACAACATCGACCGGCAAACTCCCGAAATAGTCTCGCGTATATCGGTGGAGCTACCACTAACTGTATCTAGTAAATTAACGTGATTTCCCATCCAGTGAATCATTTTCTTGTGCTGATAGAAGGTCACAATTTCCTTAGATATTATATTTGGAATAATATGCACACAACAGTCCTTAAATATATCACAATTTAGTCTAATTCACCGTATTCTGTAATAAATAAATTATCATATAACAAAATGTTATAATGCGTTTGGTGGAGGTGCCGGGTAGAGCGAGAAAAGTTTTAACTCCATAAGAATAGCATTGTTGGTGGAGGTGCCGGGTCCGTGATTTTATTATTTCTACGTGATTATACATCCAGTTTAATTACGGCGTGAGGTATTATTGTTTTCGTATTTTTTAAGTATACCACACATGAGGGTCAATTTATTAACTGCGTTTAAATAATATGTTTTAATAACTAGGAAAACGCTTAAGTCCCGCCGCGTTGTTGGATGAGCGTAATTGGTGCATTGAGCTGCCATGTGTTATGCGAATTTTCTGTTGTTCTGTGAAAAAATCATTACTAAGTTGAATTTTGAAATTTTTTTTTTTTTTTTATCGTAATTGTTAAAAAAATCGTAAATTGCGATTTTTATAAGAAATAATTTCTTGATTGCGCTCAAATTTAACACATATATTAATTCATAAAATTAAGGTTCTGCGAAAAAATCATTACAATCGGATAAAGCATGTAGGTGTTTTAAGTCGAAGAATTTTTTTAAAAATCGAAAAAATCGCAAAATTGCGATTTTTATGAAAAAATAATTTTTCGATTGCGCTCAAAAACGTGGCAGTTCTAAGTTCTTCGAAGGCCTCCATTAAATTTCATAGCAATCGGAGTATCGGTTTAGCCGGAATCGTGTAGACAAACAGACAAAAATACAAAAAAAAGAAAGAAAGAAATAAAGAAAAAAAAACATTTCGGATTTTTTTGTCCAGTGTAGTAGAATGGAATCTTCGCTTCGCTCGCTACGCTCATCCAAAAATAAAGGTGCATAAATAAAGCATTTTAATTCGATTATTTGGCATTTATATTTTTAATTTTGACCAAATTTGGCGTTTTGTAGGATCTACTTCTTTTTTTCCATCAAAACCTTAAATGTTTAGGGTTTCTTGCGCTTCTAAAGGGAAATAGTATATAAACAATACTTACATTGAATACAATTTAATGTTTGCCACTAAGACGTTTTAGAATACAATGCTTGTTTAATACTCAATAAGTTCTGTAGATAAACCTTATTTTTTAGTTAAATTTAGTATTTTATGGCGTTTTCCGAAATGTGTTTTCCAAATTAATATATTTAAAACCGTAAAACGTTTAATTTACATGTTTATCGTAAATGTGTCTTGTAAGTTTTACATCACTGATCAGTTATAACCTCTTCGGGTGATCGGACAGTTATGGAGAGATGTCTAAAGTCTGTCCATCCTTGAGGTACAAAGTGACCATCAACGTACGAGGCAGGTATCGGTCGTCCGCGTTCATTGTCTACCGACCGCTAGGCCCGAGAAGGGTTGTGAATGAAAAGCCTAGCAGCAGGCAGACATTGAACGAGGGCACAAGTTACTGGTCATTATGTACCTCAAGGATAGACATACATGGAGATTGTGAGTGGAGATCAATGTAGGTGGCTGGGAGTTATCCGACAACCTCCTGTTTCAAGTGTTTCTCGTACACAAGCTGTGTATACCTCTATCGTGTGCTTCAGACTCGCCCTCATCTTGAACTATAATACGCCAGTCCGGAGGGCTTACCATGTTCCAAACTAAATCTGTATTGTGAGAATAATAAAGTTTGAAATGCATACTCGCTCTTCACATTTAGTAAATTGTTCTAGAAAGAACTTTGTGCTCTAGCTGAACCAACTTTTTCCTCGGGCAGTTCGTTCAGCGTTGTTGCGCGCTGTATGTTTGAACAAAACGACCGAGAACACAACACAAATACAACATTATTATAGAGAGCTTGCTCTCCGCATTCGCTTACTATTTACTCTTTGTTCTTTTGCTTCGTTCGTCTCGTGTAAGACAGCTGGAGTTTAGAGAATGTATGTTGGTTGGGCGAATGATAAATAATACTGATATGCGTTCTAATCATTTCGTATTAATTACTACCAACTACCTAACAGGGTGACCGTTTATCATTTGGCATCGTGTATTTAAACTAGGAAAACGCTTAAGTCCCGCCGCGTTGTTGGATGAGCGTAATTGGTGCATTGAGCAGCCATGTGTTATATGCGAATTTTTTGTTGTTCTGTGGCAAAATCATTACATAATTGAAATTTTTTTAAATTAAATTAAATTAAATTAAAAATTAACTTTAATTTTTTAATTTTTTAAAAATTAATTGAAAATTGTTAAAAAGAGAAAGACAGCGTAACGTTGCGATTTTTATAAGAAATAACTTCTCGATTGCGCTCCAATTTAACACTTATCTATTAATTCATAAAATAAGGGTTCTGTGAAAACATCATTACAATCGGATAAAACATGTAGGTGTTCTAAGTCAAAGAATTGTTTAAAAAAAGAAAAAAACCTGTAACATTTCGATTTTTATGATAAATATTTTTTCAATTG
Source organism: Sweltsa coloradensis (assembly GCA_024449915.1). Lineage (NCBI taxonomy): Eukaryota > Metazoa > Arthropoda > Insecta > Plecoptera > Chloroperlidae > Sweltsa > Sweltsa coloradensis. The sequence goes on along the minus strand of JAMZAV010000840.1, from coordinate 231,162 downwards.
CGCTCAAATTTTACACTAGTATATTAATTCATTAAATAAAGGTTCTGTGCAAAAATCATTAAAATCGAATAAAGCATGTAGGTGTTATAAGTCGAAGAAATTTTTAAAAAATCGAAAAAAATCGTAAAATTGCGATTTTCATGAGAAATTTTTTTCCGATTGCGCTCAAAAACTTGGCAGTTCTAAGTTCAGAGATTTCGAAGGTCTCCATAAAATTTCATCGCAATCGGATTATCGGTTTAGCCGGAATCGTGTGGACAAACAGACAAAAATACAGAAAAAAAAAAAAAAAAAAAAAAAAACATTCCGGATTTTTTTCTCCAGTGTAGTGAAATGGAATCTTCGCTTCGCTCGCTACGCTCGCTACGCTCATCCAATTAATAAACAAACACAAAAACGTTCAAGAGCCACAAATATTAATAATGCAATAAAGTTGGATTTGAAGTTGATTTGATCTTTGGTTGGTTATCGCTCACTCGTCAATTGCGTCGGGGCCTACAGGGTTGGCTTGGTCGCTTTGGTTTTATGTTCCCCACTGAAAATCAGTTATATATAACTGATTGGGTAGACTCTAAATACAGTTTGTTTTATTTATTATGCCAAACACTGGTGAAATTCCTTATGTTCTCGAGTTGAAGTTTCGAATGTGTACTTGTGTTTGTTGTCTAATGTACCTTGCTTGGAAGAAACAATAACAAAAAAATTGCCTTAAACGTTTTGATGGTGGTACCAGTTTAACGTTTACTAAATTAATTCTTGTTGCAGAGTGGTGGGCTCCATTAGGCACCTAGTAGTTTTAACATTAATATCCTGGTCGTCAAATAAAAAATTGACTTGTGTAATGCTGAAACGAGTACGACGTACTACCCTAATAAAGCTAAATGTCCGTTTCTTAGCAATAGCTCTTTATATCTTAACATAAAGATTGCTTGCTGATTCACGGTTGCTTAACAAGTAGGTAATAACATAATAATTTATCAAAGGTTTGTCCCCAAGTTTTCACTCTGCGAATCTGATTCAATATGTTTACTGAATGTCGTGCGTCTCTCTTGAGTAAGCCTCTTCATAAACAAAGCGTCCACGTCTCTGAGATATATCAGCTCAGCTCCCTGCGTGTGTAATATAATAAGGCTCCCGGTCGGGGTATACGCGCTACGTGCCCCAACTGCGAACCAACCCCTATGAACTCGGCGATGTATTCGCGCTATCTTGATAGCATTAACCAGCATTGTCTTGATGTAAGCGGTGCGCGATCAGAGATTTACCATCACCATGGTGAGATACCAGACAACAATCGCTTCGGAAATACTAGTACTCGATGATTATGAGATACACAAAAATATATTCCCCGTTCAAACCTTGCAATTTGCAATTACTATTTAAAACTTATTATGTGCTTTTATTTTATTGTTTTCTAAATTGTTCCAATACTCCAATATCACTAAAAGAAAGGAGAATAATGTAAATAATAAAAATATTGGTATTGTATATTTTATAAGTTGGTAACTACTTTACTTAGCTTAATTTGTTTGGCTGGATATGACATGGCCGTTTCGCATTACTTTACTTCAAATTCAGGAACGCACTCGTCAATAACTAAACTATATTTAATTATAGAGCTAAATCTATGTTTATCTTGGCATTCTGATAGGTGTTTTTTCCACGTCTGAATTTTTTTTTAACTTTTTTGTAGACATTTGCAGATAGGAGGTTTTAGTAAATATCGTTTTTTGTGTCTCCTGAACAATTTCAGAAAACACTAATAGGAGGTTTTGCAGTTCCAACGACGATATTACTCCCCGAAACTAGAGGCGAGCTCTGGCAATCGTCGTCGGGGACCATGCCCCCTTTCCTTGACGACTCCCCGACGACGATAACGACAATGACACCACGAACAATGACGAAGACAATGACGACCGCAACGTGAGAACCCCCCTTTCCTCCCCTTACCCGTGGCTAGTTCTGACCAGCATAGGCCATTCCTCCCGCCTCCACCCCCCTTAGGTTAGAGTGGTGCATTATGACCTAACGGTTGACGCGTCCTTAATCCCAATAAACCAAATTATTAATGAGATCGGTCTTGGACAATTGTGTGAAACGCTCAAACTGCTGTTTATGCAAAATATTAGATCTTTATTAATTAAGCTGAAATTTTGTAATTAAGTTGTAAATTTTATCTTGAATTATTCGTGTCATAACATTTTTTCCCGTGTGTCTAAAGCTTTTTTTTTTTTAGACAAACGTGGCTATATGTTATTTTCAGTTGTTATCACAACTGGGAAAATGTCCTAAGTGTAATGTGGTCATCCGAACGAAGAGAAATTTTCTTAAAACGAATTTAACTCCATCATATTACAGAGCACAAGTACAACAGAAGTGTCCAGTGCTCGGGACTGTCCCAGTAGGATGAATGTCAACAGTGCGTGGGTGGATGGGTGCCACGTTGTGTGCAGTAGGTCGACCTTCGCGGAGGCTGGGCGCTGGTCCACGGGAGATCGATATTACAGGGGGTGCCTCCCGCTAACATCCGTCTCACTAACATCCGCATCGCCAACATCTCCTTACCTCACATTAACATCTGTAACATCACGTTTACATCAGCACCCATTAGTATCCTGGTAACATACTCCAAGCTTGCCACTAAAATCACTATTCACCCTTACATAGTGCAAGCATCCCCCCACTTATTGCTTAAAGTACTTGTAGAGGCTGACTGAGAGCTTTTTTTTACAACAATTATTTTCTTTCCTGCGAATTTTAATGTCTTTTTCTCTCGAAAACCAGTGTAAAATTAATGTCCTACGTTGAATGGTGTGCTTGAGCGAATTGAAGTTTGAAATTATTTCGAAGAGGCGATATTTGCCGTGTGCCCGATCAGATTTGAAAAAATAGTTTTGATTTTCTAATAGAGCAAGGTTTGAAAGCCATTCACTATATTTTGACTTGGAAGCATATTTTGGAAAATAGAAAAACGCGGTCGAATAGCCTTAAAGTCCCTTACATCACGCAAAGATTAGCCTATCCCACAAACATCCTGTCATATCTTCCCTCTGTCCTGTCAACATCCCCTCTCACTTGCTCCCGTGACGTATTTCTCTCTAGATGCACCGAGGAGAGCTCCTGATTCTTGAACATATTACTTACAAAAATAAAAGATATAGAAAAGTATATAAAGAGAAATATAACAATTCAATGTGAAGTTGTACTGAAACAATATGAGAGACTTTGTCCATAAGATTAGAAATAAACTATAGCGATGAACGTTCACAGCGTAAAAAACTATTCGTAGTTTGTCAGAGTTGTTATTATTTGAATGCTTCCAAAGTCAATCTCGAAAGCTCAACAAGAATATTTTTATGGTTGCAGCTTTGAAGTACTTCTTACTCCCCACATTAAAGTAACGAGAAAAGCCGAGGGAAACATATTTCTGCGCTCGTAGAAGAGATCGCGACTGGTAGTGAAACGATGTGAAAGATTACACGAAATCATTACTTTTAAATCCAACCTAGACGTACGGTAAAACTGCGCGTATAAAACTCTCTCTCTCTCTCGCTCTCTCTCTTAGTGCCCAACTCCTCAATAAGATCCCCATTTCCAGTCTTCGCCGTGCGAAATCCCTCCTTACGACAGCATATACCCTTCTGGCCGTATCTTTACGCTTTACGATTGCAATCCAAATGCTCCTATCTTTATTCTGTAAGTCGAGATCATTTTGATGCCAGCAGTTCCGTACCTTTCAACATCAAGCTATCTTTAGGAAGCTGTGCTTTATTCGTCCGCCAATAAACCAGCCAGTGGATTATTGACTTGTGCAGCACGTTTTACAAATGAGGGGTATATTTATATACCCGCTTGTTAGATTTATTTGCTCATTTGAGGTTGATGTTCTGTCCTTTATTTTCACCATATATATTATAGTCGCTTAGTTCAGTTCGTTCAAATATTACTGATTTTATTGACTGGTCTTCATTAATCAATATTTGCGTTACTCGTTTTTATTTACAACCCTCAAATATAATATGTACTTCAGCACATATGTTTGTATTACTTTTGTTTTGTAATAATCGTTATAGTATTCGTCTTTCACGACAATATTAAAGTTTTTTTTCGTTTTTCCAAAATTGTATTGACATAATTGGCGCCTGGCAGAAGCAAAGTGTTGACAGTTATGGTAAAACTATTTGGTAGAAAACGCGCAAGGAGAAATGTTACTCGCATATTGCATTGAACTACAAAGTTTGTCTCAACTCTAGACAGTGATGCGCGGAAGACAGTATAGCAATTATGACGTGAAGTCGTTAGACTAGATAATTCAAAACTGCTTTTTATTCCAATTTAATAAACTTACAACGTTTCGAGTTCCAATTTAATAAACTTACAACGTTTCGAGGTGATAGGTTATTGGTTGGTTAATATAGGTTACTGTTAATAGGCTTTAATGTACTTTTTTTGTTTCGCGAAATCCAATATAAATATTACTTCCTTAATTTTATTCATGTAATGAACAAAATGGTTTGACGAACTTCTGCTTATAGGACTCAAAATCAGCATATTTCACAATTAATAATAAATCAAAAAATAAATGTGTACCTATAGCCATAACTCAGTACAGTTGGTGATCCGTAATAAATTAGGTGTTTCTGAGCAAAACTATTATAAAACTACAGTTAGAATTGTTGATTACGATCAAACTCCTCGTGCTAATGATGAGCCAATTCTATCGCTGGTGTAAAATTTCATTTCTGCGCCAGACCACAAACACAATGGGATAATTCCTCGTAAAATAGCCGATAGTTGGTATGGTAGCTCGTGCCATTTATCAGCGGTCGCGTTTACTGCTGGGTTGGCACAACTGCTGATTAACCGAGCGTGTTAAAGCACCGGGGTGGTTTTACACTCTACCAACTTAACCGGGTTCAATTTGATAAAACCCAATATGGCGGCGGTGTTGTTTGGCAGTCGTACAGTGGTATCGCCGCCCTAAGGGCTCTTCAGGGATACTCGTTCAATGATGTTTCGGGGCTGAATGCTTGCATAGCGCTACCGTGTAAACAAAAGCAACTCGGCCCGAGGACTTTTAACCCCCCACCCTCCACCCCCTACCCCCATCCCCGCTCACACTGAGAAGATTTTATTTTTAACACACAATTTGGTATTTTTCTTTTATTATCCTTTGTAAAAGGTGCAGAAAGAAGTAATTATAGAAATGCTGCATATACATCTTTATCCGTTAGTTTTTTTTGATATTAAAACTCGCCTAATCTGTAGCATTAAGAACACCACTAACATTGCATTTCGTATACATTTTAGAGAACAAATTTATTTCAAGATATAAGAATAGTCTAGCTAGAGAAGGCTGAAGTGCAGGAGTGGAATCAGAATTCCACCCCTAAAAGATAAAATACAAATCTGACCGGCTATGAACACTGAATTAAAATTCCCTACAAACATTAGTGAGTGATAAGCAATAACCTTCCTTTGTAATGTGTAGCATTTATTTTGATATTAATTAATATTATCTTTGGTGGAGGTGCCGGGTCTCGTCTCCATTTAAAATAAAATAATGCCAATGTAATTTCAATAATATAAATGCATTTAGTTTATCTAACTGAATATAATAGAGATAAATAAATTAATTCATAAAAATAAACAAAACAATAAAACTGTTTAAATACAACCTCGACCGGGGATTGAACCCAGGTCGCCCGCTTCCTGGGTGGACGTCATGCAAGCGGCTAGAGGGAAAGGACGGTTCTGCGTAGAATTTAAAATTTATTATTTTTATTGCAAAGAACTTTTATTCTTTTATCGTATAGTTAATTTATATTATAGCTATTAAACAGTTGATAAATGTTATTTTATTTCGTCAGTGGACCCGGCACTTCCACCAAAACCCTAATACTTTTCTAATAACTTCAAAGGTTGTGCGAGCTACTTCTAGTCGGCCACTGCATTGTTTCAAGACAGTTTATAGTTTACTACGTAGTTTATACCTAACATATTGTGTTCTGCGTAGAATTTAAATTTATTGTTTTTATTACAAAAAACTTTTATTCTTTTATCGTATAGTTAATTTATATTATAGCTATTCAACAGTTGATAAATGTTATTTTATTTCGTCAGTGGACCCGGCACCTCCACCAAATCCCTCAAACTTTTCTAATAACCTCAAAGATTGTGCGCGCTACATCTAGGCTGCCACTGCATTGTTCCAAGACAGTTTATAGTTTTACTACGTAGTTTATACCTAACATATTGTGTTCTGCGTAGTATTAAAATTTATTATTTTTATTGCAAAGAACTTTTATTCTTTTATCGTATAGTTAATTTATATTATAGCTATTAAACAGTTGATAAATGTTATTTTATTTCGTCAGTGGACCCGGCACTTCCACCAAAACCCTAATACTTTTCTAATAACTTCAAAGGTTGTGCGAGCTACTTCTAGTCTGCCACTGCATTGTTCCAAGACAGTTTAGAGTTTTACTACGTGGTTCATACTGAACATATTGTTGTACATCTCATTGTTACACCATCAATTTTGTAAATATGTAGACATAACCATGTATGGATTTAATTAAAATTTAAAAATTTCGTGAATCGTTAACAGTAGCTTATTTACGTGGATCAACATTCATAATGTTTCTGTCAGAGTATCATATTAAAACTACCAAACATCAATGCCCAGATGATATCTATTTGATGTTTCGATTTAACAAAAATCTTAAAGCCAAGATGTTCTTACAGTTAGCTGTTGATGTGTATGAAATATAATTATATTGATTGGTTTGAGTGTAAAACTGTATCGTTGCGCCATATTGTCCAGTGTGACGCATAAAAATGGTATAACTAAGTGTACTTTTATAACCATGCAAAAACAAATAAATACATACAGGCACAGTCATCCTACGCGTTCAACATTAATTAATTTCTCGTCGTCAGTAGTCAGCAACAGTTACTTCATTAAGTCTACGGCAATATATGCAACACGTCAGCTAGCCTCGAGGCCTTCTTCACTCCAAGTACCTTGACTGGCATGGCGCCCAGAGCAAGTACTTGTCAACTAGGATCGGCGAGGTACTTGAGGTACTAGACTCTAGGCTTCACACGTCAAGTGCTGACACCCCGCCCGACACTTGCAGTTTACCGCTAGCAGTTACTGTTTGCCGGATACGAAGTAGAAGTTCTCGGTTGGGGAAGTTCGAATCACAATTCAGTGGCATTCAATTCAATTTTCTTATTCTTTTCTTATAAAGAAAAGAAGCCAACATAATACGCAATAACCTAACTACGACTAACATTGTTTAAGCTTTTAAATATGTGTAGCAACTTTTAAGACCATTTAACAATGAGGATATTACATTGAATTTATTAAATTGAACAAAGCTTTTAAAATAGAGTTGGTTTATAGTACCCATAGTTCTTGCGTTTCTGCCTCGAATCCTGACTTGAACGTTGACAATTAGTGAGCGATATTACTACTGTTATTTAATTGTGTATCGTAAATCTTAAATGTAAAGGTGCATCGTTATTATTGTCATCGAACTAGTTTATTAATAACTTTTTTCTAGTAATACAAAGTGGAAAATGTAAAAATTATATTTAAGCAACAAGTCGCTCTCCCCAAGGCCTTGTATTGCTTTTAGTTTATGTACAGCACTAAACTTCCAAGTCAGCTATGATTATTTTAAAACTAGATATTTTAGAATCTTCTCTGAAAGTCTGTCGCTTGTGAAACGGCAGAGTTGAAAGTTCATCGCTGTTGACTGGAATCGAGTTAGCGAGTTCGAACTCTGTCTAACGTTAAGTGCATTATGCTCGCGACGCAGGGACAATATTCCTCCGTCAGTGTCGAGGTTGTGGCCGCATGTAGGAGGCGGTGTCAATCCTCGTTTAGTTTAGTTTAGTTTAGTTTAGTTTATTATCCCTTCGATATGTACATGATACACATATAGGATTTGTCAGATTATACTTAAAATACAAGATAAAGTACCACATAATAACATTTGTATACAATAAATAAACAATTACATTTGACATAAAACCAGAAACAGCATATTTGCCTAATTCTGTAGGCTGCATTAACATTAAAACATTAAAATAGAACACTGGGAGATCTTCACTAGCTTTCCATAAATTCAGATAAGGAATAAAAACATTTGTTTAAAAGGCACTTTTTTAGTTACCGACAAGAAGGTGGGGGGGGGGGGGGGGGGGGTGATTGCAGGGCGGATATTGTTTATTGTATAATTATTTATCAGGAAGAGTATGGGTGACATTATCAAGGATCGTTAGGGAATGTGGCAGCCTTCACGCAATGGAGGTGTTGGGACAGAATGTCATGGTCAAGGGTATTGTAAAGGGCAGTCGTCAGGTCAGTTCTACAGAGGGATGGTAATGTGTGGTGGTATATTGAGGGGGAGATGGATTACTGTTTCATGTCATGTCTTTATTTCTTTATAAACGCCAACATGTCATACTAAAAGTATTATCAGTAGTTAATTCAGGACACTCAGGGTGTATTGTTGATTTTAATAAACGCGCGGTTCAACACACAAACGAATGACAAATTGTCAAAACTATTGCGTTAATGTTCTTAACATTAAAACGTCATTTGAATTTTAAAATAATGATAAAGTTGATATAATCAAAGCGTAGATTGTGTATAAAATCCCAGTTGGGACAAACTTTTACGACAATTGCTATGAATAAATGTCTATAAAATGGGTTTTTGCTTAGAAATAATGTAATTAAAAATATGTAATTAACCAGAGCATTTTGGGTGAAATTAAGGCTTTCGAAAACAGTGTGAATTGCAATTAATTAAATGTAATCGCGAACTCGATGTATTTTGTGTTTTATTGTCTCTTCGCTCGAGTGTGGCTCAAAGATCTTAGTTTTGAACCATTAGTCTGAGGCTACGATATTAAATTAGCGAAGAGCGTTCTTAATTATATTAGCAGAGTCGAGAGTTTCGAAAGTTGTTGCATGTTTCATTAATTACGGAGAATTAACTTCTAAGACGTGTTATTTACAATGAAGCCAAGCGCAATATTATTATAACGTCCCTGTTATCAAGGGGGTATAGTAAGCTACTGATGTAACGTACAACGTGGATAGCTCACAGTTTGCATAATGTAGTTGTAGACTAAGCAATAGATCGCGGTTGTGCACATGTGCGTTATCTCATCCTTTATCAGTTTTGTTGACGTATAGCGACTACAGTCTACTATATTACGTTTGCTCATTTCTTTTTTACACAAAAAGTGACATGTGTGATATGATCATGTAAATATTTTCTCTAATGCTATTTGTTCACCACATAGGAATCACCGTTCTTTAATAATAAAATGATTAAAAATAACTTTCCACTCTGATGCGGTGTTTCGTCAAGCCATACATTTGATAGGATCAACTTCACGCATACAATACACATCAAATAATGTTCATTGCGCAGTCTTGCACAATACATTAACGTCGCACATGTCTTAAAGTCTATAAATCGTCTTATCTAAAGTCAATATTTGCAAAACATACAATTCTTTTAGTAATACCCGACTGTTGTTATTTTATCGAATCAAAATTTAATCAAAGCGTTGCACATTCGAAATTCATTAAATCACTCAATTAAAATGAAATTCAATATACCAACATATACATATTTATAACTAGATTAACTACAATGTTACCAACCGCAGAAATTCCAACTCTGAAAGCTATTTTTCATTTGCGTTTTTAATATAATATACACAAGTGTATGCACGATGATAGGAGATACGTGTTCATAGAATTTTGTAGCGTTTTTTCCACCGCTAAAAACTTGTGCATGAGGTTTTCTCATATTTTAATTTTATAATTGTGTCATTAAGTTTGAATTGATATATTATTAAGTACAATTTTTACAAACAAATTATTAATATTTTGTTGAATTAAATAAAAATTGGACTGGAAAAACTTTGATTAAATACACAACACGCTCGTTTTACGTGGGCATCTCTGTTGAATCATCACAGTACATAATATTGTATTTAAACTCTACACACGGTTAGGCTGTTACTTTCAACTACCTGTGTTGAACACTAAAGCGAACTGATAATATTCCTCTATCTCACCTCGGACAAAGCCTACACTCGAACCACACACATGTGCCCGGCTCGGCATCAAGATTTGTGTCGCAGTAAAGGGACCGTGGTACGCACGGCGATGACAGGGCGAGAGCTCGGTCGTTAAGGGCGGTTAGGACGCACACGAGCTTGTTAATAATGCATGCGTTATTCAGACTTAATGGTGTGACTCCAGCCAGATACATAACACTCCTACAGATAGCTATCTTGAGAGTCTTCACGCATTATCCGACACTGCGTACGACGAACTTAAGGGGAATGACTACCGCCAGCATTAAAACCACGCACATTTACTTGATTTTAGTAATATCTCAAAATGCTACGCGAAATTGAAAATGTTGTGTAAAGTTCCTATGTAGTTTCGTTATAACTACTATATCCGGCATAAATGAGTAGTGATTTATTTAATTACTGACTAGGAAAACGCTAAAGTCCCGCCGCGTTGATGGATGAGCTTTTTTAAGTTTTTAGTTTGCGTAGGATATCTTTACTTTTGCAAGTGCTTTGTTTTTGCTGCCTACGCATTGTAGGTGATTGTTGTCAAGTTTTTATTGTTTCTTTTCAATTGGTATTATTTATTTACCGTAAAAACTTATATTAAAATCTTTATTTTTATGGATTCTGGCTAACTTTTTCAACTTTTGTTTCAAAAGGTACTACATCACCATAACCTTAATGTCCATGTTTAATATGAACGTTGTAGCCCCACCCGTTTGGTCAGAATTGGCCCAAATGGCACGAAAATATCGCACTAAAAATCGAAAAAAATCGTAAAAGTACGATATTCATGAGAAATATTTCTTCGATTGTAACCAAAAACGTAGCAAGTCTAAGTTCAGAGATTTCGAAGGTCCTTTCAAATTTTCATCAAGGTCGCATATGGCGTTTGCCCGGTAGAGAGCGAACAAACAGACAGAAAAACGAAAAAAAAAAACAAAAAAAAACACCCGAGCTAAATTTTTTGGGGGTCGGTGAAATTGAAGTCTTCGCTTCGCTCATCCAATTAAAAACTTAGGCCTTTTGATAAGAATATAATTTTTTTGCAGGATATAGTTATAGCGTATTTTTTTTGTAAAATTGTGTACAAAGAAGAATACAATACTTATTATTGGGTACCATACCCGGCACCTCCACCAAAATCCTATTTTATTTATTCCTTATCCACATGCCTACCTATTGTCTAAAGTTATCGTATCGTATTTAATAAAAAGTTATTCTCTATTCTCTGCATAATTTAGTTATCATCTCAAAATAATAAGTTGTCCACGCTATACTCTTGCGTTTCCAATTACTCGGCAACATTCGAGATCGTTCGACTACAGTTTGATGTTTCTCACTAAAAATTACTGTTTCATAGAAATGAATTAAACAAATATACTTTCTTTTGCCAGAAATAAATCGTGCAACCACAGCTGGTTGACCAATCAGAAGCCGAGTCTGCTAGTCTGACGTCACTTGAAGCTAGCGCTGCTTCTGATAGTCTCATCATAGTTGAGTTGAACATTCATCTAGCCAGCTGTGAAGTACAGCAACCCCGGAAATGAGACATATTGATTACAACTCTCCTTCTTTTAGTTTTGTGTCTAGGGTTGCGAGTGCTTCTTTTGTATTCAACTGTCATAAGTATGCATCCAACTAATCGAGCCACCTTCGCATTCACGAAGTGTGTCAAAGCGCTTACTCAAACACGTTATCGTGTCATGTTATAGTTGAACATCACACTCTATTTTATTATAGTTACATTCCCTACAATGACATTTTAATCCACGTCTAGCATATAACTAAAGTACTGAATAAACTACTCTAGCAAATGATTGAAGACAATTATTGAGCTATGCTAAAAAAGAAATTTACTACCATATTTCATAACATTAATTAAGTCTAATGCCTATATTTGTACGATGAACTCATCACAAAAAGTGAATCAAATTTAAATATTCAGGGAGTTCATATCTGCCTGCATAGTTATGCTGTTCAATGGCAGGTATGTAAACTATTTCGGTTGCCAGATGGAAAATAATATCGATCTTTTAAAATGTTTTGGATGGAAGGTTTATAAATGTGAATCGCTAAATATTAATATTGATGACATATTTGGCAGAACATTCATATACGTCAACATGGGTGATAGCGATGGCTTCTTCCGCAATATTATCGCGAATGAAATTGTTAAAAAAATCATATGCTAAAATTAAAAATAAATACACTAAAAGTTAGTGCTTTTGCCATCCAACTATAGAATTTAAAAAAAAAAACAGTAGTATCCGGAAGATAATAAAATGTGTGGGTAATCGTATGCACCTATACCTTTTTAAACGCATTCAAAATAGTCGACCTACAAATTGAAAGGCATGCTGTTAAACATCCGACTTAGCTTCTATAACACAGTCTGTGAAACTTTAGCCACACCGTTAAATCACCCTTGCTTGCTGCCTATGGGCATGTTTTGTACACCATGAATTGCAAGCTGGAAGTGGCCCGTTAATTTCCAACTGCACGAGTGTTCGTAATTAAATGACAAGTTAAAATGTTACTCAAATACGAGCAGCAAGAACTGAATTACTAAAGTTCCAGAGTGAACGATGTGCGATGTTTCGACTCAGGTGAACGACACGGCTTTGTTTGTAAAGGCGTTTCCCGACAACATCTCGTTTACCTGGTTATCTTGCGATACATTCGTCGTCCAGTGGCGTCAGTCCGCGTAACAATGATCCACACTCTCAGTTGCATAACTGATTTCAGTGGGAAACTTTAATTTAGAGTGGACCAAGCCAACCAGTGTTGAATTCAGGCATAATCCCGAGGGAAAAATAACTATAAGCACTATTAGTAAGTTTTTAGTACAATTTAATAAATAAATAAATAAATTGTATTTAGAGTGTATCAACTCAGTTATATAACTGATGTACAGTATTTTTCAATATACGACTACTATATTTAGAAAATGAATAATGACTTCAATATATATATCAATATTGCCCAATGTATATTCAATGTATACACATGATAATCATAATCAAATAACCGTATTAAAGTTGAGACACAATGCATTTTGTTTCTAGTATTGACTGCATTAACTACATTATTTTGGTATTGCATTCAGCCCCCAACTTTTTTCTAAAACGCACCAAAAGCACTCGAAAAACCCGATTTTCAAGAATTTGTCTACAGCGCTATTGTTGGGGGGCTTTGCCCACCAAACCCCCCGTACTTGGTCTTTATAGAGGATCCCCCGGGATAGTATATAGCCGCCCCCCCCCCCCTGGGATGAAAAGCCTGAATTCAACACAAACCAACCCTGTCAGTACCAACACGAAACGATGACCAAACAGAAGTAGGTGGTTTTGAAAGCAAAGGAAAAGATCGGATTAAGAGTAGGGCCTATGTTATTTCCAGTTTATTTTAGAAATCTACGCGTTTCGAAATATATACTTTCTTATACATTTGAGTTTTCTTTAAAAAAAAAAATCACATAATATACTATAAAACCTTTTAGATTAAGACCGCTTTGTTTTGATACTCAAAAGAAGCTCAACATTTTAATAGTGAATAAATCTGGATGAACATTAATAAATCTAACAAGTGATCCTTAAATTAGGAACAATATCGTGTACCGTTTTTATATATCCACACATTTGAAATATAACTACTTTAGTAGTTCTCGTGGAAAGAGAAAACAGCGGGGCCACCTTGTAGCCATTCTTCACAATATCACTAGACACCACACATTTCAATATTCACCCACCCACATCTATTCATATTTTCCACGGCAATTTCTACCAGAATCCTTTCAATTTCCACCATTTACCTCCCCTGCATAGTGCTAAAGCTGACGTCATCTCCACAATGGATTTAATAAAATGAATGCGTGATGGCACATGTTGGGAGAGGCGCCTCCAGTCCATTAGATGCGTGACGCGTCGTGTGCTAAGCCAGCCCACCCCGTGATGCAGACCAAGCGTATAATACGGTTAACAGGGAGGTGAACAAACGTTTCGTATTGTAGCAGCTCTTGGTTTGAGGGTCGATCGATCACGATCTGAACTGCCTAATACGCGTTCGTCTCAGATGTTCCATACATTTCACAGAACGCGAGAGGAATAGGAAACTTACAAGAGATGGAAAAGATTTCGGCTTACGATTGAAAAACAAAAATATATATCTCCAACATTGGGGTATATTGTCATTTTTAGGCTTGGGAAAATTGGTTCCATTGTATCAGTGCAACGCTGCCTCCAACACCGTCGCTGAAATCATGGTCACAATTTGTACGGATAAATGAAAAAGTAATGAATTCGTGCAGATTTCCATTGCCTGTATAGGTAAAATATAATTAAGTTATGCAAATAAATTAGTGTAGACTGTGAAAATGGGTAGTTCAGGTTCCTGGTTTGATTTGTTTTGTGCGGCCGATTTGTATCACAACTAGCTATAACTTATACTTTACAGTTCTAATTATCCGCAAATAAACTTTTTTGTGAGGGTGCCCGCTGTAGGCCTATGGCACACATCAGTTTTACTCGGTGTGACCTAGGTTATTAGGGTTTATGGTAGGTGATAAAAGAATGTCCGAGGGCTGTTTAAGAACTCAATCTCTTGCATTCACATTTACAACTGAGGAAACCCTCGGAAAATACCTTCTGTCAGTATTGCCGGTCTAGACAGGATTCGAACCCGGGACCTCCCGAATCAGAGTCTAAGTGTTTGTTTGCTTCCAGGTTACCGGTGTTTCAAGGCTGTGATGTTCCTGACGGGCTTCATCTTCGGGTCTATCATCGTCTACCTGATATGTCTCCAGGAGAAGCTGCTACCGGCGTACGGGAACGCAGGTGAGTCTGGACCCCATAGCTCTCCCGCTCTCCCGACATTCCACACAACTATTGTATTGCTCACGCTTCTACGAGATACAAGGAGTATGGGAATCAGAAGTACTAATGTCCTAGCCAAGCTTCTTGTCACAGGGCCCCAGGTCTCGTAGGGTAGGGTTTGTTTCCCTCTCACTTATTTTCTTTGGGTACAAAGTCTAGTCAAGTGTTATCTTTAGACATTGCCCCAGTCTCCCCTGAAATATTATCAATATATTAATTTAGTATTTTTTTAGTTAATAGCTGGGAAACGTCGGTGTAATAATATGTTTTAATATAAGGCCGCTTCGCGAACGCTTTTTTTAGTCGCGTTGATGGATGAGCTTTTTTTGTAAGTTTTTTGTTTGCGTTGGACCACTTTTCCTTTGCAAGTGCTTTTTGAACGCATTGTAGGTGATTGTTGTCAAGTTTCTATTGTTACTTTACTTGTTAATTATTATTATAAAGTATAAACCTTAAAAAACTCATATTAAAACCTTTATTATGGATTCTGGTTAACTTTTTAAAATTTTTCTTTCAAAGTGGCAATACATCACCATTACCTTAATATTCATGTAAATAAAATATGAACGTTGAAGCCCGACCCGTTTGGTCAGAATCGGCCTAAATGTCACGAAAATATCGCATTAAAAATCGAAAAAAATCGTAAAACGTAAGATATTCATGAGAAATATTTCTTTGATTGTACCCAAAAACGTGACAGGTCTAAGTTCAGATCGCATATGCCGTTTGCCCGGTGGAGAGCGAACAAACAGACAAACATACAAAAATAAAAAAATAAAAAAAACACCCGAGCTAATTTTTGGGGGTCAGTGAAATTGAAGTCTCCCCTTTGCTCATCCAATAATATATAGTCCAATAGAATTATCTCAAAAAATTAAATTATCATAATGTAAAGACACATATTATGACAAATATGAACAAACGTGGCTCCTTTCCCGGTATATTGCGTTGTCCCATAGCTCAGTCATATCTCTGCTTGTATTCTACTCTGTTTGTTTTATCTGCTCCAGTAGCCGGTGTAACATGGCCCCTCTCTGTCTGTCTGCTCCAGGTGTAGCTCTGGGTGCAGGCATACTCTTCGGACTCATCACTATGTTGGTGCAATACGTGGGTCTCTTCATGACTGGCTTCCACACTGGTCTCTTCATCGGCGTCATCTCCCTAGCAGTGGCGGAACAGTTCCAGTGGCAGCCCAGCACGGTGTGGTCCACCACTGGAATCCTCCTAGGGGCAGGACTGCTGTTCGCCATCTTGAACCTCTATTTCCAGAAGGGTAAGGTCGTCGTGATGTTCCAAAATAAAATGCTTACTTCTCAATACAAGAATTCTTTGAAGACAAATTCTCTGAATTATTTTTATGTTTGTAATTTAATATAGTAAAATTTTAGTGATCATTTAATTTTATTTGTATTATGAATTATGTTTTAAGTATTATTATATAGTTCGAGTGTAGCCTATACCTTCCACATACCCGTACAATGTTCTAGTTCATTGATATAATGGCAGTGTATTTAACCCATGGAAATAAACCTATTGTGTTATACAGCCAGGTACGGGTGTACCCAAATGTGAATCCATAGAGTGTTGAAGAAGGTAACGAATAAAACAATACGTTTCTTTGTTGGGGAGGTGCCACGTATAAAGAGGGATACAAAATAAATTATTATTTGTGGCTTGTTTCAGCCTTACTAATGGTGGAGGTGCCGAGTACAGTAATATGAATATTTCTGGAGGCTAGCCCCGCCCCCTAACCCCCAGGGTCACCAAAACAATTGTGCCTCCCTTGTTGAGTGTCAACAAAATTCTCAATCAGAGATCGTGTTCGGTTTTTATCGTGATAATCAACACAAGGATCCAGGACTAGTATGTGACATCTCTGAAAAGTTACTGAACACATTAAGTTTATGCTTTATAGTCTAAAGCATCGTATTTATGCTTGCGAGCGAATAGGAGCGAATGGGTTAAAAATCAATCTCTGCATCGTTACTCCCTTTGAGAGTCTTCTGTGTTGATGCAGTAATTACCTTAGTATTAAAAAATATGAAACTTTAAGACAGGTAATACAATTTATAGTCGTAAATGTTCTCCAATTATTTCATTTTTCTGACCTCAGTATTGTTTTTGGCTATTGTTTTTTGCACACAAAGAAGTACTCATTGTTTTGGTACATCGAGCGTACTTATTGGAAAATTGTAGTTTACCTCTGCAGTGGTATTGAGTTGTTGGTGAATGCACAATATTTGAATTAACTTTTACGATTTGAATTAACGTTAAACAACCGTGGTCAACTAGAAAAAACTATGAAATCATTAGATTGTTTTGAAGTTTTAATAGGAATACCCAATTAACCTAAATCTTCCTTTCGTTCGTTTTAAATTCTCCCCTTTTCAGCTTTAATATAAATGATTAAAAAAAGGAGATAATACATGCAATATGATACAGATAATATATAATGCAGTTTATTTATTTTTTCATTACATTTGCACAGTACGATCGTAGTAGTAGTACCAATAAAGTGATAAAATTATAAAATAAGTTATGTGAAAGAAATACGGTCTTGGGAGTTTGGAGTACAAACAATAAGAAACAAGCCCTTTGGTCGAGGTGCCGAGAATAAAGAAATCCCAACTTTCTCTTGTGCTGACCTCTGACCAACAATGTCATCAAAAACATTCGGTATCAACCATGTTGAAGGACAATGTATAAAACACTATAACGTTTAGTTTTCATCGTGAGACCTGACACACGCACAGACGGACTGAACAATGATGCATAAAGAGGACTTTGCTCCATTTGATTGGATGAGCGTAGCGAGCGAAGCGAAGATTCCATTTCACTACACTGGAGAAAAAAATCCGGAATGTTTTTTTTTCCTTCTTTTTTTTTGTATTTTTGTGTGTTTGTTAACACGATTCCGGCTAAACCGATACTCCAATTGAGATGAAATTTTCTGGAGGCCTTCGAAATCTTTGAACTTAGAACTGCCACGTTTTTGAACGCAATCGAAAAATTATTTCTTATAAAAATCGCAATTTTACGATTTTTTTTCGATTTTTACAAAATTTCTTCGACTGTTAACACCTACATGCTTTATTCGATTGTAATGATTTTTACAAAGAACCTTTATTTTATGAATTGATATATTTGTGTGAAATTTGAGCGTAATCAAATAATTATTTCTTATAAAAATAGCAATGTTACGCTTTTTTTGTGTTTAAACAATTACGCTCATCCAACAACGCACCTGAAAAGCGTTTGCGAAGCTTCCTAGTTGCAAACAATCAAAGATCCAACAGACCTAATGATTGCTTTGTATGGGCCGTGTTAATATGTTGTTATTATTATTTTAAATTAATATTAACATTTTATTATTAAAAAGCTCATCCATCAACGCGACTAAAAAAAGCGTTTGCGAAGCTTCCTAGTTATAGAAAACGAGTAAGTCCATATGACAGTGACAGATCACCTTAAAGAGGATCTCATCCATTAGTATTATTTACGCCCTATACACAAAAAATACAATTTGTTACAAAATTGACCGAAAGTGGAAATCTTAATCAATTTCTCAGTTTTCGAGCAAAGTTGTCCAGCAAGGCATTCCTCAGCGTACTGGCTCGTGTTACAATGTGTGATGCATTCGTTCACATCCCACTTACTATAATCTGACCAATTCGCTAGAGTGTTATAAATAGATGTTCTTGTCCTATAGAAAGCTTTTAATTTGCTAAGTGTCTTCCAAAATGTTTCTCAGATGAATAACATTGTGGTAGAAGCCAGCTGCGCTGCTATAAATATTGTTGGATACAATCATGCTTATGACAAGTGATTACTTAGGATTAATTTTCACCTAATCTATATCTCTCAGCAAATCAGGGGCGGGGGGGAAATTACAGGACCTTGGAAGTACCTAGGTAGGCATCTGAACTTGGTAAAACAAATATTTGCATATGTTAAATACATATTTTGTACCTAAACCTTCCCTGGGACAACATACCGATAGCTGCATGTCTCCTATGATATGGGACTACCGTCTCCATGTTATTATCATACTATGCTCGCACCTCACTATGCCATGTGGTATTGCTTTTGAGATGACTTACTATGTTTTGTTTTTGTATTGTATCAGACAAATTAATTACTTCATAAGATGTATCTTTAAATAAATAAATATGATAAAAACAAGATTTCAAAATGTAACATATTGTGTCTTAATTTGTAGGACAGTGTGTATTTTATTATAGAGTGTTAATCATGTGATTATTATAGGTAATGTTTCATGAGAAAGTTGACGGTGCTGAGAGCATCACAATGTTGTGTATTAGACTTGACTTGATTGGATGAAAGCTAAGTTCTAACTGTTTGTCGTCGTCCCCAGGGCTGACTGTGATAGGGACCAGCGTGTACGGGGGAGCAATCATGGCCGGCGCGCTAGACTACTTCGTAGAGAAGTTCCTCATGGTGAAGTGGGTCTGGGACCGCGTGGCGCTCAAGAAGAGCATGCCGCCATGTTGGTTCAGCTGGCTGATACTCTCCGTCTGGCCGTTCATGATCTTCGTCGGGATGATAACACAGTGGTCGGTCAACAGGCCGGGGCACGTACCACCAAGAGTGTTAGTAATTTTGTGTTATTTTTCTTATTTATTTATTTTATTTATTTATTTTATTTATTTATTTGGATTGTGTTCTGTATAATTACACAAATTAAACATTAATTAAATAACATCACATTAATGTTAGGCTATAAATGTATGAGATGAGCAATAAAATGTTAACTAAATGTTTCAGTTGATTTTATTTATTTATTTATTTCTTTATTTATTTATTTATCTATCTATTTATTTATTTATTTATTTATATTTTATTTGTTTATTTATTTTTTTATTTTTTTAACGTCTATCCTATTCAGTTAAAAAACTGATTTACAAAGAAGGACATAAGTCAGAAGACTTGGGAGGACGTGTGCACCTGATGCATTTTTTTACATAATAAGCATACATTTAATGAACAGTTACTTCCAATTTTTACATCCCTGCCAGGAGATTGAGAATACCTTGTGACACATCACATTATACCTGTGTTTTAAACTTTTAAATTAAATCTAAAATTGTTGTGATGGTTTAAAACCATGTTTTCAAAGTGGCACTCTTACAGACAATATTTAATTTCCCATTATTATTCATATTATTATTTTCTATGAATTTTTTTGAACCCTTGATGATAGCTGTTAGCTATAAAATCATGATTTTCAGGCTGCTACTTTTGCGGTAAAGTAACTATGCAAGTACTACATATCATACAATTTGATTTAATAAGGTTTCTGAATGGATACTAACACCAGTCTTGTTTCTTTCAGTGGTGCCGTCCAAGAAGCGCCCAGTCAGCGTATCTCGCGTTCGAACGCGGGAGCAGCGAGCAGAACTCCGTCAAAAGAAGTATCGGTATCTTTACCAAGTCCGCACAGCACACGGCGATGTCATAAGTCAGGTATACTCAGGGGGCCTTTGTTTTATTTGTATTACGTATTAAAATTACATATTTTATGTCACCAACATTGGATGATGTATTCAATTAAAGTCGATTTATATATTAAACAAGATGGATGGAAAAATCCCAATGTCCTGAACACAAATCTGTGTTTAGACTAAGCTTTTGATCTGTCATTACATTCTGCATTCCTAAAGTGTACATATTATTTGTAATTTTGTACCTGGTTATTTAAAAAAAAAATTGTTTGTCAGATCAATCAAATTAAATTAATTTTCTCATTTAAGAGGGGACGCTGAGTTTTGCCCAACTCAAATGTGCACACTGAGGTGTTGCTGATTTCTGATGAACAGTTGGTAACCTCATTACCAAATTTTGAACTAGTATTAATGAAGTACTTTTATATTTTATTTGCCATTGGTTGTAAAAAATAAGCCTTAAAGATCCATTGCGAGACATAAGTCCAAAACATGAAAAATGGGAAATCCAAAACATGAATTTCAATTCTGGAAATCCCCACCAAACCGTTTATCTTACGATTAAATTAAACTAACCTGCGCGTTTACATTGATTTTAACGTTGATATCCAGTATGCAAATTTGAGTTAAAAAAATCTGTACGTCTTGGAATTTATTCCCAAAGTTGACCAAAGTTGAGGAAATTTTGGTGATTTCACTAATTCTTTATTCAAAGACAATAAATTAATTTACGAATACGTGTACTGGATAACATAGATTTATTCTTTTTTAACATCAATGTAAATTTGATAACGGTGTTACAAACTGTTTACCCAAAAGAAAAAAACAGAAAGCTGAGCGCGTAAACTTGTCTCCGCGCCAACCTCAGCGACTCCTTGTAAGGTTTTTTGATAGAAAGCATTTTTATTTGGTACTATTCAAATTTATAATACAATTCCTACATCAAAATTGTGGAGCTTGCTCTGTTTTACTATGTTCTTTCCTCTGTCTTATCTCAATTTCATGTCTCAAATCATTTCTAATTCAACTGTCATCCGCTATGTACATTAACATACATGTAAATCATCAAAGTAATTGAGCTGTGTACCGGTACATAATTTCATAACCCCAAGCTGTTCAGCTTGTTCCATCATGGGGCAGGTGAGGCCGCTCCCACAACGGGCCACAATGGGGTGAAGAATTGTTATTGTTGGGAAATTGTTATTAACAGAATCCATACGACCAAACAATCAGAAGTCGTAAGTTCAATGTGACAGGCCAGTTAAATATTTATAACCAAATGGCAATCAGTCTTAAAACAATAACAATTATTCCTTACGACGGAGTGTGAATGGGGCCTAAAATACAACAAACTAGTATTACTACTGAGCCAATTTCTAGGGAAATGAGCCAAGTATATTGTTAGAATCAAAGGTGTCCCATACTTCTAGTGTATACCAGTATATAAATGTACAACTTTCATACAATTGGAAAAGTCAATGATTGTAATCTTCTTTCTTTCAGCATCTATAGTTGATTTGCATATCCTTCTTCCACAAACAAATACCAGGAGCACTTGACACTTTAGTTGTCAACAATTTGCAGTTACATTATATCTAGGCAGAGAGTGTGAAGAGTGCCAAATTAAAACCCAATCAGGTGACAAGTTTTGTATCCTAAATACATACCTGTTCAATGTCATCAAAAGTGCATGAAAATAAAACAATTATTGTGTGTGTAGTCGTTATTGTCATCATGACTCCTACATTATTTTAGAGTTGAGCAAAACTGAATCTCTGTTGGGATAACTTGTTTTTTGTTCTGAAATGTTATTGTGTTTATTAGTGTCCATACTATATGAGTTTGGTGTGACTTCAATATGTTTTCCAATTTTGTGTGTGCTCAAATGAATTTAAGCCTTGAAAACAGTAGCTGCTCTGCCATATCGGCCTTTTTTATTAGTATGCATGTAGAGCTGATTATGTTGTATTCATTTATTATTATAATACATCAATATCATGCAATGAATTACAAATATGTTCAACAGGGTATTTGGTAATCTTCACACATGCAAATTACTGTATGAACTCAAGTTAAAATATTCAATAAAATAATATCAGGGATAGGAATTCCATTGTAATAATCACCCACTGAATCATCCAACCAACATCATCAAAAATTAAAATAAACATGTATAAATAAATGGAGAATTAAAATCTTTGGGTATATGTTTATTATGAACCCAATTTTTGGCAACAAATACTCAAAAAAATGGATTCATATATTTCCCATAATTTTGTATCGAAGTGCTTAATTATGTTGGGGGTAAAGTCTTATGACTGAAGAGACTGTGGAGGTGCTGGGTATTTAAATGCAAGTGCGAGTACAAAAACATTGATATGCATTTTTGGTGATATACCTAATAAACCCTTTTAACTTTTTAGCCATACATTATTAATAGAATGCAGCTATATTTTTTGGCTACACCTTTTTTGCCACAAATATTATATTTTTATGTATTGTTATTTTGTGTGTGATATCAATAAATGATTTAATGTCATAGCATAGTTGATTGCAAGTTTTAAAAATTTATGTATAAAAATGTATTATCATGATTTTTTGTTTGATGCAATTTGATTCAATTTGATTTATTATTTATTTTGTAAATCAGTTTTTATAACTGAATATGACCAACAATGTTTCAGAGCTACGTCCAAGCGCTGCAGAAGAAAGTGTGCGGCCCTGGGGAGACGAACACGCTCCAGTCCGACTCTACACATCTGACCATCCTTCCTGCCGACCAGACTCAACTAGCGGCGCTGACCGAGTCGGAGGACGACAGCCGGGAGATGTCGGCCGACATCATCCAGCTGGACCGACGTCAAGAGAGCAGCAGAGAGTCGGTTAACTTCAACCTCGGACGGCCGTCGTATCGATAAAAACAGCGCACCGTACAGTTCTGTGAAATTGTTAAAACCAAAGTGCTGAATTTTTAGAATCCTTTCTATTTTAATTAAACTTTTGTTGTTGTAAAATGCAACATTTGACCATAATGCGTAACACGGGTTTTGACGAAAAGCGGATCGAATTGAAGCCTACTATGTCTACCGTAATTGGCTGTGTACTGTGGGTTGACGAACCAAAGAACTATATTTTAGAAGAGAGATTAATGTTAATTGTGTTTTGGTTTTCAAACGTCTTTAGAAATGTTGTGACTTGATCGGAAGAAAAAATAAAAACATTTTTGTAAAGATAACGAAAAAATGCCATACTCGTTTGCAAGGGTCCATTAAAACAATTTTAAGTGGAGACACGAAACGCCACAAAAATCTTGTTGTACCCTTCGTAACATGACGCTGTTCTCCTGCATTATATTAATCCAGTAGGCTTAGCAAAACAAACAGCATCTCACTTTGGTGAGGTATTTTTGTCCTTTTGTATTGGTATTGTTTGAATCTGTGGTATACAATATGTAGGTAGGAGGTAATGAATATTGGTGACTTCGCTTCTTACGTATTATAATAAAGGCATTCTTTACAACAAAAATCAATAATTATGTGAATGTTTTACATTGGTATTCAACAAAAACAACATTACTATAACGTGAAGTAAACTTTTAATAAACATGATGACTATTTAATGTGTGTCTGATGTTACATGACCTTAAAAAAAATGTCATAAAATTACAATTGAATGCATGTTGAAACTTGAAATGGTTTTGAAGTGGTTTTTTGTCTGCAAGTCTTGTACACTGTTGGAATGAAAATTGTTGTATAAATGTTTATGCAGCATCTTTTGCAGCTGGGAAATAATATGTTCCTCTAATCCAAAGTCAATCTCAACTGAATTTCGAATTGACTCTTTTAATTTTACTTGTGTCGTCATTATTAATTATGTATTATTTATGTTAAGGCCAGTCTATTTTTATATTTACTGTTTGAATATCACAATTGTTTTCATGCTGATTCAAAAATGAAGATTTTAAAATTATTTTAGTTTGTGAAACTGTCTTGTTTTGACATAAACATTTTATTAAACCCCACTTTTGCATCACATTCTTGTTCATCATTGTTCAATAATTATGTGTAAAATAAAAGGGTAACTTACTGAAAGTAAATACATACATACCATTCCTAATTGTAATTGAACGTTGTCCACCCATACAACATACTTTTAAAAAAATTACAGAACTAAAATGACAATAAACAAAAAATATGTAGTGCAAAGTATTGTGTGCTAATTGAAATTTAATATGCAAATTCAAATACTGCATTGGAAAAATTTATGTTTTACTTTCTTACGTGTTCAAAATCCAGTTTTCTACTCATACAGATGATCCATGTGGCTCAATTATTATAATTTCAATAATACTATTGATTGATTATGAAACGTATTTCCCGACATCTAGAACAATATAATGGCACGCGGGTTCAGATTAACATTGTACATTTCTTTAAGGTTACCAGTATATACGTATTGACTTGTCTACCCTAAGCATGTTATGTTACGGTACGTCATAAGCTCGATTTAACGCAATATTATAAAAACCATGTATACCGGGTACACAACATTATGGCATACATATATTGTATAAGGTCATACCCTAATCCTCATCACATAGCATATTATATAATACACTACAGTACACATACAATGTTCCCAAAAAATAGCCGCATATTGTGTTAAAGCCATGCATAATAATACTACTCTAAGTACATATTAATTTACATATTAGTATCACCATTGTCTAAAGTCTTAGCTTAAATGTAATATGATACAAGAATGGCAAATTGTACATTACCAAGGTAACCTTATTTCTATTTAAAGCATACTTATATACAATGTCAAATCAATAACATACCATAAGTTATATTAAACAGTATAAGATAAGGCTATGTCAACAACCTTATGACATATTGTGTTCAAGTTTGACATAGGTAATGATTTGCGATAATATTATCATGCTTTATTATGCTATGATTACAAATTAATGTCATGCAAGGTAAGGTTGTAAATAGATAGGAGAAGCTAAAGGGACGAACATTTCAACCGTTCGGACTTTGTCGGTCAAAGCTGAATGTACATTTTCAGACAGGACTCACTTGTGTTCTGAACTACAACCAGGTAACTTTATTGGAAGATGTTGGGGACTACAGCAAGGTCAATTTGATATCCCCAAAAGTAGTATTGTATTGTCAGTAAAATTCGACTAATGTTGAGCTCAAATAATTCAAAATCGGATATAACACTCAATGTTTTAGCTAATTCACGTGTCACAAGTGAGAATACACCAAACTAGTTTATTGAATTTGTCCCAAGCACAATATTTATAATCCCTTCATAATAAACTTTGTATTAATTGGTAAGGCTTTTATGTTTATATTGTTCTGCCATTACTCTTTCATTCCGAATTACAGGTTGGTTTCATTTTAAATAGTGTTAAGTTATTTACCCAAACTGCGGTCTTTCTGCTACATGGTTGAGTTTTTAACTATGCAATGTTACATGCCATGCAACCATGCTACATTTTCCAAACGTGTTAATTATTCTGCAACAAGGTGTACAACACAATCGCCGAAAGTGAAAACTTGTTACTATAGTTACTGTATATTGTTGCACATCAGTTTACCCGGTATAGCCATTGAGTCTGTATTGTAGTAAGAGTCCCAGCGCAACTGTCTGGCTGTCTACTGTACTGAGCGAGCCAAGAGATACAATCTTATCCTAGAGGGATCTGTGCATCTGTCAGTGTGGTCAGGACAACAATATCCCCCCGCCCTCAGTCGTAGAAATACAATGCAGTAGACTACCAGCCATTTCCTCTGGTGCTCGTATCACAAAAATAACTTAAACGTAATAATATGTAGCCCTTATCCTTTTCACAGGACTGTTTATAGGTAGTTTATCTATTTACTTATTCTATATTACCATATCTAGTTTATCTATAATGAATGTCACAAGGGCCATTTGCCTTTGCCTGAGAAAATTACCTTAAATAAAACAAAGAAACTTCATCAGGATTACTGGTGCCAGGTATGGAACCACCAACCTCCCAAAATACAGACTTGAGCTTAATGCATGAGCTACCTATCTATAATGTATTGTGTTCGTCAACAAAAATTGGAGTCAATATTATTGAAACAAAAAACATTACAAATGAGATAAACGCTCAACTGAGTAACAAACATTTTATAAAGTGTATTTGTGGAATGAATCTTTCGTGTACCAGAATGGTGTGAAATGAGATAAGTTGCAGAGTTGTGCATACAGTCATGGGTTCACGTACTTTAGAAAAGATAAAAAAAGTGAAGCAAGTTTTATGCCTCATGTTGACATATTTTCCTCCCACAAATGTTGCAAATAATAATGGTTTGAAGCCAC
The DNA here is from genome assembly GCA_024449915.1 of Sweltsa coloradensis. Lineage (NCBI taxonomy): Eukaryota > Metazoa > Arthropoda > Insecta > Plecoptera > Chloroperlidae > Sweltsa > Sweltsa coloradensis. Next base: position 204,348 of record JAMZAV010000840.1, on the reverse strand, counting down.
GTTTGACATATAAAAACTGTGTGAAAAGGCTTAAATAATCTTTGAAACAGATTTTTTCAAACATTGGAATTTAAATAGAAATGTATTGAGCTTGGCACTTACGTAGGAATATAACTGCCAACTTCCAAATAATAACATATAGGCCTAGGAAATATGATTGTGGTACTGTTGTTTTAAAATAAAATTTGTAGAGGATTTGTATTTTTTATAAGTGCGAAAAATATACTTTGACATAAATATCTTTCATTACTTAGTAAAGTATTAACTTACTGAATACAAAATATACAAATACAACGAACAAACGACTCATTACAAATTTGAACTAGGCAATACAGTCAGTCATACAGTAATGTGCGTGAAAAATGGCAAAATTATTGTCATCCTGATTTAAGTCCTCTTCTCTCAGTAAATCAACCTTAACAGGTGGATTAAAAGAACAGTTTTCTTTACTTGGCACCTCCACCAAAATTGAAAATAACCGAGATAGAAACCACTTATTTAGTCGTGTTGTATAACGTCACTTTTATGCCTCAAATTTCCTCCACACAAGTGAATAAATGTTTTATATTTTGTACACAGTTTGACATTAAATATGTGATAATTGGTTAAGAGCTTTGAACAAGTATTTTTAAATCCTTGAATTAAATAAAAATACTAGCTATAACGTGAAAACAGCACTTCCAATTAGCAAATAGCTAGAAACGTGATTGGTAATGTTTTAAATTTAAAGTTTTGAGATTGATTTTATTATGCCGAAAATTTTGCAGAATCTATACTTAGTAAAGATTAACTACTGACAAATTATTCTCAAATACGACTCTTACAAATTTAACTACAATAACTAACATTGGGGAAAATGGCAACATTATTTCATCTCTGATTTAGTCCTTTCTTTAACTTCCTACTTGTTGATTTAAAAGAACATTTTTAAAAATGTAATACAAATTTGAAAACCGAGATAGAAACCCTAATTTAGAGTACGTTGTTATCCTTAGTAACCCTAAAAATTACAGTAAAATGTAAAATTCTTGATTTTGGCTAACCGTAGTAGATAGTAATGATAGTTTCTTAATTTGTATAAATTAGCATTTTTAAAAATTTATAAATTAGTACTTTAAAATTTATATGTCCAAGTGCCTGCTTTTAGTATGAAAACAGCATTTAAAAAATATTTCATAAATAATGCAAAACCATGAAATTAAAATGCAATTTGATTTTGGAACATTCTAACGTATTTTTATTATTGACGTTATTGGAACCGAAAGTAAATTGGTTTCTCATGTTTAAAATATAAAACCATAATCAAAATGCTGGCATTTTGCTGTAAATAAAATAAATAGTACTACACCTAAAAATATAAGCTTATTGGACAAAAATTATTGTTTTAATGGCAACATTAATTATTATAAAAGTTAGCATTTACGTTCCGGCAAAGTCTGTCAGATTAAAGCTCAATCAAAAATTTATGTTTGACTCTACCGTATACATATAATATACAGTAAACGTAATTTAAATAAGAACATAAAATATATAAAATAGACTTTATGAAATATTTTATACCTACATATCAATGATACAAAATAAATTTGTGTTGTTTTATTTTCAAACTGAGGCGTCAATATTTACAATGTGTTAAAAAGGGAATAGTCCAATATATTATGCAATTTTCTTCAAAATTCACAGCTAGGACTTATGTTTATTAATTCTTTAACCGAGACTCGAAAGAATATACTACGTAAGAATAAAAACAGGTGTTAAGGTATCTAGTAACGTAGTGGCCGTGAAAAATAAATCTCATTTAAAGTAGAACTATCCAGGTGTGTGCACAACTGAGACGATATGAATAACTTAAATAAATCAAGGGGTATTCGAGAAAATAATGGATTTTATTTTATCATTAATAATAATAATAATATGTTTGACAAATTTTGATGTCCCTTTCTAAAATGACTTTTATCTATTTGTATATTATCACGTTGGAACACGTTGGAACAACACTCCATGCTGTCTGATGCTCTTTTTGCTAAATTATACCCCCAAAAATGAATTTGACAGAGAAAACTGCACATGAAATTCAGATTATAAACCATATTGAAAAAAATGTACGTCATACTAATATTTAGTTTTGAAACATTTTAAAGATGAGAGGGATAAAAAAATAATTGACCGAGGCAGATTTGGTGTGTGTGAAGAATATTTATATTTAAAGTGTACAATTAAAAAAAACAAAACAATGATGGTTACAAAATAGAAATTCTTGAAGCGTCGACTTTACGACCTACAGTATTTTTACATTTTGTACACAATCCTTCTTTGGCTCTAAATTAAAGATTTTCAATTAACCAAGAGCAAACATAAATTCATCAGTGTTGGGTAAGTTCCCGCAAAAAAGGAACTTTTAAAAGTTACAGTTCCTTTCCACAAAAAGGAACTTTTGAGTTCCCGAAATAAGAAAAGTTCCCGTTTAAAAGTTCCTTTATCAGATAAATTATGGTACATAGGATTTAGGTTTCGATTTTTAAGCCGTGTCGTCGCGAGCAAATGACAGGTTTATCAATCAGGGTTACGCCTCCTAAAAATTATATGCTACTGCTTTTTATATACGGATTTTCATATCTGTGTCAGCTAAATCCGTTTTCAAATGTTTCAAATGTTTTAAATGGTGGGTTTTGTCCATCTCTCAGACTGAAAGAAACTTCTAAAACTTTATTAAAAGTTCCCCAAAATTTGTAACTTTTGTGTTGAAAGTTCCTCCTACTAAAAATGGAACGCGTTCCTTAAAAAGTTCCCGAAAAAGGAACGCGTTCTTTTTTAAAAGTTCCTACCCAACACTGAAATTCATTAGGCTACCAGGCAATAAGTAACAACCGACACTTGATCCAACAATTAAGTCGGGTAGGGGGTAGGAGGATCCCACTAAACTTTGGGCCCACAGGACTTTTGAAATTGGCTAGCCACGCCTGATAAGTAACTAATAATATACAAATATTCTACATTCGTTCTAACTAACGAAAATCACCATACATACATTTGATGATTTGATAAATATAAATAATGCGAGGAATATAATGTCTTGTAGTAGGTACTATAAAATACAAGAGTACTACCTATTAATTAATGATTGCTCCATTATTCCATTAAATACATATTATTGTGTTTAATTTGAGACAAATTATCAATCATATACACAAAATTTTAGTCATAGTTCCACTCCCCATGAAAAATAACATTTGGTTTAATTTTTCTGTGTATGGGTATTATATGACCACATATGAATATTATTTGGAAATTAAAACTAATTTTTATTATTGGAAATCAAAGATTATTAGTACTCGCAATGCTTATGATGGGCAAAAGTACCCAACAACAAGTTTATTTTCGAAATGATTCTTTTGACTCGTCAAATTTGATGTACACATTTGTATTATTTTAAACAAATAGATCTTGTCTATGATAGAAAGGATCAACTATGTTGTTTATCTTGAGTTGGACAAAGTTGTCAAGAAAACCATGTGGCTATACCAGGAGGAAATTAACTAATCCCAATTACTGCAGGTTAGTGGGAGACTTTGTCAAACTCTAGTAGTGTACAAGAAGCCAAAAGTCTTCAGAGCAAAGCAAGAGCAAAATCAAATTTTAAATTAATTCTTACACAAAAAATTGTCATTTACTTCAACTTGTATTTGTTGCATTTTTGGGGATATATCATTGTCATTGATTGAAAAGTGCAAACAGTTATTTGAAATAAATTATGCAAGAAAGGATGTACTGCTCACTTTCAAGTATTGAATTATTAATTTTATTAACCATGATTGAACATGGGTTAAATATCCAACAGTGTCATTAACAGATTGGATCTATGAATGAGATGTTATGATATTGATTATAACCACAATAGACGGTGCAAGTGATGTGTTTAATATTAACTAAACGCTGGACACAAATTGCATTCCAAGGTTGGTTTTCATTAACAAACATTGAACAAACATTGAACACATTAGCAATTTCAATGTTTATTTCTATTCACACCATATTGATAATGTTATAACATGTTTGAAACGCAAGATATTAATATACATTATAACACAAGACCAAATTGTAATATAACGTAGGCGATTATATAGTTGGTTAAAATGAACATAACCAAACTTGTTTTATAAAATTAAATAAATTTGTATATTTCTTATGTAGCTATTGAGTGACAATATAGTGATTTGTGTACGGTATGTGTATCGATATTGATAATGTTTATAAGTAACACTCTGTTCGTCTGAAACGCCAAAGATATGTAAATATTACCATATTAATTAAAACTTATAATATTTTACATGGACAAAGACCAAAATTGTGCACATATAACGTAGGTCGATCTATCCGGAATAGTTAGAGATTAGAAAAAGTGAAGCGGAAGATATAGATAATGCTTTCAAACTTCTGAGGTGTTGAACATTGCAATAGATTTTACACCACAAGTAAATGTTTACATCATATGAATTCTATACCCACAGATACAGCTAAAATTAATTATTTGACGTCTATCCTTTTCAGTAGTTAAAAATTATTTACATATTAAGGCAACTAAGTAACATAAAACTTATTTCATAGATGCAGACGAAAAATAAACTGTTGTTGAGCAAAGTTTGAAATCGTAGGCTAATGATATAACAACAACAATATATAGAAGACTAATTTGTTAATCAGTTTTGTAAAACAAAAGGATAGATATTAAATAAATTAATAAGTAAATAAATGCAAAATTTAAATTCTAAAATGGTGTTAAAAACAAATTGTCTCCTCATATTTGATTAGTGATTAGTACCTATGACAATTAAGGGGCCACGAGCATAAACCGTCTAACACGCGATACACAGCCATTCTATTTGAAGTCATAATACACTTCGAGTTCACAAATTTGCACACAGTGCCACACTGAAAAAATTTGTATCACCATGCAGTTTTCTATGTGTGGCTTCTAACTTTACCGTACGATGTTGCCGCCGCCGCAACTGCTCGTATCTCAGATTTATTTTTGTCAGTAAGACGGTTTATGCTCGCGCATGATGGATTATCTTTATCTAATTTCTCATCTGATAACCATGTAGTCAATTTGTTTCAAAACCATAACTACTTATTAAAGTAGTTCCCAAGTCACTAGAATAATCACTAGGAGAATAAAAATGTATCTTATCTTACCTTATCACTTACATGATTGTGGTACAGTATTTGTATTACTCTTACCAAGATATGTACATCACTTTAGAAATATGAAAGTATAATACGGTTGTTTTGCGGATATATTTCAATATTCTCACCGTACCGGTACTTGAGGCGATGAGCGACTGGAAGAGGGTGTCGCATTAGTAGAATATCGTCCGTACTCTCGATCTGTAGCCGACTAGTTCGTTGTTTCACACAGGGTCATTGCACTTTGAGTGAGATGTTTTGAATGAAGGTGCTGCTTGTTAAATGGAAATACTGTATTTAACTTTGTTGTTTTTATTATTATTATTGTAGTAATACGATTGTTCTATTGATATTCCAAATATAATGTTTCTTGACAAAAATATTGTATCAACAGATTTCGACAAAGTAAATAATATGTACTTTTACTGTATATGTTTTATTGATTGATAATTATTATTAATTTCTTTATTAGGGTACCTTGAGAAATTATCTTTTATTTTGCAATATTCACATCCATTAAACTAGAATGAAATGTGAGAAAAATGAACCGTAACATGGGGTAAGGTGGAAGAGCAAGCTATAAGATCGAACCTTGTCATTAACAATCTAACTAAATGAGGAGGGTCTTGAATATAACAGGATTTTTTTTTTTTGTGGGGGGGGGGGCGGCGGGACGTCTTGTTGCTGTCAGCCATATGCAAATTTTGGGACAATAGTGGGGGGGGGGGGGGGGGTTCTCAATTTTATTCAAGTTTCAAGTTTATTAATAGATACATCAGGTACATTACATATCAGTACATTGTATCTCGTCACTTACAACAATACAAGCAGAATTACAAATATTGTACAAAACGTATGCTTAGGTGCAAAAGTAGTCAATACAAGTAAAAACAATAAGATGCAAAAGATCGACAATAGAGAAAAAGCCTTAGGTACAAGGGTAAATGACTTGGATCAGTACAGTAAGCAAAAGCAAACAAGAGAATTAAGTGACAGTAGCCGAGAAACACTCCCATAGGTGTAAATGATTTTATGTAAATCAATCCAGAAATTACCAAATTCATCTCAGCGGGGTATCCGTCAATTGGGAGACTCGGGTTCAAAACCCCGCTGAGATGGATTTTGTAATTTCTGGGTTGATTTACATAAAAACAAAAGAAGTGGGAACTCAGCTGGGTGCTACACTTACTAATTACAAAGGGATGATTTTGTTTATAAGGTTTCTACACATCATTGTCTTCCTGCCCTCCATATAAGGAAAATCAATTCGACCCACTCAGTCATATAACTGATTTTCAGAGGGGGACATTAAACCAAAGCGACCCTGTAGGCTCTGACGCAATTGACGAGTGAGCAATAACCAACCAAAGATCGATATTTTTTCAAATAGTAAATATAGCATTCAGTGGTATGGACAGTGCAAACACCCGCGGATCAACGCTAGAATCAACAAAGCCGATTCAGAACAACATTGAATTTATTATGTGCCTGCCTCGTTGCTAGGACATAGGGGCTAATGACGTCAGAGGGCTTTTAAAAATAAATGGGCGGGAAATATAAAATAACAAACTTTGACCCCCAATAAAAGTGACAATATTTCAATTAAATTATTTTTGTTTTGGTATTAATAAATTGAGGACTATCTACTCCTTATACTAGAATCAATATCGGACGATCATGCATATTCCCTATTCTACAGTTTCATTGTTATACCAAAAGCATAACCAACCTGGCATATAGCTGAACTAGCAAGAAGATACCACATTCCGGCTGAACAATGGAAGACCATCGGTTTTCTAATAGGAGCACGTGCAGCCGTATCTTTATTTTTCACCCTTAGTTCTTAAGTGCTATTTCATCCCCCTCTCATTAATTGACAAAATTGTTTCCACTGTTTTAAAGCATTCCATCATCATTTTGCATCATCATTCATCATCTTTCCACCAATGTTCATAATCATTAATTTCTCACTTTTGTTGTTATTATTTTCTGATATTATTTCTTTTTGTAAACATGTCCTTTGTATTGATCAGTACATTAGATCCCCGTGGCCGTGGCCGTGGTCATCCAATGTTAAGTGGCCAGCTGTCAATAAAGATTGAATTAATTATTATTACCCAAAAGATGTTTTAAATCTAATGTATTATAAATGGGGTTTAAAATGTGATATTTTTCTCGAGTAGACAATGCTAATTCTAATTTTGTATTTACTTTTATTTATTTTCATCAAAATATAAAAACCTTAGTTAGTGGACGATTCAATCCGGATTGAGTTGAAATTCAATCCAATCTTCCATCACTCATTGTATACTGCACATGAATCTTAATCCTTAAAAATTACATTAAATTGCTCATAGAGGATAATATATTTTAACTATCCCAATTTCTACCCTATCTAATAATAACTAGGGTTCACAGGAGAGGGAAACAATGCAAGACATCATCGACAATCAACACGTAAATAATAACCACCGCTGACCATTGCACATATTGTTAAGTGTTGACAAAACAATGAAATATTGCAGTGTTGCAAATAAGAAAAATTGCATAACTTTTAAATAAAATAATATACTTTTATTTACGTTGTAAAATTACACAGTACAGATAAATAATAATATAATCAAGAGTCCAAAGAAATAAAGTATTAGGTACTGGTACATAACAGAGTACCGTACCACTACCATCAATTGTTTATATCCAGTATATTTGCGCATGAACTAAGTTGTGTGGTCCCAGCATATACTTACAATAAATTTACGAGGATGAACTTGGCAAACATTTCAATTAAGGGAAGGATGGGCACTATAAGTTTCAAATACCTGAAGTATGTAGGTACATTCAAGGTTTTGCAAATACCAACTTCTATGCAAATATAACAGCTTGCAAATTTTCAATTAAACTATGCTGTTGTGACAATAATCTACATTCTTATGAACATGTAATGTTTTCTTGCATCAGCACTTTAACAACTAAACATGTGTGCCAAGCCCAAGAGAAAATGCATGTTTGTGCACTAAACAATTTATTTAAATAACATTTTCAGCATTGTAATCACAGCCAGGGGCACCTAAAGGCATTTTGTCAGCATAAACTAGATTGTATATTATTTTTAAAATCTAAAACGCCGTTAATTGTTGAATGTAGATCAACTGTGTTTACCGGTGTAAATGCCACGCACAACACAACTCAAGTGATAATGCCTATAGGGCCGTCAACCACACAAACTTATTCGTGACCGGCTTCTCACAAATAAAATTGTGATATGAATCGTACTAGGTGTAAACATAAATTAAAATTAGTCATATTGGTAGACTTGTATTTGTTTGGACATTGTGCAGTGAACCTTATAACATTTTTTCTCATGGAGTATTGTGCATGATAAATAGAATAGGTACCTAACTTAAATAGTTAGCTACCGATTAACGTACCCAACTACTAAGTAGAGCATTGTCAAATTACGCTAATATCAGGTTACGGATTGGTTTACCTAGTTGTAGAATGGTCACAATTACATTTATACATTTACAATCATAACATTTTGAATTATGCTCTAGAAAATACCTGGATTGAACCACAATGATTTAAGCAACAATAACACAAATCCCCAGCTAGCCCAATTGGACTTTTTTATTTAAACAGTAGCCCATAGAATTTAATTCAATTCAGCAAAATATACATTGTATTTGTCTTTTCTTTTTTCACCTATAGACCTGCTAAATAGGATAGAATATGTGGATGAGGACAGCATGTGTTGTACTAGTAGGATACATGCTTTAATTAAAGTCTCACACTGAAAATCAGTTACGACACTTGTCACACTTACTGGGTAGACTAAATGCAAATTGATAACATTTTATTTATTTATTCCCGGCATTTACACAAATTTTTTCAATGTATACCTCTATAAGACTATATATAAGACATTTTATTTCAAATGAAAGTCCTGCAAAAATGTACACTCTTAGAGTTTGCACACAGGTTGGTAGTGGAATTTGATAATTTTGCAAATTAATGAGGGATTCATTTACAAAAGAATGTGTACCTGGTGACAGGTGGGAGGGGTCATAAGCGTGAAAATGAGAATTTTAAAAATTGATTGATAGCGTTGCTTACGTATCACAGTGCTTGGGGATGGCGCACCCAACATTTTTTGCCCTACGTATTTTGTTAATTTTTTAAGTGTTTACAGTTGCTGTCAATTTTGTTAGATCTACGGATAGGTTAGGGTATTGCATGAAGCGTGGGGTATACTTATGCACAAAGTGCCACCACCCACCACTCAAGAATACTGAAAAAAGCAACAAATGTAAATTTATTTATTTAAATAGCTATACTAAATCTTGGCTCATAAGTTGGCAAACCTGCTCTCAGGACCCAAACGCAACACCAACATAGGCACAACAATGAAAAAGCAATAGATATTTACTAAATCTTGACTGTGCCACCTTAGAACACTGTAAAAAGTATGAAAGTAACATTTTCAATGAATCAAATTATTACCAGACACAGCATTTTGGACCTGCTGCCTACATCACTCTCCAACTACATTGAAAACACAATAAAACTTGGCTTCAATATTACACCATGTTCTGGTTAACATCCTAAAAGTAGAATCCAGATGATATAGGACTAACACAGATAAGTTTCGATGTCAGTAGGCCCTACCTATAGAACAATATAACTTTTTTAAAGACTAAACGAGACCAGAACTTGAAGTATTTTTTCTACCAGCTTGACATTCAAAAGCAAAGACCTGTGTGAATTACTTTAATAATGAGAATCTAATATGCAGGTATGCAGTGAATAGGAACCCTTCATAATATGCTATGTATTATGCAGTGGGATCAAAACCAATAGGTATGGACCATGTAGTATGAAACCTATTGATTTTATTTCAAGGGTCCAACCTTAGCCACACGACACAATTTACACACAATTTTCGTAATCGGGATCAATATTAGGTATCAAAATCGTAGCCTACCTACAATTTAACAAGATTTTCTATGGTCAGTGTGCCATGAACTGGGCAAGCAATTTTTTTGCGGTTTAGCCTACCGACTATACGATCTCGATTGCGACAATAGTGTTTGGGGCTTTAGCTACATTACCAATAGGTAATGTAACATTGTGGTGTTTAGGTAAGTTGTTTCTTTTTAGGAGCTGCTTTACCATACATGCTATCAAGAAACAGGCCAGCAAATACAACAAATGTTGCTATCCACTGTCTTGGAAGTAACGTATTGCCAAATAATAATACAGAACCAAGAACAGTAAAGAACTTGCGAGTTGTTGTCATAATAGAACAAGGTAATGGCCCAAAATCACTAACTGTTAAAAATATGAAGAACTGGCCAAGGGCACTGGCAATGGAAAATGTAACAAGTTGCCATATCATGCTGGGATGTCGTTGGACAAAATTAACAAAGATCACTGCTTCACCGGTAACAAGAATAGCAACACCCAAATAAAGTACGGACCAAAAGTTCATGTTGAGCATCATATGTCCGGATTTTGTTTGATGTTCTCCACGCATGCGTTCTTGTATTGCTCCGGTTAAACCGTCCATCATCAGAGAAAGAATAAGTAAAAATTCACCGAATCCCAAGACAGAACTTTCTTCTTTACCACTTGTTTTACCGTCCTTGAACATGAAGAGAGCTACGCCTACCACTATCAGAAGAACAAATAGATATTTTTTTAAAGGATAGTTTTTGTTACCAAGTAGAACTCCAAGTATCATGACAGGAATTGGTTTTCCAGCCTTTCCGACGACCTGGGTTGGGTAGTTGACCCACTGCAGAGCCATGTTGCTACAAACCATAGCTAAAAGATAGGTTAGGGCGCTTGAAGAATAGTAAATCGTTTTGGTCGTGTCTTCGCCTTGCTTCATCACGGTTTTCAGGATTATTTTAGCGAAAAGGTAATTTACGACACATTGTACAAAAACCAAAGCCAGCATACAAGTAAATTTTTCTTCTTTCACACCTTCCCCATAGACGCCTCTGGTGATCTTTTCTTGTAAAACACCATAGTAAAAATAGCAAACAAATATACCTGATGCACACACAAATAGTTTCGTGTTTTTATTCATCATTGAGATGAACACAAGCTTCGAGAACTTAAGTGCACAAGTTTTTGACACGTTATGATAAAATTTTGCTTGAACACCAGATTGTAAGCAGACGACAAATCAACACGTCAGCTGTCAAATATCAGATTGACCAATCAAACGACTGCAATACGATTACACGCAACCTGGCGGAAACGTGTTGAATCTAACCACAGCCTGCTTTATATTTTAGTGTAGTGGGCGTCGCCTACGCCCACCTGTTGGAGTGTTTATAATTTTGACAGGTGCAATAAAAATGCCTTTAACTCGTTTACAGTGTTATTAGGATACGGTAGGTATCTTTAGTGTAGTAGGCCCTAGGCCCAGCATAATGTTTATAGGGTTATTGTACTTTGTAATGTCAGATAAAGATAGAAAGATAATGTTTAATCTAAACAAAACTAATGCTTTAATGTTGGTTATGTTATGCCACCGTTGGTGTTGTAGCCTAGGGGCTTCTAATAGAAGCTTTAAAAAAAATTAGTGGCCTAGATCCCCTAGCTAGCTTAGCCTAGACGAAAGGCCTAGTAAAATCTTAAAATGCAGTTCAGTTCAGTTTGAATTCACATTAAAACTTCATCCGTTATTTAGGAGAAAAGTAATGTAGGCCTAGGCCTAGGCCTAGCCCCCTACCTAGGAGTAGGACCTAACCGAATAGTGTTCTTCGCCGTTCTTGGTCTCATTACTTGGTCTTGTTCTTATTCTTGTTCTGATTCCTGGTCTTGTTACTAGATTGCTTCATGCATTTTGTCTTTTATTTATTTATGCAATTTATCGGACGTAGGCTATCGTAAACAGCCGCCATGTTCTAGTACTAAGGAGCTATCCGAATAGTGACAAAACGCGTTCATTCTCTGGTCTTATTCTCGTTTTACGTCACCGTTACGTGTCATGATATCCGTGACGTAGCTAGTAGCATCCAAATAGTCGAGCGACTCGCCGAAATCTGGGAATGAGAACAAGAATCGGAAAAGGACACCTGATCTTGTTCTTAGTACTAGAACATGGCGGCTGTTTACGATACGTACGAACAAGATCAGGTGTCCTTTTCCGATTCTTGTTCTTATTTCCCAGATTTCGGCGAGTCTCGATCGTGCGCTCGACTATTCGGATGCTACTAGCTACGTCACGGAGATCATGGCGCGTAACGGTGACGTAAAATGAGAATAAGACCAGGGAATTAACGCGTTTTGTCACTATTCGGATAGCTCCCTAGGCTGGGGCTAGGCAAGGTTAGGTACACAAAGGTTATAAAATGTCTCAGTCCCTTTGCAGAGATTCAAGGCTAGACCTAGATTAGGGGCCAGACAGGCTATCTTGAGGAAAAAATTGCCCCAAAAATGTTCCGCCTCCGCCGGCTGGGGCTTTGCCCCAGACCCCTTGTAGCCTACACAAGTCCATACAAGTCAAAGTTCATGTGTCCCAATTTTTGTTTCAATAATTATGGTCACCCTAACATTGTCTCAAAACTCAAAAGCATCCAATACACTCTACCGAGATTTTGAGTCTGCAATTAAAAACGTGAAGATTTTTTTCCCGGTGTGGAAGGCTTTATTGAAACACATGTAGGGCTAGGCCTACAGTAGGCCTAGGCCTACCCTATTCAACTTTTTGATGACTAGGAAGCTTCGCAAACGCTTTTTCAGGCGCGTTGTTGGATGAGCGTAATTTTTTTTAAACAAAAAAGCGTAAAATTGCGATTTAATTAAGAAATAACTTTCCGATTACGCTCAAATTTCACACGAATATATGAATTCATTAAATTCAGGTTCTGTGAAAAAATCATTACAATTGGTTAAAGCATGTCTAGGTGTTAGGCCCCACAAGTTGAAGAAATTTTAAAAATCGAAAAAATCATAAAATTGTGATTTTCATAAGAAATAATTTTTCGATTGCGCTTTAATTTCACACAAATATAGTAATTCTTAAAATTAAGGTTTTGTGAAAAATTTGTTACAATCGGACAAAGCATGTAGGTCTAGGTGTTATAAGTCGAAGAAATTTCATTAAAAAAAAAATAAATAAATAAAAATGCGATTTTCATGAGAAATAATTTTTTGATTGCACTAAAAAACGTGGCAGTTCTAAGTTCAGAGGTTTTGAAGGTCCCCATAAAATTTCATCGCAATTGGAGTATCGGTTTAGCCGGAATCGTGCTAACAGACACACAAAAATACAAACAGAAAAAAAGAAAGAAAGAAAGAAAAAAATCCGGATTTTTTCTCCAGTGTAGTAGAATGGAATCTTCACTACGCTCATCCAAAAATTCTCGGAGGAAATGAAATTTACCGAGACCTATTTTCTGCTTAGTGTGTCAGTTTTGTAGGCCTCCTCCTAGGGCCTGGCATAAATAGCCTAAATAGGTATTGAATTTAAATCACACTTGACTCAATTTACCAACCCATAGGCCACTAGGCCTAGAGGCTAAATTAGGTACTTATTGTATAAATACCTGTCACTTTCGTTTCAGGATTTAATTTTCCTGCTTTATGAACACTTCATGTAAAATGTCGGACATTTGCACGGATTCCCATGTTACCAACCAGCCACATGCATATTCCAGCCATTTACCATGGAATGAAGAACTAAGGGGTTCATTGCTCTGTAGGGGTAACATAACGCCTCAAGTTATTGAACGATTGGAGACGGAATTGGACTTTTACGAGAACGTTTCGTTGGTATTTCTGCTTTACCTTAATGTAGACACCGCACTTCAGTTCCTCAGAGTTGCAGCATCGGCCGAGCGGAATGGCAGTCAACGTCGATTGGGATTACTGTCCGAATGGGCCCGATCGCAAACCAATAATTCAAACCATTGGGAGGCTGCATTTCTTGAAGCCTTGTGTATTATTCAAAATTTTAAAATTGTTGAAAATTTGGGTTATCAGAAAAATGACGTAACAGAACGTTTCTTGCCTGGCAACCCTGACATAGCATTGAATGTGGATCTGATGCGCAAGGCGTTGTATGTCATGTGCGAGAAACTAACACTTGAACAGTCAAGACGGTTGATAAACCTAGTTTCACAAGACTTGACAACTGAATTCCCATCACTGAATAGTCACGAGACAGAATACTTAGAGATGCACATTCTCTACTGGTTGTCTCAGAAACACCTCGTCATAAATCAACGAGAGGTTGACTTAAAAAACATCACAAAACACCTCAAAGTAATGGAGGAATTTCACCTCGTAGAATATCTAGAATCCGTTGCAAAACGATATGCAACTTACGATGATGCTGATGACGATACTGATCCGGATCATAGCGTAGTATCGACTTCTGAAATGCATCACGAACTAGTTCAACCATCTACAGACCGATATTTTATCGATCCAAAAAATGTAGGGTTTTGCGTTATTATTAATCAAAAAAACTTTTACAAAGAAACGAACCCAACTTTAAAGGTAAGTTCATTTTCCTAGAGACAATGATTTTTAGCATTTAACAATATTAGAAAAATAACGACAAATGTTAATTTGCAAAAGACTGCAGCACAAATATATTTGTTTGTTTGTTTGTAGCGCCACCTAGCTCCAGAGGCCCTCGAAGTAAGGACAGGAACCGACAAAGACAGGGACTGTCTTATAGAAGCGTTTGGTAACCTCGGCTTCAAAGTTCACGTGTCTAGCAACCTCACACATATAGACTTGATCAACACCATAAAATCATCTATTCAAGAACAAGTGGAATATAGTCATTCTTGTTTCGTGTTATGCATACTGTCGCATGGAATACGCAGTAAGTTGAGAGCCAATATCATAAGAGTCTGGATACCGGTAAGTGGTAACTGATTCACACCCAGCTAGCGGTTTAGCCGAGCTCGTTTAACCAGTTCCCACTCGAACACCAAAGTTAAGCAGAATCGGGAGTGGTCATGGGTAGAGTGGGTGACAGCTCAGCCCTGAAACTCACGTATACCGCTGGTTAGAGCAGATGGAGTGTTCGAAAGCTAGTGTAACGGCTTCATTCTCCTCGACGTCTGCTCGGCAGTCCGGGTTAGTGGAGGAACCTATATGACTGTTTATTTTATTTATTTATTATTTATTTAACGTCTATCGTATTCAGTTATAAAAACTGATTTACAAAGGAGGACAACTAAATAAATCTAATTATACATAGATGCAGAACTACAATAAACTACATTTAGGCCTAGAGTACAGTATTTGAAGATATTAGCATTAAACACAATCATTTAACAAACAATTTTGCTAACAAATGCAATATGTATAAAATGTATTTAATAATAATCAATTAACAACGGGTCAAGTTACACGATTCCAATCGGATAATAACTATTAAGAGCACCAAATTGTCCCACTTTGTACTTTTGAAATAGTAGCTTACGACCAACTGCTTATTTCCGAACATTATAGAACTTGAATGGATGGAACAATAAATGAATCAAATATAAAAAAGGGTCAAAGTTACACTGTCCTATCGGATAAGACGTTAAGCCATTGGTCCCCTTTGTACTTTTCGAAAGGAGTAGGCTACGTGCCGGTACCGGGTTTCCCCTCCTCCCTTCTGTTCATACTTCAACCTCATCTATCACCACTCATCGTCTTGATTAGCCAAAGTGCATAAATATGAGACGTTAAGCAATATCCAATCAATCAATCGATTCACACCCTCCAAACTTACCAGCAGGTCTGAAAATATTTTTATACTCTATATTATATTTCTATCCTCTATAGTCACGAATATTGTCATATTATGTGCTAAAAATGTCATGTCTCCCATCAGGGCCTATATAACGGTACTTGCTCAATTTTTAATCCCTTATGCCTACCGCAGCTGGGTTATCAACTAATTGCATTAAACAATAATAATTTATTTCTCGAATTGGATAGTCGGGAAACACTCCCGTAGGTGGAATTGTTAATATTTAATACAATCCAGAAATTAAAAAATCCATCCCGATCGGGGTACGAACCCGAGTCTCCCACTTTCCGGGTGGACGCCTTAGCCAACTAGACCACCGAGACGGTAACTATTTAACTTCTGTATTGTCGTTACATTATAGAACTTGAATGGATGGAACAATAAAGCATCGAAAAACTGTTGCTGTTGAATTGACCAAACAAACATATTTATAATGTCATTCATTACCTTACGCAGGTATGAGCGAGGGTATATTTCTCGAACTGGATAGTCGGGAAACACTTCCGTAGGTGGAATTGTTAATATTTACTACAATCCAGAAATTAAATATTAATAATAATTATTTAGCCCATGCATTGAGGAAAGCGGTTTAAACCAGAGATTGCATTGGATCCAAACAACCAAAATCCTATCCTAAAGTACTTTTGGGTTCCTAACGGTTCAATGAATAGAATTAGGCCTACCAACTTTGGAAAATAAAATTACAGGATTTTTTGTGGGTGGGTGGGGGAGTCGGGAGTCACGAGTTTGATAGTTTTGATGATTGTACTTCTCCACTGAACGAGCCCTCTGAAGCAGCTTCTTGTCAGATATCACAAGTTTATAGAATTCTCTGCACTGCATTATGTGGTTAAAATTGATAACGATTTAGCCTGATGTTTCTCACTACACTTCCCGGCGGGACGCACTTTTGTCCCTCTTTTTTTGAAAATACAAAATCTTAGATTTCTTTATCAATAATTAATGTACCGGCCCGCAGTCAGCGGAAGCTCGTTAGGTACTTCTTTGTCATAATTGTTAACACTGACGTGGCCACTACCCTTACACGCCACCGCCGACAAGAGTGATAGCTAGCTTGTTTCTCCCTCACACTCAAGGCGTGTGTAGTAAGTGTTCGCTTCGTCTCGTATTGACAGTGTCGCCCAAAATTAGCTAAGTGTTTATCCTTTATAAGCAAAATGGTAATTCCTGGAGTTGCCATTTTTCAGTTAAAACATGAACAAATTGACTGTAGTATGGTATGAATTTTTTTCGCCTTCGCCGAAAGGGCCTCCGGTGGCCAGCTCACCACTGATCGTCCCACGTTTTTGGTTTGTAAATATGGGCACCCTAACTTTAATATGCTATTATTTATTTTCAGATGCAGTGTATGGCACAAATAGCATTGCAGTATCTGTTGATGACATCGAGGGACTACTTCATCACTGCCCCAAGTTGTTAGGCAAGCCAAAGCTTCTGATAATACAAGCCTGCCAGGGCCACAATAGGCAAGATGGTAAGTAGGCCTACCTATAATCTTATACTTATACATTTGTTTTTTGTGGCTCATCTGTTGACCTTGACCCCCTACAACGCTTGCGCATACGCCTCTAGCATCGTAGCCAAGTAACCTACTTACAGCCACCCCTCGCAAGAACTGCAAATCAGAAATCATTCTACCACAGAGCTGCCAATGAATGGAACAGATTGCCAACATCCCTTAAAACATTATCATCAAACCAATTACTGCACAAAATTCGAACATAATATTCCTCCATGTGTCTACTGAAATTTACTTATTTTGTGCAGAATGTGTATAAATTGCATTACTTATTTTGTAAAATTTTATTATATTATGTAGGCCTAATTGTTAGTTTTATTTATATAAATTATGTTAGTAAGGCAGTCGGACACCACATGTGTTTTGGGCTTAAAGCCCTCTTCTGGCTGCCTGTCTTTGTTTTTAATGTACCGGTAGGGTACATGTACTGGACATTTCTTCAATAGCAAATAAATAATAATATAATAATAATAATTGCTCCTGTGGGTGACTCGCAGCTTCCGATTCATTTAAGGTTGTGCAGTTACCCAAGTTTTGAAAAATGCGTTTGCAGCCACAAGCCACCGTCAAAACGTAATTCCTATCCCACCTCATTTCGGTGACTTGAGTAAATTGCTAGTTTTGAAATCAAAACGTACGTTGTGGGATAGATGGGTGTTGCTGTTAGTCATCGTTGCGATTGTTCCGAAAGAGTCAAAGCTTTGTGAATGTAAAACATCCCCCAACCAATCAGAATTGCGTATTATTACGCCTAGCGCTCTAGCGCTAAAAATAAGAACCATAGTGAAAAACATTGCCTACGACTACGATGGCTGTCATTAGTGTAGAATGTCGATTCTCGAGTATATAATGATAGCCTACATAGTAAGCGTAATTTAAAAAAAATAGGTAATGCATGATATACAAAGATAGCGGTTCAACATAAACATCCATTATTACTTTCTAACAATGTGAACTAACGAATGACAAATAATAAATCAAAGTCACGGCCATCTATAATGAAAGCATACATTTCCTGAAATTACTAAAAGATTCGTAAGTGAATCATAGGGGCGATGACATATATCACTAATCATCAAACCACGAGCTTTTCGGCCGTGGGTAGAAACGTACGTTTCGAAACGTGGGTTATGATTTCAAAACTAGCATTTGGTTCAAAACGTACGTTTTGGTAGTCACGTGACCCTACAAGTCACTCGTTTTCAGAGGTGACTGCAAACTCATTTTTCAAAACTTGGGCCCCAGGCTGAATTCCCGGTTTGGTCTGAAGTGAATGAGTGGTAGGATGATGAGTGTTGTAGGCTACCTAATTTAATTTTAAATAAGTAAAGTCAAACAGAGACAGAATAATATTGAGAGAGCGGGGGATCAACTAGGTTAGCATAACTAACATTATGAATTGTTTTTAATTTTGCTTACAGCTTTGCCATGCAGTGTGCCGTCATTCAAGAGTGACATTGCTACTGATGGTCCGACACAATCTCAACAGACACGCCCCCAGATTAGCGACATGCTCACTTTATGGTCAACGGTGCCCGGTTATGCTTCCTTCAGAGACAGGGTGAAAGGTAAGGTATGACTTGACTACCATATAATATGTTCATCAACATTATTATCTGTTGCCGCGTCCAACTCTGCTTTGGGTCGGCATTGAAGACAGGTTCTTCTTCTGTCCTGCCACCATATTCCAGTCTCCTCCTCGCTATTCTACATCTTTTCTCACACTATTATTCTGCCATTGTTGTCGTGGTCTGCCCCTTGGTCTTCTACCTGGAATCTCCAATTCCATCATCCTTCTCGGTAATCTAATCTCGCTCTTTCCATCCTTTTGACATGTCCGAACCACTTTAATATTCTCTCTCCAATTCGCTCCATTTAATTTCTCACGCCTACTTGATCCCGGATATCCTCATTCCGTATTCATCACATCTATTTTATTTAACACAATTCAGAAATTAAAAAAGTCCGCCCCAACCGGGAATCGAACCACGGATCTCCCGCATTCCAGACAGGCGTCTTAACCACGGGACCATCAGGACGGGAAATTTAAACTTGAATTGTATTTGCTTTGCCTAACATTGAATGGATTTTTTTTTTTTTTTCTAAATTGTGGTAAATAAAATAAATTACCCCCGGGGTTTTTTCCCTTAACCAAAATGAAAAATCATACTCTAATCTTCCTAAAATGCTTAACTCAGAAACTTCATCTACAGCCTGCACAAGGCTCTCATCCACTGTTGTCATATTCCAGGTCTCTGCTGCATATTTGCCAGTATTGGAACAAAGTAGGTCTGGTAGATTAATTTAATTGGATGAGTGCAGCAAATACTTCAATTTTGCTATTTCCTGAAATAAATAGCCATGTTTTTTTGTCTGTGTTTGCTCTCTACCGGGCAAAGAGCTGATGCGATCTTGATGAAATTTTATTTTTAAGAGGACCTTTGAAATCTCTGAACTAATAATAAATAAATAAATGGTTTTCCCCATTACCCACCCATCCTTTTTACCTTTCCCAAATTTTTAAATATTTTTTAAATGATTTGACTTTGGGTAAACGATCTGATACGATTTTTAAATGGTGTGAGAACTGCTTCCAGTTACATTAAACTCCTTTCATTAGGCGGTAGGCCACAGTTGGTACGACAAAAATCAGGCATTTGGTTGCTCTCCAATTTTATCTTCTATATCTAAAAACCGCCTGGGTAGTAGACACAGTCCGTTAGTGCGTCCTGTCAGAAAAAATTTTTAAAAAATGGGCCCTAAACCCGGGGGGTACAGGCTTATGTGCAGATAAAACACAAAAATTCCCAATTATTTGACAACTCCAGTCTTTTTTGAATTTTAATTTGAAATTTTAAAATGTAAATTATAATGTATAGACGGGAGCGGAGCCACGGGGATAAAATTTAAAACTAAAAAGGGCTTCCTCGCGTGATTAATTTGTCTGTTAAATGTAGGGCTACCCAAATGCATTTAACCCCCAAAACTTTTTAAATCTTTTCAAAAACTGAAAATGTTTCCCTTGCCCAACCCCCTCAAAAAAATCGAGGGGGGTGTCAATCCCGTTTAAAAAACACTCCCTAAATTGTAAAATCTTGGGGCCTAGTGTCTTTTTTAAACCGAGAGTATTTATAGACGAAGGACGGAATGAACCGTCAGGAATCCAGAGACAAATCTTTCAGTGCTTATCGTCACTTGTCAAGGGCACTTTACTAACGGGGGTCGCCGTGCGGGGAAGGGGGGGAGGGGGTTCATAGATCGGAGTCGGGTCCACGGCTGAAAAACCCAAAAGGAACTAACAAAATGGCGTTCGACTGGCAACTTGGCGGGGCGGCGTTTAAATTTACCCGTTTACTAAAAAGGGGTTTCACGTGTCACCCGTAAAAGTTTACTGTCGTCGTCTGTCTTCTGTCTGCCTCCCATACCCCCCAACGGCCAAATAATTGAGATAAAAAATTTTAAAAATCACCTGACCACTGCCCGCTGAGAACTCTAACAAAAGAGAAAAAACTTTGAAAATTTTAAAACCTATTTACAAAAAATAATAAATTAAAAAAGACTTTAAAAATTTTAGGTTTTATTTTAACAAAAATGTTTTTTTTTCTCATTTGTTTTGTGGGAACCCTCCCCTAGGTGTATTGAATTTTATTTACTACAATTCAGACAATTCGGACTTTTTAAATTTCTGAATTGTAGTAAATAATAATGGTTTTGTTTTTGAAGAAGTCATTTTCATTGAATTATTTTTGTCAGGCTGTGATTGTATGCAGTAACCAAGGTAAACCGAATCTTGCACGCTCAAGGTTTCCCTAAATTGCGCTGGGAGATTGAGTAAACCTTGTAATCTATACTCGTATTTTTTTACTGGCTTGTTTTCCATGTATTGTATGCATTTAAAAAAATTTTATAATTTTTTTAAAACAATCCCGGAATTAAAAATCTCTCCCACCGGGGGTTTTTAAACCCAGCTTCCACTTTCGGTAAAAGCCAAATGATAGGAAAAGCCAATCTTGTTTGACGAGTGAGGGATCATGTGTAAGTCCCGAACTTTTCATTTAAGTTTAAAAATAATAATTATTTTAAAGGATAATGAAAAGGGGTTTTTAGTTTAGTTGGTTAAAAGGGCGCGTCAACTGTAAGGGCCATAAGGCCTTGCTAGCCTTGTAGGAAAAAGGGGGCCTTTGGTTGGGGGAAAAAGGGAATTTTTGGTCTCAACACATGGTCACTCATCGTTAAAACGACTTTGGGGTTTTTTTTAGTGTATATTCTCTAGGGCCTTCAGGTATTTGGAGCTAGCTAGTTTTGATTTTGCATTACTTTTGCAGGGTCGTGGTTCATCCAAACCTTGTGTGACCACCTTCTTAAGCCAACAGTCGAGGTTGATATATTCGACATTGTTCGCGAAGTGAACAACAGCATCCAGTGTATGATGGCCAAGATGACGGAAGGTGACAAGGCTATGCAGCCGGTCGCCATCACTACGATGGGCAAGAAACTGATCCTGCCTTGTAGCCGCGAAGCGAGGAAAACTGTCGCGGAGAGAATGGCCATGCGTCACCTGTTCGACGTGATGCTTGACGAGTACCTACGACGGGACTTTAGACAGCTCCCTCTCTGACCGACGGGGTCAGTAATACAACGGGGTATGTACTTGAGTCTTAAGGCTATTGGAATATGTAATTAAATGATAATGTGTAGTGTATATTTACCTGCCAAGTGCCAATGAAACAAAATGTATTTAGTACAGGCTAATTAGTAATAGAAATAATTAGAATTAGTAATGGAAGTGATGTAAAACAAAAAATTGTGTACTTCACAGTCATGAGTAGGGGTGTTAGAAAATGGTTTAATTTCTTTCTAAATTTTGCTTTTAACAGCAAAAAAGATGGTGGTTATGTTTTAATATTTTCTCACTTTCCCCCATTTACAAAACAGAAAAATAAATGATAATCAATAATCAATCATTATAAATTACAAGTGAAATTTGTTGTTTTGGTTTGAGTATTTTTTCCCATTTTTTAATTGTAGTACTAGTTTATAAAGAACGACTCTTAAAGTCTCTCCATCATAACTTTTCATAAATTAAAATGATTCCAAATTCACATACAATATTATTCTTGGAAGTGTGCTTGATAATTGGCTTGTTCACGCAAAGCTCCACGCAGATCGCGCCACTGCACTAAAACCCCAAAACCAGGGTCCACTAGATACTTATTCCGAGCTGCTTGTTAGGTATCTAGTGGACCCTGCCCTAAGACCGTGGCGGTGTTTGAAATAAACTATGTATAGCAGGCTCTGCATTGTCAAATCTGTATGCTTCCTCGATTGTTTGTTTACGTATTGTTTTACCATTCCTTCTTTTATCACTGGTTTTACGTAAGTAGTCGTACGGCCTATTTCAAGTAATTTTATTCAATAGCATATTTTTTGTTTGTTTAAACTTTTAAACAATGAAAACGTGAACGATAGGAAAATTAAAATAAGAGCTGAAAGCACATGGCGCCGTTTTGAAGTCTAAACCTGGGGCCTAGCACTGTTATTGAGATTAGACCTAGGCCTACTTGGAACAAGGCTACTAAGGACTAGGGCCTAGGCTTTTCTTCAGCATTAGATGTAGACCTAGGCATATTAATATCATGGTATTATAAATTAGCAAGTATAGGCCTAGGCCCTACTTGCATACGCCTCAGCAAAGCCTAGGGCTGATTTGTTGACATGAGAGAGGTTACGTAGGCAGGAAGCCGAATAAAGACACAATTGTCAGTATATTATGTGTGATTGTATTTATTTGTAGTAATAAACACGACAGTATGCCCTCCTCTCTCCTTACACGAATACACACAGAAATTGGTCATTTTGCTTTCAACATAAAACTATGCAAATTGACAATAAAAACAGTCGGCTGCTGACATGACACCCGCAAGTTGGGCTATCACCGCCGTCTACACTCTACATCCGCCTTTACAGGCATCCAGACGGCGGTGGGGGGTTAGTACAATAGCTCAGCGTGGTGAGTAAAAGTCGCAGTGAACAAGCCAATTGGATAAGCAAAGCAAAGACTTCAATTTCACTGACCCCCAAAAAAAAAATTAGCTCGGGTGTTTTTGTTTTTTCCCCTTTTTTTGTCTGTTTGTTTGTTTGCTCTCTACCGGGCAAACGGCATATGCGATCTTGATAGAAATTGGAGCGGACCTTCGAAATCTCTGAACTTAGACCTGCTACCTTTTTGGGTACAATCGAAGAAATATTTCTCATGAATATCGTACTTTTACAATTTTGTAATATTTTTAATGCAATATTTTTGTGACATTTTGGTCGATTCTGACCAAACAGGTGGGGTTACAACGTTCATATTTTACATGGACATTAAGTTTTAAGATAATGGTGATGTAGTACGTACCTTTTGAAAGAAAAGGTTGAAAAAGTTAGCCAAAATCTATAGAAATAAAGGTTCTATTATAAGTTTTTCATGGTGTATAAAAATTAACAAGCCGGTAACTATAGAAACTTGACAACAATCAGTCAATCACCTACAATGCGTACAAAAAGTAAATCTTCGGGCCTCCAAATATTTTACATTCTATTAATTGGTATCACCGTAGCAATTAATACTACTTCATAAAAATTATCCTAATTTAACAAAAATGATTTTGCAATGGAACTTAAAGAAGTAAAGAGATCCCACGCATACCAAAAACTTATGCTCATCCATCAATGCGACTAAATAGCGTTTGCAAAACGGCCTAGTAATATGCAATAAAAACTCATGTCACAGAATTACTTTACGAGATATGTACAACTGAAATATTAGAATTTCCTATCTTCTACCATTGTAATGGCACAAAAAACAAACTTTTGAACACATGATTGTGTGCAAATTGTTGATGTTGGCATACATTCCCTGGCTTGACCTTGACGACCGCCAGCTTATCTGGTTCCACCAATATCTATTCATGAGTTCATAATATGACAGTTCATATTTATATACTGTAACACAGAAGGCAAATATTAAGTAAATATATTATTTGTATAAAAGAGGGGATGCTGAGCTTGACCCAACTCAAATGTGTGCACTCAGGTGTTGATGATTTCTGCTGCACGGTTGGTAATATCATTACCAAATTTTACATGGATGTTAATAAAGTACTTTTGTATTGATATCCGCAATTGGTTGCAAAAAATAAGTCTTAAAGAGATCCATTGCAAGACAAGTCCAAAACATAAAAAAAAATAAGTAATCCAAAACCTGGATTCCAATTCTGGAAATTGATTCAGATCAAACCGTTTATGTTACGATAAAACCAAATTAACCTGCGCATTCACATTGATTTAATTAAACGTTGCTATCCAGCATGCAAATATGAGTTAAAAAATCTGTACACTTGGTATAAATTCACAAAGTTGACCAATATGACCAAAATGGAGTACATTTCGGTGATTTCGCTCATTTTTAATTCAAAATTAATTGATTAATTTAAGAATACGCGTACTGGATAGCATCGATTTATTCTTTATTAACATTAGTGTGAATTTGATAACGGTTTTATGAACAGTAACCCAGAAAAGAACAGAAAGCTGAGCGCCTAAACTCGTGTCCACGCCAGCCTCAGCGACTCCTCTTAAGTCAATAAGAGTTTTTTTTATATGGGTGGGGTACACTTGCAGAAGAGCCTTTAAATTGTGCATTCTTGCAGAATATATCTTGTCTTATCTTACTGATCAGATTAGTACAGCAAAGCCAGTAGCTTATCCCCGGTCTTCCCCATACATTTCAGCTGTACTCGGATCAATTGTAAGGCTGCACAATCAAGGATGTGGTTTTAGTCTGAATTTTATTTACATAACATACCGGTACCAAAGTTACCAGCAATCCACAGCGGAAGTTGGTGAATTGTGCAATTATTAGTGGTGCTTTTATGGAAGAAAAATAGTAAAATATGGGTTTTTTATAACCATTTGGTGAATTGGTGGTTTTATTCGGTTTTATTACCATCATTTTGGTGGTGTTAATTTGGTTTTTATAAAACATATAAAGAGAACTAGCACCTCTACATAGTCATGACCCAGGTAAAATGGTCAAACTTTGTTATTTTTTAGCTACGTCCCACCAGCAAGTTATTCTATAAGAAATAGCATTTTATTGTGTTTTAATTAGGGATGCACATCGATACTTTTTTCATTATCGATTATCAAAATGGTTACTATGTCATTATCGAATCAATAATATCGATATCACCAACAAAGCCTGTTCCGACCTATAAGTGGAACCTCAAGTGTGGCAATCTAAAAGTCAAAACAATACAATTACAATCGCGTTCCATTTGCTGCCTCGCTGTCATGTGTTTGGCTTCCGTTATCGACTGATAGCTCATTTCCAAACATAAATCTCGAGTGTGACACCATTAGCCCAGCCAGTGCATGGCACAACATAAGATAATCTCCCTTTTTAGAGTTTGGTTCAGCCACTATTGACCAATCATTTGATATTTCAGTAATCGATAATGAATTTCGGTTATCAATACCAAAATTATTTCCATTATTGATTATCGATACGATCGATAATATTGATTATCGTGTGCATCCCTATACATTGTTGTTGTATATTAGTATTTAAATATTTACTAACTGTAGTTCATTGTTGTTTGTTTGTTGGTTTTTATTTGCAACCTTGTAAATTACATTCAATAACAATACAATACAATAATTATATTTGTAATATTTGTGTCTGCATCTTTGTAATGAGATTTATTTAATTGTCCTTCTTTGTAAATCAGTTTTTTAACTAAATAGGATAAGACGTTAATTAAAAAATAAAATAAATGGCAACATATTATGTTTATTGAAATTTCATAGATATTTACATAATTCATGTAGATAATTAGACCCAATTAAACTTATATATGTATACTTATACCCCTTAACATTTTAGATTGGTGAACATATATACACAAACAAATATATGATAAAACTATATTTTAGGGGTAAAAGCCCCGTTAAACATTAAGGATACAATCTTGACTATCCAAATAAAATTACCAATCACAAATGTCTAGTTTTTTGATAAGCTCAGCAAGCAAGAGACTAGTTCAGTTGGAGTTGCATTGTTTAATTTCTGTATTGTACACAGTATGCGTACAACATATTATTGTTAATTGTTATAAAACATTTTAAAAAATATATCCTATACATTGTATTTTGTTTATTTATATCAATATTTCCTTAATTAAAAGTTTGTAGATGATGAATGATGAATGATGATCAATAATCAATATTAGGTCTAAATTATTGTTTTGTTTTTTTAATTTATTTCTTTTTCATTCATACCGAACATACTATAAGTTTCTCGATTTGGTTAGTCAGGAATCACTCCCATAAGTAATGTTGTTTATATTTAATACAATTCAGAAGTTTTAAAAAAACATCCCGAACGGGGTTCAAACCCGAGTCTCCCACATTCTAGGTAGGCGCCTTAGCCAACTAGACCACCGAGACGGTAACTATTTAACTTCTGAATTGTAGTTGCTAATTATAAAAAATTATATATATTATTATATCATCATCATTATCTGTTGCCACGTCCAACTCTGCGTTGGGTCGGCATTGCATGAAGACAGGTCTCTCCATCTTCATAGCTGCATTATAATGCATTTACAATTCAGAAGTTAAATAGTTACCATCTCGGTGGTCTAGTTGGCTAAGGTGCCTACCTGAAATGTGCGAGACTCGGGTTTGAACCCCGATCGGAATGGATTTTTTAACTTCTGAATTGTATTAATTACTAGTATAACTATAAAGCTACAAGATATGATATAATATAATTATAAAATATCAATTTTATGGTGACATCATCGTAATATTACATGTTACATAAAAATCTTAGTAATATCAAAGGTATGCTGCTATGCTACGGTATATTATACCGGTGATATTAAATTCAAACGAGATTTGTTAAAGATGTGTGTAGAGTGTGAACAGGTGTAGTAAACGGTCAGGTAAGAAGGTTCTATTCAGTATCTCCTAAATGAAGCCTTCTACAACACCAGTGAACTAACCTTGTAGTGCAAAGGCATTAGCATTGTACATATTAAATAAATAAATAAATCCGTATTTAGAGTCTACCCACTCAGTCACATAACTGATTTTCAGTGGGGGACAGTAAACCAAAGTGACCAAGCCAACCCAAGTGAGCGATGACCAACCAAAGATTGATATTTTTTAATAGGAAATATAGCAATCAGTGGTATGGACAGTGCGAACACCCGCAGATGAACACCGGAATCAAGAAAACCGATTCAGAACAACTTTCAAATTTCAATTTATTATGTGCCCGTTGCTAGGATGGCTCCGATAGCCTTAGTTGTTATCAATCATTTAATTATTTAATAGTTGACCTTGTGCCAAAATAGTCACTACTGCCTTTTCACCCCCTAATTTTTTCAAATTTATAATCTCGTAAAATGCACCGCCTCTCGGAATTTTAATTAAGCGAGCGTTTCCATTTGACTCTGCCGGAAAAATTAGTCACTGGTTTTGTTTTGTTTTGTTTTTTTTTTGTTTGTTTGTTTGTTTTTTGTTTGTTTGTATGTCTCGCCATAACGTTCGAACGGAGGCTCGGATCGAGTTGAAATTTTGACCATCCGCAAGCTTCGTTCTCGATTGAATGCCATTAGTTTTGTGGCAAAATCGTTCAAAAAGTTAAAAAGTTACATTAAAGTTAATCGAAAGTTTTTTTTTCAAACTAAACGGCGACAAAATCTGAGATAGCCAAATTATTTAGAATGTCCGTCCGGTCACGAATATGTTAATTTTATTTTGATCCGATAAGTAGTGTAGATGGAAATTACATTATAACAAAAGTAACGTTGCCATGACAACGAAAAGACGCGCAAAGTTTCTAATGCACTGCCACCTAGAAGAAATCAAAATACTTTCGAGGAAGCAGTCTATTATTTGTCAACAAAGAGTTTAATTAAATAGTTTTCCCAAGGAGTCAAGGTCCTCTAGATGGCGGTGGATGCAATGTGGGTCTAGCTATAGCACGTGCTCGCTTATCAACGCGTCCAACAGAGCGTTTCCTAGTATTTCACTGCAAACGTTTTGTTTAAAAAGTTCTTAGATGTCAAAGTTATTAAGCGAGCGAAGCGAGCGTTTCCATTTGACTCTGCCGGAAAAATTAGTCACTGGTTTTGTTTTTTTGTTTTTTGTTTTTGTTTTTTTGTTTGTTTGTTTGTATGTCTCGCCATAACGTTCGAACGGAGGCTCGGATCGAGTTGAAATTTTGACCATCCGCAAGCTTCGTTCTCGATTGAATGCCATTAGTTTTGTGGCAAAATCGTGCAAAAAGTTAAAAAGTTACATTAAAGTTAATCGAAAGTTTTTTTTTCAAACTAAACGGCGACAAAATCTGAGGTAGCCAAATCATTTAGAATGTCCGTCCGGTCACGAATATGTTAATTTTATTTTGATCCGATAAGTAGTGTAGATGGAAATTACATTATACAAAGTTCCGTTACCATGGCAACGGAAAGTCGCGCAGCTTTTTTGGCTCATGATAGCGGTCGAACGGAGGTTCGGATCGAGTTGAAATTTTGACCATCCGCAAGCTTCGTTCTCGATTGAATGCCATTAGTTTTGTGGCAAAATCGTTCAAAAAGTTAAAAAGTTACATTAAAGTTAATCGAAATTTTTTTTTTCAAACTAAACGGCGACAAAATCTGAGGTGGCCAAATCATTTAGAATGTCCGTCCGGTCACGAATATGTTAATTTTATTTTGATCCATAAGTAGTGTAGATGGAAATTACATTATAACAAAAGTAACGTTACCATGGCAACGAAAAGACGCGCGAAGTTTCTAATGCACTGCCACCTAGAAGTAATCAAAATACTTTTGAGGAAGCAGTCTATTATTTGTCACCAAAGAGTTTAAATAGTTTTCCCAAGGAGTGAAGGTCCTCCAGATGGCTTGGGATTTTATCCACAAAAGGTTTACACACGGGTTTACCCAAATACCTTGGCAATAATTGGATGAGCGTAGCGAGCGTAGCGAGCGAAGCGAAGATTCCATTTCACTACACTGGAGAAAAAAATCCGGAATGTTTTTTTTTTTTTTTTTTTTTTTTTTCTTTCTTTCTTTCTTTCTTTCTGTATTTTTGTCTGTTTGTTAACACGATTCCGGCTAAACCGATACTCCGATTGCGATGAAATTTTATGGAGACCTTCGAAATCTCTGAACTTAGAACTGCCACGTTTTTGAGCGCAATCGGAAAATTATTTCTCATGAAAATCGCCATTTTACGAATTTTTTCAATTTTTAAAATATTTCTTCGACTTATAACACCTACATGCTTCATTCGATTTTAATGATTTTTTCACAAAACCTTTATTTTATGAATTAAGATATTCGTGTGAAATTTGAGCGCAATCGAAAAATTATTTCTTATGAAAATCGAAATTTTACACGTTTTTTCTTTTTTTAAACAAGTCTTTGACTTATAACACCTACATGCTTTATCCTATTGTAATGAATTTTTCACAGAACCTTAATTTTATGAATTAATATATTCTTGTAAAATTTGAGCGCAATCGAATAATTATTTCTTATGAAAATCGCAATTTTACGATTTTTTCCTTTTTTAAAATTAAAAAATAAAGTCAATTTTTTTATTTAATTTAATTTAATTTAAAAAAAAATTATTCGACTTTGTAATAATTTTTCCACAGAACAACAGAAAATTCGCATAACACATGGCAGCTCAATGCACCAATTACGCTCATCCAACAACGCGGCGGGACCTTAGCGTTTTCCTAGTAAATAATATTGGAAACATGGCCCTGTGGACAGCGAACGTCACAAAATTTAAAATTTAAAAAAATGTGCAATGTGGGCACGTGCTCGCTTATCAACGCGTCCAACTGAGCGTTTCCTAGTATCTATGAATACGAGCTTCAGTGCACAAGTTTTTGACATTGCCACCAGATTGTAAGCAGACTGCAGACGAGAATCAACGTCAGCTGTCAAATAATGGATCATTGGATTGACCAATCAAATGACTGCAAAAATCTATGCACAGCTTGTAGCAGTGGGCGTGGCCTACGACCACCTGTTGGGCGGTTGCTCGTGAATTGTGCGATAAAAATGACTCAACCGAATAATTGGATGAGCGTAGCGAGCGTAGCGAGCGAAGCGAAGATTCCATTTCACTACACTGGAGAAAAAATCCGGAATGTTTTTTTTTTTTTTTTTTTGTATTTTTGTGTGTTTGTTAACACGATTCCGGCTAAACCGATACTCCGATTGCGATGAAATTTTATGGGGCCTTCAAATCTCTGAACTTAGAACTGCCACGTTTTTGAGCGCAATCGGGAAAATTTTCCTTATAAAAAACGCAATTTTACGATTTTTTTTCGATTTTTAAAAAAATTATTCGACTTATAACACTTACATGCTTTTATCCGATTGTAATGATTTTTTCACAGAACCTTAATTTTTAGAATTAAGATATTCGTGTGAAATTTGAGCGTAATCGAAAAATTATTTCTCATAAAAATCGAAATTTTACGGGTGTTTTTCTTTTTTTAACAATTCTTTGACATATAACACGTACATGCTTTATCCTATTGTAATGATTTTTTTATAGAACCTTAATTTCATGATTAATATACTCGTGTAAAATTTGAGCGCAATTGAATAATTATTTCTTATGAAAATTGCAATTTTACGATTTTTTTCTTTTTTTAAAATTACGTAAAAATTACGATTTATTAAAAAAATTAATTTAATTTTTAATTTAATTTAATTTAATTTAAAAAAAATCTTCGACTAAGTAATGATTTTTTCACAGAACAACAGAAAATCCGCGTAACACAATGCAGCTCAATGCACCAATTACGCTCATCCAACAACGCGGCGGGACTTAAGCGTTTTCCTAGTTATATGTAATTAAGAGTACCTAATTATGAAGGTAAGTCTAATGTGCCTAGGCGTAGCATCTGTGTGAGGTGAGTGTGTGTGTACTGCAGGATCTTCCATTTTTGTGTTTTGTATTTGCCGCCCACCTTGCCTGTCTTTACCGCCTTCTATCAACCATCAACGTCAACGCGTGAAAGCTACGCAGAGGCGGCAGAGAAGAATCGCTCATCAGAATATAATCATGGCGGACCTCGGCGAAAACATTGATCTCGGTGACATTACCAAGATGAAAGTAAGTAATTATACCTTGATTTCGGCATTGCAATCAATGCCTTTTAACTGATCCAAAGTTTGTTTTTCAAGTGAACAAGTAAAGTATGGTTCTATTAGCCCTAGAATAAATCACCGATTTGTTTCGTAGGCTTGGCCCCATGGGCCTGCGCGGTAGGTAGGCTAGCCTAGGCCTAGTCTAGGCCTAGGGCTAGGCTAGGGTAGGGAGAGGGACTAGTGGGGCTTCCTTGGGGGTAGGCCCTACTTAATTTGGCACTCTTTCGGTGAAGAATGGCCAACTTTTCACCACTTGTAAACTGTGTTGTGGGTGTTAAAGGTTTTGAAGTTTTTTGGGTAATAGTGCAGTATAGCGGACGTGGGTAGGGCCTAGGCCTATGGCTAATAGGCCTAGGCCCTACTCCACCTACAAAACCTTTAACGTCGCTATTTTAAATATACAGGACTTTCAACGGAAAAGTACTTTCGCTTAAAATAGCGACGTTAAAGGTTTAGAAGGTACTTTAGATTTCAAACAGCGACGTTAAAGGTTTTGTAGGTGGAGTATTAGCCGCTATAATACCCACGTCCGGTATAGGGCCTACTGCACTATTAGCCCTACCGTTTTTTTTTGTTGTTTAAAATAGCGACGTTAAAGGTTTTGAATGTAGGTATTTTTTGTTTTTAGGATTTTTTTATTATGTTTTGTAAGGTTACTTAAGCATCATTCACAATTAGTTCTAAGGCGCAAGGTCTAAGGCGTAGGCCTAAGTCGTAAGAAATGCTAGGCGTTTACAACAACCATGACATTTTTCATTGCTCCTGTGTATTGCGCATGCGCGTACAACCAGCTGTGGAATGAAATAAGCAGGAGTGGGGAGTTTCCTTGTTCGTGATTGGCTCGTCGTAAGAAACCTGTTGTAAGAATTGGATTTTGGGAAATTCGTTACGACATAAACCATACGACTTGCGACTTAGGACGTGTTGTGAACATTCTGATTGAAACACATACTCGGCAATACAAATTATTACGCCTTAGGCCTTGCGCCTTACGCCTTAGAACTAATTGTGAATGATGCTTTACAGTGAGTGTGGCAGTGCTCAGCTCTCAGCATGAGTGGCCTAAAGGCGCGTCACTCCTCGCTACTTATAACTTACTTTTGTTTATAAAACAGCATGAAATGAAACTTGTGAGTGCATTTTTTCATTACATTACAACTAGAAATATAAAAATAAATCATTTGCAGTGGTTTTGCGACGTTTTTGAGAGAAAAAAACAGTGGTGAAAAGTTGGCCATTCTTAACCAAAAAGAGTCCCTTAATTTTAGAGGTTATGGTTTCTGTATGAAGTATCCCTTTTATACATAAAAGCCTAGACCTATTGATAACGTAAATGGGACTCTTGGCTAGGTAGGCTTAGACCTGTTCTCATTACTGGAGTTAAAGCAACTCGGGTTGAAAAACAAAATAAAAAAAAGTCCTTTATATTTTTAAAAGAAACGTTAAAGGTTAGGGTTTTGTTTTATTTGGGTATGTCCGATTGAAAAATAAGAACCAAATTTTTTTCAGAGGCCTACTTTTTATTTGGTTTCAAAGAGACCCAAAAATTTTGTTTAGAATTTAATACTGTTAAAAGGCCGCTGTAACGACAACCCTTACAGACTCGGGACGGGGAAATAACAATTGAGAGCACATACCGTAAAAATAAATTTTCAAATCTACGTTCTTTCCAAAGAATAATTTTTAACCAATTTTTAGCAATTTTTACGGTTCCCTGCCCTAAAATATTTTTAAAAATTATTCTTTCGTTCTGCCGTAAGAATATGCCTACAAGGAATTTTAAAAATACATTCCAAAAAAATTTCAAAACTCTCCCCGACCTCCCGACCAGGAGATTGAACCCAGGTCTCCCACATTCCGGGTATAAGGTCGCCTTATCCAACTAGACTAGAAAAATGCTAAAGTCATTGTTAGACGAGTGAGCGAGTCATGTGTTGAATCCGCGGTAACATCTGCATAGGCCTACAAGTTGATTGATATAGGCCTATAATGTTAAGGTTTTGAGTTTAGTTGGTATAAGGACGCAACAACTGTATTTTATAATATTTTATTTATCTAAGAGTGTCAACATGCAAAATGGCATGCTTATGTTTCTATGTTCTCTCTTTTATGTGTCTTATGTTCTTTTCTTTTAGTTTCTGTGTTTTTCTATTTTATGTTTCTATGTTCTATGTTTTTTAAGTAGGCCTACTTGTTTATTCTCATAATTTGTTGTGTAGAGGCTGGCAGACACCTTGTGCTTGGGGCAAAATCTTTCCTAACAAAATCTTTCCTGACCAGGGGATTGAACTCAGGTCTCCCACATTCCGGGTATAAGGTCTACGTGACATTCCTCTTTTATGTTTCTATGTTCTCTCTTTTATGTTTCTATGCTCTTTTCTTTTATGTTTCTATGTTTTTCTCTTTTATGTTTCTATGTTGATGTTCTATGTATTATAAGTGCTTGTTTATTCTCATAATTTGTTGTGTAGAGGCTGGCAGACACCTTGTGCTTGGGGCAAAATCTTTCCTAACAAAATTTTTCCTGACCAGGGGATTGAACTCAGGTCTCCCACATTCCGGGTATAAGGTCTACGTGACATTCCTCTTTTATGTTTCTATGTTCTCTCTTTTATGTTTCAATATGCTCTTTTCTTTTATGTTTCTATGTTGATGTTCTATGTATTATAAGTAGGGTTGCCAACCGTCCGGAATTTCTCCGGACAGTCCTGATTTTGATGCCTTTGTCCGGAAAGAGGAATTGCCTCATTCCGGACGGCACTTTGTCCGGAATTTGTGAAAAAGTCATATTTGTACTACATTTTATTGAATTTTAGAGTATTGCAGTGAATACTAAGTGTTTTTCTCTCTCTAAAGTTGGTACATCAGTTGGTTTGGTAATTTGGAATAAAAGTTAGTTTCTTTCATGTAGCCGCCTTTCCGTAGTCCTATTCCTAGCTAGTCGTGCTCGAGACTGCCCTGTCCCACTACCACCCCTTTGTATTGTATGCGCACTTGGCGAGGCGCAGGCGCTACTTGAACTCCGCCGGCCAAGGCCAATGTAACTCAATCAGCACTGGCGCGCAAGCAGAAACATGAGATTTCAGTTTAAACTAGTAAATGGTACCTACGGACCACGGTAATTATATAAATCATCATTAATTTTAGGAAATAGTTATTGTTCAACAAAATATAATAATACCTAATAATATACAAATTGGAAAACGATAAACTGGATTTCATTTTTTATAACTTTTAAACTATATTTCATCTTTCCAAAATGTTTTTTAACGAAATAAATTAAACAAAATGCTATAATTAAATTGTAAGCTTTGTTATTGTAATTTATAATTAATGTATGAGTTGATCCCAGATTCCAATCCAACAATAGACCTATATCCAAGTCATTGAATCTTTAAATTACGTATCCGGCTGTTTTGAAGGTTAAAAGTGTCCAAAAAATTTTCGCCTCCGGCGGCTGGGGCTTCGCCCCAGACCCCTTGTGTTCCCACTAAATTTGGAGCTTTGTCCGGAATTCTAGTTGACCCGAGTTGGTAACCCTAATTATAAGTGCTTGTTTATTCTCATAATTTGTTGTGTAGAGGCTGGCAGACAACTTGTGCTTGGGGCATAAATAAATAATAAATAATAATAAATTTTATTTAGAGTCTACCCACTCAGTTATAGAACTGATTTTCAGTGGGGGACTTTAAATCAAAGCGACCAAGCCAACCTTGCAGGCCCCGACGCAATCGACGAGTGAGCGATAACCAACCAAAGATCGATATTTTTAATTGGAAATATTGCAATCAGTGGTATGGACAGTGCGAACACCCGCGAATCAACGCCAGAATCAACAAGGCCGATTCAGAACAACTCTGAAATTTATTATGTGCTTCGTTGCTAGGACGGCTCCAAAATCACCGTTTACAAACTCCTAAGACAAGAACTGATTTACTACTTAATATATATATATACTGCCCTTTTCTGCAAACCTTAAAATATTAGGTTTGAATCCACCTTTCCCAACGTTATTTGTCAATTCGTAATGCATTTGAAAAATAAGATACTTTTTTGATGTTTTTGACAAGAAAATCTAGAAGCTACCGATTTCATTTTCCGGGTTGGCCTCAATGTGATAAGCCACCTACGCGCTTGTTTGGACAATTGAGCCCTTTTATCAGATAGCTTATAAAGTGAATTCTTTGCAGTTTTGTAATTCAATGTTTAAATGACCATGAACATCTACTATGTAGTTAGATAGCTTGAAGATTGCAACACACAGCCCACACACAGCTCTTGATCTGTGCGATGAAAGAAATATTATTGCATCCTCTCTTATCTTCTGTCTTGCTCGGCCAGTGAGTTGGCTGGTTAGTGAGTCCTTGTTATGAGTCACAGACCACGTGCCGATACGAGTCGTAGGCTCAGAGCGCGATCTCTGGAGAGAAGCATACATATAGGGGGAACCAGTTAAGGTGGCGGTCGCCGAGGGATCGCAGCACTGTCGTCCATGCACTATGGCCACAGAATCGGCAAAAAGTAAATAAAATAACGGTCTCTAAAACTGCTTTTGAAGAAAAACACGTCTACTTTAAAGTCAAACCTTGCCCAATATATCCTAAAAATAAAGTATTTATGAAGTGTACAAATAAAATCATGACTTTTGATTCTCCTAAACATTGACATCGCATCTGGCGAGGTTGGCATTATAAACAGCTGGAACTTTGGACACACTATGACCAACAAGGCAAAAAAACACTTTCGTAATCGTGATTACTTAAAATCATTATTTCGTTAAAATATTGACTCTGTGGACAAACTACTTTATTCACAGCTTATAAAATGTTGATTTATGTGATAACATATCACGATAACATGACCAAATACGGTAGGCCCTACCTAATGTCAGTTGTGTGAAAATTGTCAACGTTGGCGTGCGTGCTCTCGCTTGATCTTGACGACCGCCAGCTTATCTGGTTCCACCTATAACGCGGGACTTCCCACCAGGCCTACAAGCATCAAAAAGCAAGGTGATGGATTTTTCTGAAGCTAGCTGCGTTCAGTTGGTTTTGGGTTTTGGTTATGGCCAGTAAGGGGATCTGTTTGTTGATTGCATGGATCTAGAACATATTCGCTCGCCTTTATGAAAACGAAGCTTGCGGCCTAACCCTCTAAAAATGGTCTTTCTTGGCTGTGGTCGTACTGTTTGTTTGGGTCTAGAACAAATTCCTTCCAATTTGCTTGCCTGCCTAGAAACAATGCTTTACAGGGTTAAAGTGCTGCGCACAATTGGCATAGCATAAGCATAGCGTATGATTGACCAATAGGAATCCAGAAACAACACGACTCAACACAAATGCCCATTTTCAGTTAAATCAAATTCACAACTATTGTTGTTTGTGTCAGTGTCAAATTATTAATCATGGACGAACTCACAGAAGACGACGTTATTATTGAGTATGAAGTTGAGTCTACGTCTAGCGACGTGCTGTTAATTATGTATGTTCTAGGCAAGGCAATATCTCTATGATAATTAATACTGCAAATGGTTTCAAAGACGAAATGTCAAACGCAAAGTCGACGTGCAGTCATCTGATCACGAGCCAGTGGCGTAACTCAAAATTACGGGGCCCGTATGCAAGTTAGATTTTTGGGGCCCCACTTTCTTAAGGTTTGAAAACTAAAATGTAGCATAGTGATCTAAGTACAGTAGGACATTAATTATTCCTATCACCAGATTACTAACGTGTATCACGTTGATTTTAGTTGTGTAAGTTAAGATAATATTTTTTGCTATTCCTAAACCTATTTTGTATAAAATTTGTAAAGTAGCTATTTTCTCACACGTACCAAACGCCTACATCATATTCGGGGTTGCTGAAAAACGTATATTGTTTGCACTAAACGGGCAAGTCGCTGTGTCAGGATACAAAGTTGGTCTACTTCACACGAGTTACTCATTTCACGACAATACGCAAAATACAAATCAAAACCACACCTACACACTACAAATACTTTAGACACTCGGAAGATACCCGAAAGAAAGTAGAAACAGTAAACACAACACAGTAGCACTTTATACGTATATCGAATCCGATCGAATCGTTTGACAGTGTTGTAAACACGCAACAGCCAAAGTCATACTAAATGGCAGAACACGGTGGACAAATATGCTTACCATTTTAAGGGGGTATCATGAGCCTCGACATTCATCAAAATATCGGTAAAGCCCTACTACATGTCCCTTTCAAACTCCCTTTTAAACCCCCACAAAAGCGCTCACCAATTAGTAAGATAAGTTCGCTTGCTGCTCAATGTGGCCCCTTTATTGTTATACTGGAAATCGTCTGGATAGTGTCGCCTGACGACTATTGACGAGGGTCCAAGACAGACAGGTTCAATCACACTTCAGGGCTTTAAACAGCTCTTGTTGACAACAGTCCATGGAAAGATCACATTTGAAATTTGGAATACTTTCTTATAGGCCTACACACATTTATTACAAATCGGTGGTTGTCGAGGGGGCCCCTAGATCGCGGGGCCCGTGTGCACCGCACACCTTGCATCATAGGGAGTTATGCCACTGTCACGAGCCTTCTAAAACTTTGCACATTTTTGTAGTTTATTTACGCCACGCTTCTGTTATGACAATAGGGAATATTCCACTTAACTATTTTATATTATATTTTAATTCTTAGATATGTTTTAGTCACTGCACTTTTTTTTATTTAAAAAAAATGAAGGCAGACTATGTTGTGTAATTTAAACGAAGTAAATTTGAACCCCAGTTTGCGCGCCAAAAACGAGCGTGCGCCATCTTTGTACGGTACTACGTCATAACTGTGTAGGTAGAGTCAAGGCCAATTAGAAACTAAATGTACGTATATTTGTACATATTTACATACAGACTGCGGTGCTCACCCATCCACTCAACAACAAGCACAACTCCACAGCCACTTAAACAATGTACATTTTCACCGAATTTTACATTTTTACCGAATTTTGTTTTTGTTTTTTCGTATGTGACAGGAGATTTCGCGGGATCATTGTTATAAAGAATTACAAGCATTTTTGTCTTGAATTGTAAAACCGCCTCGTACTATTGTGCTATTCTTTATCTACATTAGGCTTTAATTAGTCATCAAAGTAAGGTTTTTGTGCGGGATGTGTGTCAGAACACGGACGTGCAGGCCTAGGGTTGGCAAGCTAAGCCTAGGGCTTGTCAAGTGAGTAATTTTAGTATTCACATCTCAAGGCCTATATCCTACAGGAACGATTGGTCTAGACCAGTGGTTCCCAACCTTTTTACAGCCAAGGCACACCTGTAAGTAATGGAACAATAATTTGGCGGCACACTGTCATTTTTGGATGCCCCCCCCCCCCCCCCCCCATCAATTCACACAATTTGGAAAATAAACGTGATTTGAGTCCATCCCCGATGGTCTTCGAAACAAGTGCTTCGCAATGCAAAAAACAATGTGTTGTGATCAACTTTGGGTTGCAAAGTTTCGCTCGCGCAACGATAACGAAGCCTTTCATTTTGCCTGTCATTGAGGGTGCACCGTCAGTACAAATCGAAGTACAAGACGACCACTCCAACATGTTTTCCTCAAAATATTTTTGGAAACACATTCAAACACATCCTCACTCGTTGTGTTTTCTTGTAACTCACGACAAAACAAATATATTTCTGGTAATTCTCTTGTTATCGCCGATAAAATCAAGATCTCTGCAATCGTATGGGGTTTCGTGCATTTCACAACAAGTTCTGCAACTTTAAAGCTAGCAATTTGAGCCTTGTCCAAGACATTCACTTCTTTACAGGACAGGGTTAAATTCCTATACGATTTGGCTAATATTTCTCGGTACACTACGTACACCTCTTCGGCACACCGGTTGGGAATCACTGGTCTAGACTGTTCACTGTTGTATTACTAGGAAAACGCTCAGTTGGACGCGTTGTTGAGCGAGCACCGGTACGTGCAACATGACCCGAGTACGACATTCCCATAAGGCCCCCCACACAGTGTAGGCCTAACTGGATATTGACATTGTACACTCCAACATCTTTGCATTGTACTTATTCACGTCATGCCTTCTAAAGTGTATCTTTGTATCTTCACTGCCTCCTTTATTTTTAAGCATCATTTTTCGAATTATGATTACCAATAAGTCTTTAACGTCTTGACCGATTAGCTGAAAATTTGAAAAATAGGAGAGAATGGTGGGACTTATTGACCCTGCAAAATTTCAAACCGATCGGAACATTTTTATTTTTTTATTTTTTTATTTTATTTTTTATTTTTTATAACCAACGATCGGATTTTGTTCAAAAACTATACAGCAACCCGCCTAGGTGGTATGTACATGTGTGAAAAATTTCAGGTCGATCAGAGAAACGGTGCGACCTGTATCGAAGCAGTAACAGAAAAAAAAAAAAAAAAAAAAAAACAGACATTCGAGCCATAAGAGTCAAGTGGAGACGCTCGCTTCGCTCGCTCAATAATTGACTACGCCTAGACCAAGACCTAGGGCTGTTTCAGTTTTGTTTTTTGATTGCAATGTCAACTTTTCTCATTTTCCGGCTAGGCGCTGAATGTAAAATGTCCGTCATCTGTTTACACTCAGTAAGCTACGCTAGGCGCTGCTTTGTTTAAAACACCGCCGTCTGGATGTATGTATGTATGTGTATTGTGTATCCAGACGGCGTTGGTTTGACACAGTTCTGACGTCATAGTCGTTTTTGCTGCTCTTAGAATATTTTTAAAAATGCTGTTTTTAAAACGGCTATAAATTATTGGATTATTATTTCACGGAAAAACAAAGTACATATTTAAATCGGGACGAAATACTTCTTCTAAAAAATCTATTTGTACAGTATTTGACGGAAGTGGAATATTCCCTATTGTGCACGCCTTTTTCCTTGTGTTGCGCTTACGTTGCGCTACGCTTATGCTATGCCAATTGTGCGCAGCACTTTTGCCATTTGTGGTGGCTGGATGTGGGTTTGAATCTAGCATAAGACTTGGTTGTTTTGTAATCGTAGTTCATAGTCATCTATCAAAATAGGGGTAGGTTTAAGGGATAAGACTTGCATTGTTAAATTGTTAAACCTAGGTATTAAAATTGCAATAGTAGGCCTTAAGACTGGGCTTATTGCAATTTCACAATATCAAAATCAAAACGTCTTAACTCCACGCCTACGATGGGGCAATAAGATATTTTCATCCAAAAAAGAGTCTGTATTTCTTAGTTATTAGTGTACCTTGTTGTATTTAAGGTGGCTGACCTGAAAAGGGAGTTAAAAATACGGGATTTGGATACCAATGGCAACAAATCTCAACTTATCCAACGGCTTCAGGCCGTGTTGGGGGAAGTAGTCGAGACTGACTCCATGTTGGCGGAACAAGACACCGACGAGATTCTTGACGAAGATGTGTTGGCAGTAAGTTGGATTTTAAAGATTAGGCCCTAACAACATATTCTTTTCAG
Organism: Sweltsa coloradensis; assembly: GCA_024449915.1. Taxonomy (NCBI): domain Eukaryota; kingdom Metazoa; phylum Arthropoda; class Insecta; order Plecoptera; family Chloroperlidae; genus Sweltsa; species Sweltsa coloradensis. The sequence continues at coordinate 163,139 of JAMZAV010000840.1, read as the reverse complement.
GCTTTTGGTGGAGATAAGTTACAATTTCCAGAATTAAGACTTGGACTCGAGTTTCTTCCAATGAACCTGCTAATACCTGGTCTGGTCTACACTCGCAAGGTGTTTCCCCTCATCTTCTCCGACCCTAAAGAGCTAAGCATAATAATTGCAGGTGCTTTACAAGTTAGAGTTTCAGAGAGGACCCTTGTACCGGTACGGTAACACAAATTTAGAATCTTGCAAACCACTCCTACAAACATTAGGACTTCAGTTAAAAACAATGTGGATAACTACATTTTTTGGTTTCACTCATGTAGGCCTACCCAAAGGCAATGTCATTGTAAATTTTGTAATGTCCTTTTCGGCTCCTTTTAATATCATCATAGTGCATGAAATAAAGAAGAAAGCAAGCAGAAATGAAATAGGCCTATTTATTTTAAAGCTATAGATCTATCACTGACTACACTTTGAGACAATTAATAATAATTGGATGAGCGCATCAAAGACTTTAATTTCATTACGGCATCATCATTATTATCCATATCGCCGTTTCCTGCTTCTGGCAGGGTCAGCTTGGGTTAAGCAACAAAAATTTTCCACTTCTTTCTATCCTCCCACAATCGTATCTCTTCCACATCTTCCCAGCTCTCTCCTCTTGCCTCCAAGTCTTCTGCTATGATGTCCTTCCATCTCTTCCTGGGTCTACCCCGTCTTCTTCTTCCTTCTTCAATCCTTCTTTCATACATTTTCTTGGGCATCCTATTTTCCCCCATTCTTTTCATATGTCCATACCATCTCAACCTTGTCCTTCCTATTCTGTCACTTAACTTTTCTACTTCTAGCATTTCTCTTATGTCCGTGTTTCTTATTCTATCCCTTCTCGTCTTGCCCACTGTGCTCCTCAGGAATCTCATCTCTGCCGCCTGCATCTGACTCTTCTCTCGATCTCCCATTGTCCAGGTTTCTGCTGCATACGTAAGGATCGGTATGAAATAAGTTTTATATATTGTCATCTTATACTGAATAGGTATTTCCCTATCCCACACTAGGCCTTTCACACACTGGTAAAAGTTACTGTTTTTTTTTTTTTTTAAATTCTGATGTTAAATCTCCTTTTTTATCTTTCCACTTTCCATCACTTCACTTCCTAGATAACTAAAACTATCCACCACTTTCAGGGTTTCTCCTCCAATGTTTATCTGTGCTTGATAATTCCCTGTGTACCCTTCTCCTGGCATAGGGCCTAGTTACAACCTCACTCTTTACATTTTACAATACTTATTTTCATACCTGCTTCTTCTATGTTTCTATTCCACAGGGGCGGATTGGGCCGCCGGGCAACCGGGCGAATGCTCGGTGGGCCGGTCTGTTGGTAGGGCCGGTTGGCCGAAATGCTTAGTCTCTGTATAAAGGCGGCGTCGTATCGGTAATTTTTAAAGCTTGACCTAAATGTTGAATACAGTAGTTTAAAGATATTAGGGGTAAATTAAGTGTTTACCAAACTTGACAAACACTTCCACGGAACAAACAAATGTAGCCGGGCGTCACTCATTCTACATTCATCCTTTACCCTATTGAAATTTGCAGATGACTACAATGATACGTGCGACCACAGTAGGATCGTAGGATTAAGTCTTGAGGTCTTTTCTGCCCAAGCTGTCATGTTTTGGCGCAACTGTCAGACATCGCCCTTGTTTAAAGTCTATGTGTGTCTCAGAAGTACACTTACTCAGGAACATTTAGAATCATTCATGTTAATGTCAACACAGAAGGACCTTTTGTTAAAGATAAACAAACAAGAAATTATCAATAAAGTTGCAGAGAGAAGTGCATTGCTGCGTAATCAACTACTGCTGTGAATAGGAGCAAAGGTGCGTACACTTTTTTTAAACATCCGTTACTATTGTTTGCTACATTGTTTTAACTGTTTAAAATTAACTTTTCCCTAAATACACTTCTCTTAAAAAATTAATATTTACATCGTTAACCTTATCTATAATAATTTGTATAAATACATTTGTGTGCGTATAAGTGTAGGCTATTAATTTCTTTTATAAATTTTATTAAGTTATAAAACATAAAGTCTAACGATTATATTATACTACCTGTGTCTTCTAGTCAAAACAATGCAGAAAGGATATTCAGATGAGTTGAAAAAATACTTGTTGTAATAAGTTATTAGATGTTAGTCGACTACTACTACTTGCTTAGGACAACCATATTTAGGTTATCGGCGCACGCTCTCAAGCCATGAGCTAAGAATTTTTACAAACATCCGTCTTTACATTAAAACTCACAAAATCCACGCTTTTTGATTGTTACAAAAATTTCGGGATATAAAGAAAACAGGCTAAAATAGGATAGGATAGGATGCGAATGGGTGCCTGAAGGTATGCAGTGAGGGCAGTGGCATAATTAGGGAGGGGCGGAATAAGACCCTCAAAATGTCTTTTTTGAGCCTAGAAATCGGGAACTAACTAATAATATGTCCAAAAAAAATTAGCCTTTGGCGAAAAGGCCTCGGGCGGCTGGGGCTCTGCCCCAGACCCCGCGGTTTTCCGCTCATAATTTTGGGCCGCTCACAACAGATTGCCCGGGCCGGTTTTCTTCCCCAATCCGCCCCTGCTATTCCACAAGTCTGTATATCTTTGGAGTACCTCCTCATACTCGGACCATGCCACCAAGTAATCAGCAAACAACAAACCTCCACATCTTCCATTGCCTCCATCTTTACCTTGTTGTGGATGTCATCCATCACGATTATGAATAACAGAGGTGACAACACACTACCCTTCCATAACCCTGTTGTTATTTGGAACCACCCTGACAATCCAAATTGTGATTTCACACAGCTTTCACAAACTTCATACATACTTTTCACCCTGTCTTATCAGCCCATTATCCACTCCTTTTCTTTCCAGACTCTCCCATACCACTTTCCTTGGCACACTATCATATGCTTTTACTTTGTCTAAAAAGACACTCATTCTTCTTCCAAGCTCCCAACTCTTGTCCATGGCCTGTCTAAGTATGAATATAGGATCTATTGTAGATCTTCCCCATCTAAATCTGTATTCTTCCGCATTCAATATGTGGTCAACCTCTCCTTCTTCTGTCAACAATCCTTCATAAATCTTTGCTGTGTGGCATAGTAAAGTGATCCCCCTGTAATTAGTACTACATTTTTTTCGATCACCTTTCTTTTAAATCGGCACTATAACTCCTTTTCTCTAGTCATCCGGTATCTTCTTTGCTTTACACACAACTCGAATAACTCCATACAGCCACTGCATGGTAACTGGGCCGCCTACCTTTATCATCTCTGCCACCAGTTCATCAACTCCTGCTGCTTTTCCATTTTTCATTCTTTTCAGTGCCACCTCCACTTCTTGCCAGGTTGGACCATTCGCTTCCACTTCCCTCCTAACTTCCAATTTTTTATCCCTGTCCTCTACTTCTTCTGCTCCTGCATTTAACAGTTGGTTGAAGTACTCTTTCCATTTTTCCTTTATCACATCTGCATCAGTAATGAGTCACTCCAAGTCATCTGTTAGGTATCTTTGTCCCCCCCCCCTTTCTTTTCTCTTTGTCTTCACTATGCCATACAACATCTTCTTGTTTCCTTCCCTTCTGCATCTTTTTCCAACTTCTTTGCAAACTTCTTCCAGTCTTCTGCCTTCTCTTCTTTGACCATTCTTTGTGCTTCCTTCATAGCATTTTTGTACATTTCTTTCTTCTTATCTGTTCTATCTTTCACGTAGGTACTCCCTCCATGTTCTATTTTTCACTTTTACTTTTCGTTAAGGCATACCCCGCAAAAAAAGCTATTTTTTTGTTATGTTTTTTGTCTGTTTGCTCTCTTCCGGGTTAATGGCTGATGTGATCTGGATGAAATTTTATGGGGACGTTCACAACAAACCAATTCAAATCACACCTTACAATTAGGCATAATTGAATGGTAATAATAGGCCTAGGCCTACTCCTACTCCTAATATAGCTGATTTTGTTATTATTTTTTTATGTTAAATATATATTTTTTTATGTCTAGGCCGGAGGAAGATGAGGATGTACCGAGCCTTGACTAGCTAGCTAATCTCAAGAACCTTGTGATGCATCACCCCTCGACCTCACTCTTGTCGGAACACGGATGTTTTTGATAACAATAAAATTACGTCTAGGCCGATTTCTAGATTTCTTTTGAGTTTTCTTCTGGTCTTCTGTCTGGTATGGTAATGTTATTCTTCTTTGTTTTATTTTAGGACGAGAATTTAGATGACGAGATGGATGAGATCCCAGAAGAAAACTCGAGTCCCGAGGTGACCCGTAATCCAAAACGGAAACATGCCGACAAAGCTCCTGACTCTGTGAATCCAATGAAGAAAATCACTTTGAATCGAACAGCAGTTGTGTCTTCATCAGAGATTGACCTTAACGAGCCTGAATCCAAAGAGGAAAAGTCAATTGAGGGCAAAGAAGGCAGAAAGGTCATCAAGCTGTCAGAATTCACCGTTCAAGAAGTGTGTATTTCACTATTTTAGTAATTTTATTAGGCTTAAATATTTTTAGATAGTACCAAGCCTACTACTCGTAGGTGTATTTTAAATTTTCAAAGTTTCCTTGCCCAAAGGTCATTCCAGGCTAGGGTTACCATATGTACCGGATTTTCCGGGACAGTACTGTTTTTCTTGTTGCTGTCCTGGTGTCCCAAAAAACATTTTCGGGACGCCAAATTGTCCCGGAAATCGAAAATATCCAAATTCCAAATTGTCGTAGCAAATTTCTGCTTTCAAATATTTTGCGGCACCGACGGCGGCTGGGCCGGGACCGGAATCGAGGTTATTGCAAACATATGCGCAATGTAACCAATGTTGTCATTGAGCGGCGAGTCGAGCTCAAGGCCAGGGCAGCGGGCAGGCGACAGTACAGTGTCAGCCCTCAAGTAGGCTAGTCGTTGTCAATGATTCACCGCACCGTCACCATTGTGTAGTCAGTGTTGAGTTCGCATTGTGACATTGCTTAGCTTACAGACTGTGCCAGTGGTGTGCGTGTGTGACAAAATACAATGGCCAAATGCAAGTGTCGTTTTTCAGATAAACTGAAAGACGAATGTCCGTTCTTGTCTAGAAATACGCAAATTGAAGGAAAAGTTGATTGTTCTGTGTGCCGTAGTGTGTTCGGGATAGAGCATGGTGGACGTTCAGACATTTTAGATAATTTAAAATTGAAGAAACACAAAGCTGGTTTAGAAGCAAAGTGCACAAGCCGTAAAATTAGTGACTGTTTACAAAGGTAACGGCTGGGAATGAGGAACTTGAGATCTCCGCAAAAGAGGGGACGTTTGCATACCATACAGTAATGCACAACCAAAGTTTTAATTCCATGGACTGCACCCCCCACTCCCCACCCCCCCAGTGCCAATCACTAGTGGGGATGTAATTGAGCGAGCGAAGCGAGCGTCTCCACTTGACTCTTATGGCTCGAATGTCTGTTTTTTTGTTTTTTTTTCTGTTACTGCTTCGATACAGGTCGCACCGTTTTGCACACATGTACATACCACCTAGGCGGGTTGCTGTATAGTTTTGTGGCATAATCGTTCAAAAAGTTAAAAAGTTACATTAAAGTTAATCGAAAGTTTTTTTTTCAAACTAAACGGCGACAAAATCTGAGGTGGCCAAATCATTTAGAATGTCCGTCCGATCACGAATATGTTATTTTTATTTTGATCCGATAAGTAGTGTGGATGGAAATTACATTATAACAAAGTCCCGTTACCATGGTAACGGAAAGTCACACAGCTTTTTTGGCTCATGATAGTGGTCGAACGGAGGCTCGGATCGAGTTGAAATTTTGACCATCCGCAAGTTTCGTTCCCGATTGAATGCCATTAGTTTTGTGGCAAAATCGTTCAAAAAGTTATAAAGTTACATTAAAGTTAACCTAAAGTTTTTTTTAAAAACTAAACGGCGACAAAATCTGAGGTAGCCAAATCATTTAGAATGTCCGTCCGGTCACGAATATGTTATTTTTATTTTGATCCGATAAGTAGTGTAGATAGAAATTACATTTTAACAAAAGTAACGTTACCATGGCAACGAAAAGTCGCACAAGAATTCTGGTCACTATGTACTGCCACCTAGAAGAAATCAAGAGTAAAATAGTTTTCCCAAAGAAATTATGTCAAGGTCCTCTAGATGGCGGTGGATTTTATCCATTCTCTCCTATTTTACAAATTTTCAACTAAATCGGTCAAGACCTTAAAGACTTATTGGTATGTAACATTATGGGAATGTCGTACTCGGGTCGTGTTGCACGTACCGGTGCTCGCTCAACAACGCGTCCAACTGAGCGTTTTCCTAGTATAATATAATTTATCACCTCAGTGACCCACTTCTTTTTGGTGGGTTTCCAGTTTTGACTGCACAAAAACTACATTATTTTGGTATTGCATTCAGCCCACAACGTTTTTCTAAAACGCACCCAACGCACTCTAAAAACCTAATTTTCAACATTTTCGCCTTCGGCGCTATTGTTGGGGGGCTCGAACCCCCCGTGCTTGGTCCCTTTCCCACGAATGTACATAGCACATGGGTAAATAATTATTTGCCCCAGATTTTCTTCTTAGAAATATGGTATTGGTAACCCTATTCCAGGCCTAGGCCTATAGCTTCCAGGAACATGTGAGTATTTAAATGTTCAATTGTGGCATGTGATGTTTTTTATATTGTTCAATTTGCCTGTTTTATTAACTGGCCTACTGATGACATAGGTTATGTTGATAGAATGCCAGTTGGCTGGAGTATATTTGTGTGCGGTAGGATCCAACAGTTACATGAAGTCGAAAAGTGATTGTTGCTGATGAATTTCTTGATAATGTTAAATAAAGGCAAATAAATACTGTATGTACAAAACACAGAAAAGTACAACACATGAGACGACTCACATAGGCCTAGTTCATTAACCTATTAAGTGCTACACCCGCATACCTGGAATCAGACGCTCTCTAGGCCTATACTATGCTACGCCCGCGTATATGGGTTTCACTTAGGCCTATACTAGTCAACACAGTCGATAGAGAAGTGAATAGTAAATTGATTATAAGGATGTCATTAATTAGTAAATTGCCATTGGCCAAGTGTTGGAAATAGGCTTCAAATTTCAAAGTAAAAATTTGACTATGAATTTATTAGCATAGCACGTGAATGTATGATGTTTACATCTCCCTTCAAGTAAACATGGCTTAACTACTAACCTTATTACCTTCGACGCCTAAAATACAATATTCAGGCTGATGATATAGGCTAGTACAACTTATTTTGACTACCAAATCAGACGACAGTGACTTAAAGTCAAATTTTAATCTAGGTGTATAGTGAAGAAGAGCTGTCAAGAATATAATCATTTGAACCGCCCACAGTGTTTCTGGACCTATGGCTACATTTAGAGTTTAGACTTCGGTACTCAAATAAACAAAATAATAAGTGTAGTGCTTGATTGTAACAGAAACAGGAACACTATAGTAATTAACTGGCTTATTAATAATTTTTTTTTTAAAGTTCTCGGCACTGAGTGTGCAAAAGGGGCCAGAAACCTAGCATTTAAAAGGTATTTACTATTTAAATTAATTTCACACATTAATTAATTGTCGATGTTCGATGGTATGGGCACGTACGAAGAATGAAACAAGATAGAATACCAAGAAGAGAATTTGAACGCACATGGGGTGGAGTAAGAAAGGTTGGACGCCCAAGAGATAGGTGGAGGGACCAAATAAAATGGAACGTTGAAGAAAGAGGGAAATCATGGGAAAGAATTAATGAAGAAAGACTCTGGGAGGATAGAAAGAAATGGAGAGAACTGGTAGAAATGCCTGTCACATCGAAGTAGATGAGGTGTTGAGCCTGGCTAGCAAACACTGAAAGTCCACAGCCCGAGAAATTGGTGATACGTCACCCCCTGACCTGAAGCGGGTGTTTGATTATTATTATAATTAATTGTCTTTGTAGCGTCTGGAGAAACGAGCAGCAAAGTTTGGCGTTACCGCAGAGGTGTCATCTGACGCCAGGAAAGAAGCCAGAGCTCTCCGATTCGGCATCACTTCTACCACTTCTGCAACTTCAAACTCCACCGCGCCGGTAAGGAAAGTCGGACATAGTCCGGGCTGAATCTCATGATCAAACCATATGTCCATACCTATGTCATTTGGGCAATCATTGACTTAGTAGAAATAATAATTATTACAGCCCTGACATACATACATAGGTAGGCTTTCAACATTTTAAAAACTTGTCAAGGGGCCATGCCAGTACTGTACTCATTGGTCATTAACTAAATCAACGCATTAATGGTAACGCGTTTATTAATGTCTAATTCAATTTTCCTCATTACAGACAAGTGCATTGGACCAATTGAAGAAACGATCTGAGAGGTTTGGTTCATCAGTGTCGAGCATCAGGTAGACCTACTGTTACTTTATTTCAAATTCACTTAGGCCTACCTATTGCACCAAATATAGGCCAACCCCCTAACTTTGTCATCAAAATTAAAAAAAGGAATATTTAACAAAATATTTTTATTTTATGCGGCGTTATTTTGCGGAGCTTGTGCCGACCCCGTTTTTTTTGCGCCCTATTCACGCGGAGCCCGTGATGACGTAGGGTTATCTCTATGCGGACCGGTTCTTATCGCCCAGTCATCTGTTCTGCATCACAGTTCACTCGTCAGTAGGCCTGAGATAGCGTCGCGTCCTCTGTGCCTGCGGTATTGTTCGCGCAGCGCCAGACAGAAGCAGTGAATATTATGTATTTCCTTGTCACATGGGGCTATAACTTGATGTTTGATATTGGCGAGTAGAAATGCCGATGCTCGCATATAAGTTGGGACCCTGAGAAATAGTAAATAAAAGTTCTCATTTTGTTATAAAAAATCTTCAATTTCAGTATAAAAACTAACTTTGTAAAGGCATTTGTCATAAAAATAGCACAGTAATCGTTACCCTTCAGCAAAATGAACTCGTATTACACAAACAAATATTCAGGCCATAAACCCACCACCATACGCCATTTTGATTAATTCCAAGCCAAAATCCGAGGCTATTTCAATGTGACACTCACGCCGAGTACATCATAGACATCTTGGGGAAGGATTTCTAAAAGAACAGTTCCATTCCCGAATTTTAAGACTGATCCCTTTAGTTGAGAACTTTAATGATCAAGTTCATATTTCAAGAATTTTAGAAGTCCTGGCTATTTGACCGCGTTTCCTTTTCCCAATTGCTCCCAAGTAAAATAGTGAGCTTGAAACCTGTTATTAGAAATCAACTATCTTTTCAAATTTCTTATCGGTACACGGCAATATCGCACTAAATAATTTCAAACTTCAATTCGCCAGGGCACGCCATTCAAGGAAGGGTGATGTGCTTTTGTGACATGCATTTTCACTGTTTTCAAAATAGCTGACTGAGAGAAAAAAGATTTTGTAAACATCGTCGTTCTTGCAATTTTAATTTGTTTGCGTTACCACATCGGTACAAATATCGCCCAACGAAAAAATTTGCAGAAATACAATTTCAAAAACAAACTTTTTTCTCTTCAGTCAGCCTCTAGAAAACCAGTTGAAAATGCATGTCACAAAAGCACAACACCCTACGTCGAATGGTGTGCCCTGGCGAATTGAAATTTGAAATTATTTTGAGGTGGCGATATTGGCCGTGTATCGGATCAGAAAAATTTGAAAAAAAAATTTGATTTTCTAAAATAGCAAGGTTTCAAAGCCATTCACTATTATTTTGACTTGGGAGCATATTTTGGAAAATAGAAAAACGTGGTCGAATAGCCTTAAAACGTTCCAGTTACAATTAAGTACCGGTAGTCAATTTTGTACTTAGCACCACTTTTCAGTATTCGTTAGCAACCTTGCCGTCATGTATAATTTATAATTTTTGGATGAGCGTAGCGAAGATTCCATTTCACTACACTGGAGAAAAAAATCCGGAATGTTTTTTTTTTCTTTCTTTCTTTTTTTCCCCCTATATTTTTGTGTGTTTGTCAGCACGATTCCGGCTAAACCGATACCCCATTTGCGATGAAATTTTATGGAGGCCTTCAAAATCTCTGAACTTAGAACTGCCACGTTTTTTAGCGCAATCAAAAATTATTTTTCATGAAAATCCCAATTTTACCAATTTTTTTCGATTTTTTGAAAATTTATTTTACTTATAACACCTACATGCTTTATCCGATTTTAATGATTTTTTCACAGAACCTTAATTTATAATTTTATGAATGAAGATATGCGTGTGAAATTTGAGCGCAATCGAAAAATTATTTTTCATGAAAATATAAATTTTGTGGTTTTTTTCTTTTTTAAAACAATTTTTTGACTTATAACACCTACATGCTTTATCCTATTGTAATATTTTTTTCACAGAACCTTAATTTTATGAATTTATATATTTGTGTAAAATTTGAGCGCAATCGAATAATTATTTCTTATAAAAATCGCAAAATTCGATTTTTCATCAATGAATTTGACAATGAAGTCTCTGCATCATGTCAAATGAGCATATGTCGTTGGTTGTGTACCAAGCTACGATTCTGTGAGAAGTGATTGTTGGCCTTAAGACGTTACTAAATACTAAGTAGTGTTATCAATCTTTGTGCAGGCAGAAGAAGATGAAAAGATGCAGAAGCGTCGCGAGAGGTTTGGCCTCGTCGAACCAAGCAATGGTAGCAGCGTCAAGACCAAAGTAACTAGCAGCACCACATCCTCGTCTACAAAGGTCCCCATCACCTTCGGTGCAGTTGAGTCGAACACTGTTGACGAGAAGAAGAAACAGCGAGCAGAACGCTTCAAAATCAAGATTTAGACTTGGTTGTGTGTGACGTACCGGTAACAGTGCTTGAAACTTTCGTGTGTATGAATCTTTTTCTTATTAACTTTGGACAGTAGGTACTTGATGAGGTAATCAACCTTGTTTATGACTCGGGCCTTATGAAGCTTGTCACTTAAGTTTTAACATTAGGTCTATGCCGTATGGCATACTGAGTTTAATTTTAAGAATGTACTGCTGTTTAATACTACAAGTGGGTTCTACTCCTTTTAATAATTCATTTTATGAAATTACTACAGTACAACCAAGTTTGACAAAAACTTTATTCTGAAACAAAAACTGCTATGTAAGTCTACTATTGTAGACCTTACCAATGACTTAAATATGCCCGATTCTCAACTCAACGTAGAATTTGCATATTTCTTCATTAACTGTTGTTGAATTTATGTATTTTCTTGTTGTGTAAGCCTAGTACACAAACTTATGAAAGAATGTTCATTTGAGGAAACTAAATGGTACCTTCCGATACGTGTCATTTTTTTATTTCTTTGTACAGTTCTACGTATAAGTAAACACTACTTAGTTTGGATGTAACGTTGCACTAGGAAAAGGCTGAAGAAAGTTGGTTATCTTTACGAATGAAAATAAATTGTCTGAATGTGGTGTTACTCACAATTTGGTTCGTTGTATTGTAAGTCTGCATCTCTAACTTGCCACTACTCCTTTTCCAACCTAAAGGTATAGTGTAGTTCTACTATGTTTACTGTAGGTGGATATGTACAGAAGTGAGATGAAACTGTAATGGAACTTATTTCAATGCAACTTTGAAAACATTAACTTTATACATAGTTACATACTGTGGCGTATTTACGTGAGGCCTTGGAAGTTGGCTGCCATCGAGTAATGGCCGCACCCCTATTTGGCCACTCAAATTGAAAAAGTTAAATGCTGTTGTATGTGCTACTACGTAATGGGTAGGTCGCACAGATACAAACATGAAAAGAGTTGCTTTTATGATTTGACCAACTAAGCTGTAGTCACAGATAACAGAGTACCATGCTGTCTGTAGTATTCCTTTGGTACTTTTCCCCCCACTGAAACATGTTTGTTTATTTATAATCATGTTCCTAGCTTAAACTCTTCTTCTCTTTATATGGCATATGATTTTGCTTGTATAGTATCACTTTTAGAGCAATGTAATAAATTTATAATTTTCTAATTGGTTTACAGCAGGGCTGCCACCAAAAAGAAAAGTGTAACCTTAAAAAGCAGTTGAAATATCCTGTAAAATTAAAAACTCACTTATATCTATACCATGTCACATGCGTTCACTTCTTTAGGCTTCGTGCTCTTTTTCTCATTGCATCAATTGGTTTGAAATCAGTTCCCTCCTTCCTGGAGGAACAATGTATGAGGGCATTCAGCATGTCAGCAGTCAATGATTCCTATGTGCTGTTTTAATCAGAGTTAGCTTGCTGAACATCCTTTCTACGTCAGCATTCCCATAAGGTAGTATGAGCATTGCTCGTGCAAGACGGCTTAGAGTAGGGAATCGTAGCACACCATTCTCTTCCACCTTGGACACAGCTCCAAAGTGATAAATATATTAATAGTAAAAATAAAATAAATAAAAAATAATAAAATAAAGTGATCTGTCATCGAAGTACTGCCCAGCACGGACCTTTCCTTATGTACGTGGCCTGCAGTTGCTGCATGGCGCTCGAGGTCTTTTTTCCCCCCGGTACTAACAGCGAGATCTAAATTACAATATTTGCAAAACGCTGAAGTATCCGATTTTCCTTTTTTCAACCATTTTTAAGTTGACTTCCACTCAGACTTAGCGTTGAACATATTTTGATCTGTTCGGCGACAATTTTTGTCTTTTCTCCATTTTATAGAAAAAGACCACTTCTGCTCTTAGCTGACGTCACGAATGCGAGATCACTTCGAGTTCGATTTATGCGGATAGTCGATAGGTCGAATTTCAACGAAAACGCACCGCCACCTGTATGGAATTGACGAACTTCCTCAAATAGAACCGCAAAAATTCAAATTTACGAAAACATCGCAAAATCACTGAATATCCGTAAAAAGCATCAAACATCCTGCTATCCGTTGTATACCCAAAATATCCGTAAAAACGGCAGCCTTGGTTCACAGTATAAGACTGCTGGAAGGATTATTTTCACAACTGCCAAGCACAAGTACCGTAGTAAGAACAATACAATCTACTGAAGGAAATTAAGCTTAACAAATTACGATACCGAGGTAGGTAGTAGCAGCCCAATTCACCGCTAGTACCTGCAGTTGTTGCGAGAGCGCAGTACCGGTCTATAAGGTGGATTCTGATTGGCTACTTTATTTTCTTCAATTAAGTCAACCTACAAGTTGCCTGGGTGATCTTTATAGAATCTGCTCTTGGTGACAGCTCGAATAACTACGGGTAAAACTGCCAGCTAAATTATCTATCTGCCACCATCTGCCATTTTAAAATTTAAGGAAGTAGATTGTATTATTACTTAGCAAATCTATTCTTATTTCTTACTATGGTATATTTTGATTGTACTATCGTTTTCAGTCCAGGCCCCCGTAGTGGGTTGTTTTGGATGTTGAAGTTAATCGCACAGATTTGCTTTCTGCATCTTGACTGGTTATTGGATAGAAGAGACCCGTCTACTTACACAGCATACTAAGTGAGAGAGTGCTGCACACCTCGTAGTCCACCCCTTGGCTGATGGCCTTGGCGCCCACCTTGCCGACCTAACAGCCGTAGGACTACGCTGTCTAGAACCCCAAAGCACCCCAGGAAGGGGGTAAGCTCAAGGATTGCAAGCCATTACCGAATGTATGATAAAATGTTCATCTAACAAAATAGTGTAGCATATGAATATTAAATAGTACCCATAAGTTTGCCATTGATCCCAAGCCAAGGTGACTTTGGACTTAACAAAAAAGTAAAAAATTGTAAGTTTGCAATCAGGTAAATAGGGTATACTCGTTTCATTGAAAATCTACTTGTAGCAAAGATTACGCATGACTAATCTTTGCTTGTAGCTCTCGTAAATGTAATGCGTATATTTATATCACTCTCTGTGCTGCTAGTGTGTGTGTGTGTGTGTGACCATAATTATTAAAAATTAAAATATGTATTTAGGATTTTATTTACCATCACTATTACAACATTTATCACATAATATCATTCTTCATATCATTGTATAATTAGCATACTCTTTAGTATGCATACAATACCCTTACAAATAATAAATAAATACCCCAGTGTGTGCCGAGTGCGTCATCATCATTCTGGTCCTCGGAGCGAGCCAAGAAATCTTGCGTACAGCGGCACGAATGTTTTGTCCTGTGGTTTCAACATTTGCTACCGTACTATCCAGCGCCACTGCAGGGTATGCCTGCAGGAGAGAGCTTAGGCAGCCAGCAACACCGCTTCAGCTCCAAGATCACTCAGAACTCGGAAGGAATGGCTAAGATTCATCAAACTGATGATGGGTGAGGAAGTTTCACCCAAAAATTCGTTTTTAATTAAGTAGTGGCCTCGGTCATAAGTTTTTAATTTACGTTTTAATTGAAATTTAGTTTTAACAAAACAACGGGACATAGTTATTACTTTTTTTTTTTTTTTGGTTGAGCGGTACGCCTAATGTAGACGATTGTAGTGAAATCAATGACGTATATGCCTACCCCGGACATAGTCCAGCTCATTTTGTTTCTATTTGTAACATTATACTCTTGTCTACAAACTGACATAGGAACTACTTGAATTATTCCCCCCACCCTCCGTTAATATCTTGCGCGGTACGATTTTTTCTTTCGCGGGTACAAATACTAACGGACAATAAATTGTTTTTAAAAACTCGATAAATAAAAATATCAACTAATTGTTGGTTTATGACTCTTTCATCCACGTAGTATTCATGGCTGAATTTCAGGGCAGGGTGCGACTCGAGGCAAGCTAAGAATAGGAGGACTGCAGGTGGGTGGCCTCAGGCCTGGCCTCACGGATGAGATGGGCTCGTTCCGTGCTAGAGCATTTAGTGTCACGCACGGTCAAGCGTGTCTGTTATTTTATCACGCAAATTCACGGTACCTATTCAAAGCATTCACGTTCACGGACAATCACGAGGAAAGTTGTGAGTCACACATAAATCACTTCATGCGACCACCTCTAATTCATACCTCTAATTACTATCATTTTCTATTAAAATTAAAAAAATATCGATATTTGGTTTGTTATCACTTACTCGTAGATTGCGTTGGGGCCTACAGGCAGTGGCGTGGCGAACATACCAAATCGGAGCCCAGGCACCGATACCAAAAGGGGTGGGTGGGTGGTCCCCCAGTGACCCACCCACCCCTAACTTTTTAATGAATCATAATATTTTATATACTTTATATGACTATTTTAATTGTTATAATCACACCTGCTGAATTGTATGGCTACAGCTCTTTACTTACCTTAGAGTGTTACTGGACTGTTGTAAAAGTTTATCATGAATCATGATTTTTTAGTATGAGTGCAGACAACATGCATGATGGATATTCATCCAGTAGTTCTCAACTCAACTAATAACAGGTAGCAATTCAACAATTCTGCTAAATGATTAGACACGTTCGTTATACTATAACTTATTTCATTTGATTGAATAGATTGATTTGAGGAATTTAAAAATAAAATACAGCTGGTGGCATGGAGGAAGTCTAGAACATTTTCGAGTTTTCTGTTTTAATTTTTAAATTACCGTCTTATGATATGAAGCAGGATTATCGACGTCGTGAATACAATAAGAAGAACATTCTTGGACCTATTTGAATTGAAGTATTTCCAGTACAATTTCTAGATAAAAATGCATTGATTTCAATGAAATCGAGACAGTAAGTTTGTCCGTAAAAGAATAAAATTGTATCTTTTCTCTTCAAATATTACAAACAAAGTGTTTCTTCAAAACTCACAGAATTGTACCAAATAACCTTAAATAATCATTTTCCCGGGGGAAAGCCCATGGAGCCCCTAGTTTTCATTATTATGCGTTTCAGTAGTTTTCCTAAATCCCAAATAATGGCTCTGCCAATAAACGGAGAAAACGAACAAAATAACCAAATTAATTTCCAAAATGCACAGATTATCTGTATGAGTTCAACAATTAAAACATAAGCGCAATCTGTTCAGCGATTCGGCTGATTTTTATAGTTCACATTATTTAGCACACACACGCACAGAGTCACAGGATAAGCGCCGTTTATCTTGAATAGTAATCCTCATTCGCTTTGCTTACTCGTCTAATAAAATCATATTAACTGCCGGTAAAAAGCACCAAATCCATTCTAGGATCACCAAAATTAAAAATATTCCCTGCGGGGCTAATCTGAGGTAGACAAAAAAGAATTACAAACCGTTGGCTTTATGAGTTACAAAAAAAAACAATATTTTCAGCGATTTCATTAAAATTTCATTACATAACAATGAGGCTATCAACATCTATAAAATCATATTAATTGCTGGTAAAACGCACCAAATCCATTCTAGGATGACCAAAATTGAAAAAATTCCCTGCGGGGCTAAACTGTGGAAGACTAAAAAATGATAAATCGTTGGTTTTATGAGTTCAACAGAAAAAAAATCAGCCATTTCATTAAAATTTCATTACATAAAAATGAGGCTATCAACATCTATAAAATCATATAAATTGTCGGTAAAACGCACCAAATCCATTCTAGGATCATCAAAATTGAAAAAATTCCCTGCGGGGCTGAACTGGGGGCACGCCCTCAGACCCCCTTGTTGCCCACGAAAGTAGGGGGTGGGTCTAGTTAAAATATTGTAGGCACCGATCACTCTTAGTAGTTCGCCACGCCACTGCCTACAGGGTTGGCATGGTCGCTTTGGGTTAATGTCCCCTACTGAAAATCAGTTATATCACTGGAGTGGGTAGACTCTAAATATGAATTTATTTATTAATCAACTACCTAGGAAGTGTGCTATCTATAAATGCAAAAATAGATGTAGAAGTTATGAGAAGAATTACATTGGCGGAGGGCTTCTACCAATCGGTCAGGAAGCTACTTTGGAAAGAAGAAATCCCAAGGAAATGTAAACTTTTAATCTAAGCTATATTTTCTACCAATACTGACATATGCCAGTGACATGGACCTTGGGACACAAAGCAGAAAGCCGGATTGTGGCAGCAGAAATGACATTCTTGAGGAGTGTACTGGGGGTGACAAAAAACGACAGGATCAGGAGGAGTAGTGTTATAAGGGAAAAACTAGGTGTTGAAAGTGTGCAAATATCATTGGGGAGAGAACGTTTACGTTGGTTTGGGCATATGAAAAGAATGGATCCGGCTAGGATACCAAGAAGAGAGTTTGACAAACAAGAAGGGTTTAAGAAGAAAGTGGGCAGACCGAGAGATAAGTGGGTGGAGCAGATTAAAGACAGTGTTGAGAAGAGAGGAATGGCATGGAACGAAGTGGAAGCAGGAAGACTGTGGGAAAACCGGGAGAGATGGAGGGAGCTATTAAACAGACCTCTCTTAGTGGAGGAGGCGAGCGAGGAAGAAGCTGAGGACGTGGTTGTGTCAGGCCTGGCTAGCCGACAACGAAGATGTTAGCCCAAGAAACGGAGTAGTGTGATACTGCTCCCTCCAACCCAATTTAATGTTGGAAAAGGGGTCAATATATATATATATATATATTTATTTATTTATTTATTTATATTTGGGGGGTGGAGGGCTAAAAAATAGTTTGGCAATTGACTCTTGGTCCCTCCCTACTTGGACAATTATTCAGCATTGTATGAGTAAAAATGATGAAAAGAGCAATAAAATAATGTTAATAATAATGTTTTGAGAGGGTTGGGAGCCCTTAGCTGTGATCCTGTCTAAAACGGTTTTTGACCCAAGTAGATCATCGCGATTCAGCCTTCAGGAAAAAATAGAGAAAAAGAGGGTTGTTAAAAATTAACATACTTAAAACCTTTTTCATTTTGATCAAGAACAATACATGATCATGAAACTTGCTTCCCCCGGTCCCCCCTCCCTCACCCCACCTACGTCAATCAAGGACGTCTTCCCCTTCAATGAACAAGAACACCTAGGAGAGGGAGGGTGGGCGATGGTCTCTGAATTCAAACCTTCCCGGCACCCGACACTGAGGTAGATGTCGCTGCTGCTGTGATGACGTCACGTGGTTGCCAAGTGCATAAAACCAATGCGAGCCCATCGCCTCGTTCTCAATTGCTGTTCGGACCTACACTAGAGAACTTCTTGCAAGGTAAGGCTGCTGCCGTTTTCTTTTGCCACGCCTCGTGTCGGCATTTTACTATTGTTTCATACAGAACCAAGAATAATAGTCCCTTTAATTTAATTCCTATAAATACACCTCGCGTAGCCTAGACACATACCGCTGATGTGTCAGATAGCGATTTAGCATTGTGAAATTCCAGACAAGCCAAGGTCGATGGAAAATTCCATTCTTCTCATCAATAATAACCTTGCCAGTGATATTAGCTGACTGTTAGCTTTGCTATGCTAGCTAGGCCTAGTTTCCCTTGTGTATGGTCGGTTATGTTTGCTACTAGGGCCTAAGTAATACATATTTGAGCGGTATTTTAATTGTTTTGTCAAAAGTCATGGGATTGTAAAACACCAATCACCAAGTGAGCCCTAGAAATGAACAGGCCTAGGACTAATAGGCGTGGTGGAAAAGTTCAATAGGTATCTTCCGTGTAGTTTTAGGCCTAGCCTATGCTTGTAGTTTTCCCGTGCCCTTTTTTTATCGCGACCGTGCTTGGTGGTTCGGACACTTGTTCCGTAAGGTCATGTCAAGGTTGTGTTCTCAACTCGATTTAACACTGACCTTGCCAGTGGTATTGGTATTGGATTGGTTTCTTCCCCTACAAATGACTAAAGTCGGTGGTAGGTTTGTTTTCTCCTTCCTTCCTTCCTTCCTTTTATTGTATTTCCATTTCCTTGCTCATTCATACTTATTCATTCCCTTCTACATATCCCTTCTTCTAGGCTTGCCTTATTTCTCTCTTCGCTAATCCTTCGCACTTATGCACTTACATGCCCAGTTTCTTGTATCTTGCCCTTAGCTTCCCCTATCTCTCTCTCTTCGTATCACATCATGGGCATGATCTAGTCTTGCCTGTTCCCTAGCCCCTGTTCCGGATTTACCTTCGGCAGCAGCTTCATTTGTTTCTTAAAGCCTTTAACGGTCTTCTCCTCCACAACTCCCTCTGGTAGGCCATTCCATTCAACCACCGTTCTAGCCAGAAAGGAGTATCTGCCTACGTCCGTTGCCCATGCTCCCCTCTCATACTTCCACATGTGATCCCCTCTGGCAACATAGTTTGCCCTCCTTAGCTGACTATTCATTTCCCCCCAACCTTCATGTGCCCTGGTCACCCTATACATTTTCCCTAATCTGTCGATCCTTCTCCTATCCTCCAGCTTTTCCCATCCTAGATCCTGTACCATGGTTGTAACACTATCATATGTCCTTACTAGCTGCCCATTTATCACCTCCTCCTTCCACCTGTTACCCTTCCTTAGGGCCCTTCTTGCCGCTCTTTTCTGCACTGCCTCAATTTCCTCTATTTCCCCTTTCCTATACGGATCCCATACAGACCCAGCGTACTCTACTACAGGTCTCACCAACGTTTTATAAGCGTGCCCCTTTAATTCACTACTGGCTCCTTTCAATGTTCGCATTACAAAGTTCAGACATCTAAAACCTTTTTTGTGGTAGCGTTCACCTGGACCTCCCAGCTTAGCTTACTCTGTAGCCATACTCCTAGGTACTTAAATTTCTCCACCTTCTCAAGATCCTTCCCCATTAATGAGTAACCATCCCCTAACCCTTGTACCTTCCTCTTCCTTGTAAATCTTATCCATTTGCATTTGCTTACATTTAGGCTCATCTTATTTCCCACTACCCATTCACCAAGCCTATCCAAGTCCTGTTTCAGGTCATCTACGTCCCCTACTACCTTGATTATTCTGTAGATAACGCAGTCATCTGCAAAAAGCCTTACCTTCGCTCCCATTCTGTCTGCTATGTCATTAATGTAAATTGCAAACAGTAGTGGTCCCAGCACACTCCCCTGGGGCACCCCTGATGTCACTTCCACCTCGTCTGATAGGTCCACCCCCACCTTCACCCTCTGTCTTCTGTCATTGAGAAATTCCTTGACCCATCTGTTTACCCATAGGTCATCTATGACCCCCTCCAGCTTCCCTATTAGTTTATCATGTGGAACCTTGTCAAATGCTTTTTCAAAGTCAATGAAAACTGCGTCCACTATTTCCCCTTTATCAAGTGAGCTACCAATGTCATTAACCAATCCCATGAGCTGCGTCTCGCATGAGTAACCCTTCCTAAATCCACGTTGGTTTTCATTCAGCCATTTTTTCTCCCTTATAATCCCCTTTATATAATCCCCAACTACCCTTTCCATGATTTTTGACCCCACTGATGTCAAAGATATTGGTCTATAGTTTCCTAGTTTCCCCTTCTCCCCCCCCTTTGTGGACAGGTATCACAATTGCCTCTCTCCAGCTGTCGGGCACCTCCCCTTTCTCAAGTGAGGCCTCAATTATTTTACACAGTAACAGTAAAGTGAACAGTGATATTATTATACCCACTTCTAGCTTAGCTATTATTCGTTACCCTCGTAAATGAACAGTTAGGCTATTTCATTTGGCAACGATTTGAATTATTTTATATGGGCCCCAAGGTCATAGCATATGGTTAAACAAAAGTATTCCTACCCCTCGCCACCTAAAGATGTAAGACTAAACGGCCTGTTGGAAAAGTATAGTCCCCTCAGTGTACTTTTCCATTCCCCATTTTACTGCTAGCCCAGCAGTGTTGATGTCCGAGATAGGTCTACTTGTTGGGGAAGGTCATGTGAGAAGGTCATGTTCTCTAAAGCTTTCGGGACTGGGATTTGGGCGAGGGTTCTAAGTAGGGATGCACATCAGTACTTTTTTCATTATCGATTATCAAAATGGTCATGTCATTATCGAGTCGATATTATCGATATAACCAACAAAGCCCTAGTATCACACCGTCAAGTGCCATGCATGGGCCATGAACGATTATCTTAACGTCCGCGCATGGGCCATGCCCAACACTTGTAGAAGGGCCATGCAATGTTTTGTCCGCGAGTACAAAGCGAAACCCATCGATGGTGTAGTATGTGTCTTATGTCATGTGATTGCCATGCTCTATTAGCCAGGCTCTGTGGCGCGTCGTGTATGTGCCAGGTGATTACCATGCTATTAGCCAGGCTCTGTGGCGCGTCGTGTATGTGCCAGGTGATTGCCATTGCCACTGTCCCTGCCGTGTGGTGTAACGTGCATGGGTCATGTGTCAACCTTATACCTATATACATTCTGTGGCAACTCGTCAATGGGCCTAGTAATAACCATGCCCCACAAGTCATGATCGTGTATGGTTCTTGTATGGCCCTTGCAATTTTGCCATGGCATGGCGCAGCTGTCATGGGCCATGGATAAACTAAACTTCCGTGTGCTACTACTAGGAAACGCTCAGTTGGACGCGTTGATAAGCGAGCACGTGCTATAGCTAGACCCACATTGCACATTTTTTTAAATTTAAAAATTTACGACGTTCGCGTTTCCAGTATTATTTATTATTGCCAAGGTATTTGGGTAAACCCGTGTTTAAATCTTTACTTTAAAATCCACCGCCATCTAGAGGACCTTGACTCCTTGGGAAAACTATTTAAACTCTTTGTTGACAAATAATAAGACTGCTTCCTCGAAAGTATTTTGATTACTTCTAGGTGGCAGTGCATTAGAAACTTCGCGCGTCTTTTCGTTGCCATGGCAACGTTACTTTTGTTATAATGTAATTTCCATCTACACTACTTATCGGATCAAAATAAAATTAACATATTCGTGACCGGACGGACATTCTAAATGATTTGGCTATCTCAGATTTTGTCGCCGTGAGTTTGAAAAAAAACTTCGATTAACTTTAATGTAACTTTTAACTTTTTGAACGATTTTGCCACAAAACTAATGGCATTCAATCGAGAACAAAGCTTGCGGATGGTGAAATTCAACTCGATCCGAGCCTCCGTTCGAACGTTATCGCGAGACATACAAAAAAACAAAAAAAAAACAAAAAAAAACGAAAACAAAAAAAACCAGTGACTAATTTTTCTGCAGAGTCAAATGGAAACGCTTGCTTCGCTCGCTTAACTAGGGGTAGGACTAAACAGCCTGGTGGAAAAGTGTAGGTATTACCCTCAGTGTACTTTTCCATTCACCATTTTACTGCTAGCCCAGCAGTGTTGATGTCCGAGATAAGTCTACTTGTTGGGTAAGGTCATGTGAAGGTCGTGTTATCTAAAGCTTTCGGGACTGGGATTCGGGCGAGGGTTCTAAGCAGGGATGCACATCGATACATTTTTCATTATCGACTTATCAAAATGGTATGTCATTATCGAGTCGATAACCAACATAGCCTGTTCGGACCTAGGCCTATAAGAAGAACCTCAAGTGTGACAAGTGCAAGTCAAAATAATAGGATAGCGTTCCAGTTGCTGCCTCGCTGTCTTCGATGTCATGTGTTTGGCTTCCGTTATTGAATGATGGCTCATTTTCAAACATGAATCTCGAGTGTGACACCATCAGCCCAGCCAGTGCATGGCACAACGTGAGATAATCACCATCTTTAGAGTTTGGTTTGTGCCACTATTGACCAATTATTTGATATTTCGATAATCGATAGCTAATGATTTTTCTTTTTTCTCAATAATTTTTTTTTTCCCCCGATAATCGATAATGAATTTTGGTTATCGATTATTGATTATCGATTATCGTGTGCATCCCTAGTTCTAAGCTAGCTCGTTTAAATAACTGTAATAATCGTAAAGTTCTTCGCGAACTAGTAGCTTCTAATTCCGATTAATTTCAATCGAATTACAACTATTTCTCGCTGGTACTTGTTTGATTTGACCTTTTAACTATCTAGGCTAATCCCAGGCTATACAGAACTTCTTCGGTTGGGGGGGGTCCAAACTAAAGTCATCATGTTATTGGCATTTTATTAACAAAAAAACTGGGCCCACCTTTAACGTTGCTATTTTAAAAAATAAAGTACTTTCAACCAAAAGTCCTTTTGTTTAAAATAGCAACTTTAAAGGTTTGGAAGTTTTTTGTTGCCTACTAGAACGGCAAAAACATAATGATTTTATTTTGGGCCCTCCCCCCCCCCCCCCCCAACCGAAGAAGTTCCGGCTATACGAGTGTACCTTCATCTATTCATTGAACCTTCATTGCTTTGCTACCAATGCCTCGGCTCGGATATGTGGGAACCAAATAACGTAGAATCCCGAAACCATCTCTTCAATTAGCCTCATTGCATTGATACGGACCTGTAGCAGTAAAACTATTCTTGGTTCACGTGTTACAACAGTTTACTATGTGCTACGTCAAAGTGGCTGAATGGCATTCTATTGTCGCAGTGTGACGAGCTCGACTTTCTTGGTCTCTGTATTGACAACAGCTTGGACTGGCAATCTCATACAGACAAATTAGCTAGTAGACTGAGCAGAGCTTGCTATGCAATTAGGGTCATTAGACAATGTATCTCACTTGAAGCAGCACTTTGTGTTTACCATGCCTACTTTGAATCGCTTATAAGATACGGCATATTACTATGGGGCTCTTCTTCTATTCGCAATTTTAATAAGATTTTTATCCTTCAAAAAAAAGCAATCAGAATTTTACTTCAAGTTAGCAATAGGCAATCATGTCGGCAGTTTTTTATCAACTAAATATCTTAACAGTTGCCAGCCTTTACATCCTGGAAGTCGCCTGCCACATCAAGTCTAACCTGGGGAGACTCAAAATTAACAGCAACATCCACAGCCATCATACCAGAAATCGTGAGAATGTACAAGTCCTGCCTCGCAGATTAGAGTTAACTCAAAAGAGTCCAGACTTCCTCGGCGCAAAGATTTTTAATATTCTTCCTAAACATATTACCGAAAATTGAAAACTCACGCGATTTTAGGAATACTTTAAAAAACTTTTTAACCACAAGGGCTTTTTACAGCATTAATGACTTATTTGAACACTAACCTTGTGCCAGTCAGTTCTTCTTTTATCACCATTTTATTTTATTTTAAGCATGTTCATCTGTATCTGTGATAGCCATCTGTGTTAGCTCAAAAGCGAATTCGAATGTAATTTTAATTGTATTACCGTGTAAGCTAATGCTTTACTGTAAATGTTTACTGTAACCAATAATTTGCTGACCATGTACCATGTATAAGTGTTATCACACATAATACCTATGTACAATAAAGAACTGAACTATGAACTAACTAACTATGCTTTGTTAAATGGTGGTCTGGACGGTCACTGCACGTTCACTCCTTATTCAGCCAGTCGGTTATCTGTGCTCGCATGTTGTTGCCTAGGGCTATAGTTGAAGATACCTGGTGTAGCAGCAAGATGACACTTGACAGCTCGTACCACGTGTTACGATGCTGATGTCTAGTCGAGTTCTCTTGGGTTCAACTGCCAAGAATGGCACTATAATTAGTCTTGGTGTTGTGTGCCCTGCACTTCATCCACAAGGAACTTACGGAACTTCCTTGGAAGTGTCACCTGGGGCGCGAGCTACAGCCAGCATGGCTGGGGGGGGGGGGGGGTATGAGCATGGCAAAATCTGAATAGTTTTTACAAAGTACCGGATGTGCTGACTTGTTGGCATCCCATATTTCATTGCAATGGACTTGGATTCGAATTCCATAAATTCCTCTTAGCTACATTAGCCACTCATTTTTCAACCTAAATAGTTAGGCCTAGAAACTATCCCACCCCCACCACACACACTTTTATATCTTGCCTTGTACATAGAGCTAATTCTTGTATTCTTTATTTCCATCAGATAAGACACTTGAGCTACCAGACCATTGTAGAACTGAAACAACCGCTACGTGACAAGTACTCGCGGATCGGCCGGACATCGACAACTGTGATGCACGACCAGACAACTTGTTTCCGAAGCTTCTACGCAAACCGTTCAAATAATTGGTGAGTCGACTGCTCCCCTGATTAAAATTATAGGCGGTGGGGAACTCTGCTCAGGTATCCAGTCTAGGGTTGTGTAGGCCTACCTGGATTTCTAATTTCAAACCAAACTCTGAACTTTCAGAGGGGTTGTCCATCAAACTTTGAACTTCTATAAAATTTCAAACTGAACCCAAAACGAACTCAGTGGAACGTTAAGGGATATCAAATGGTTATAGGGCCTAGTAGATTAAATAATACTAATGGTGATTTGTCTGGACAGCCACCTCCACCAAGAAAGAATGTAACTAGCAATACGAGTGTAATTTTACATATTGAACGTTCACACATCTCTAGTAGGCCTATCCACTAAATAAAACATGAGTTTGGAGAATTCAGAATGGTGGTACAATTTACATATTTTGACCAGGCCTGGATTGGGGAAATTTAAATGCTCGTAGCTTCTGATAAATAGGTATATTCAACTACTGTGTGTTTGAATAAAAGCTAGTTATGTTACCACAATTAAAAAATAAAGAATATAATGTAATCTCACAATGGTCTTCATTTAGCCCACTCATTATTTTCTAGGAATATATCTGATTATGAAATTGCATTAGGTTAGGACTACATTTTTAACGTTGTCTGGGTTTAACTTTCTACAAATCTTAATCTGGTTTTGTATTTTTATTTTCATGTCTGGTTGTGTTTGTGGTCGACACCGTCAGGTCTAGCGAACCCCTCGTCTCTGCCCATCCGAGAGACTGTGGGTGCAACAACCAGCTCACCCCGCGAGCTATTATCGGCTTGTTTTCAACTGAATCTCTTCACATAGGCCTATGCCCAGGTGAGTTTCAATTCTTAACTCGATTGTAAATGTATGGTTTGCACCGACGGCTGGTTTGCGTTATTTTGTGAATTATTCAAATACTGTTCGGCCTAAATAATTTCAGTTCAGTTCAAAATTGATGCTTTGCATTTAGCATTGTTTTATTTTTTATTGTACCAGCACTACTCTTTATAGGGCTAAATCAGTTTTATAACTAAAAAACTAAAAACATAATTTAAACTTGATGTAACGGCGAGTAGACCATAGCCATGACCGCACACGCTCTGATATCAATGTAATTGGCACATTACTTCCGAACTAAACATTTAATTTTAAAGAAGCTTTATGCATTCATGAATATTGCTAGAATATAAATTGCTACAAATCTGAATCTCGTTTTCTTATTTTCAGACCCAGTTCGGAAGCAGCAGATGCGCCCTCCAGTCATCCCCTCTCTTCATCCCACCCAAGCGACGATGGACTCGGCAACCAGCTTACCTCGAGAGCTACGATCTGCACAAGTTCCGTACATACCTCTTCACATTTACTATGGTGAGTTTCAAATTTCAATACAAAAGTTGATTGTTAATATAGGGTTATGGAGTAGCCTACTATTTTACTACAAAATACCCTGGCCCAGGTAAAACGTAATTATAAAGAGTCAAGACTTGTCAAAGTATTTCAAATGTTTTCAATGATAGGCGAGTATGTCATAGTACTCCCACCAGATGGTTTACATTTTTTAGTTAATTATTACAAATTAAAATGCTGTTAAATAATTCAAATTTTATTTAATATTGTTGCATTGACATCGTGTAGGCTATGACTAATTCTATTCATTCTAGTTTTTTGTAGGCCTGAATCAGTTAAATAACTGAAATTGATAGATGTTACTAGTTTTATAAATGTAACCAGGTAGGTATAGTAAAGCAAGTGGCAGTTTCAGCCATGATGCCACAGGCTTGAATCTCAATGTTGCTGGCACATAGCTTCCCAACTAACAACAGATTTCATACCGACTTTTGCATTCCTGAATATTGTCAATGTTTTTATAACTAGGCTAGCTGTTATGTTATTCCAATTTTATATTTCTATTTTCAGACCCAGTTGTGTTCGCAGCTGTTACATCGTCCAGCGAAACCGTCTTCACTGCCCACCAGAGCGGCTGAACTTAACAACCAGCATACCTTAAGTCTGCCATCGGCTTGTAGTCAACTACATCTCTTCACGGTCACCGTTACCGAGGTGAGTTTCAATAAATACATATTAGCCCCTATATCACTTTATTTTTAACGTTGGTCGTTCATGTCAGTTGATTGGCATGTGTTCTTATTGTTATTTGTTCATGATGTACGGACCTAATTACTACATATTTAACCCAGGGCCAATATAAATACAAAATTTTCCTCTAATAATTAGGTCTACTTAAATTAAGTCCACGCACTTTTATTCCTGACCATGCATCAAAATACCAGTCGTTCAATCAATCAATCATTGATACCAAACTTTTTTATTTTCTAGTTGTGGCACGTGGGCTTATTCCACTGGTAAACGGCTCCACTCGCTCATACTTGTCCACCAAGAAAAGTCGTCTGTACCGAGTGACCTCATACAACTCTTCAGTCTTCAGGTGTCGCAGTTATCCAGTTTGGCTCAAGACTTCTATGCTGACACAAGTGCTTCTAGGTAAGATACATTTAAACATTTATTATTATTTATTGTCGATATATGTTTTATTTTATTAGTTAATATTTTTAAATTGACACTGGTTTTATTCCCGAGTGAACTAAGATAGCTGCAGTGTTTGTGTACGGCAGAGACCAGATATCGGTTTATTATGCTTGACCTAATATAGTGATGACAATGAAACCAACACCCAGCCAGTCTTGCTTTTCTTTGGGATTATTTACAAACGTTATTTTTTTAGTTGGGTAGCAAAGTGTTACGAAGGGGGGGGGGGGTTAATATAAAAGCACAGTATATTGGCCTAGAATTATAATCAAGTGTGATCACTGATCAGAAGTAAAGTCTTATGATAAGATGTTTAATAGTCGTTAATTTAATGTTTTCTTCTTTCCAGCTGCCATATTATGGTGTCAGTTACTGGACGAAGCACCGCCTCCCAAAAGTGTCTCTGCCACAAGACTGAGTTCCACTCTTAGACCGGCCCACATCGTGATCCTCTCACTACGAGCAGTGTATATCAGTGTCTATAAACAGTGTACAGTACAAGCAGTGTCCAATCAGTGTCTAAACAGTGTCCCAAACAGTGAACAATCATTGTCTAAACTGAACAGTGTATAAACAGTGTCCAAGTAGTGTCCATGCAGTGTCCAAGCAGTGTCCAAGCAGATCACTTTTGGTAAGCCCCAGTTCATTTCAGTAGTTTTAAACTTCTTATTTCATTGTAGGCTTAAGTCCCTTTTTATGCAAACTAGAGCAGAATGGAGTCCAACTTTAGTTGGAGCAACGTGATCTGATCACTACAAATTGTAGAGTATATCTTTAGCTGAAATGTATTGAATTAGTAGGTATTTTAAAAGTACCATACACTAACTAGATATAATTTAGGAATCCACAACTCATGAGTAGGTTGGCCCACCGTATTATGTTAAATTTGAATCTGGTTGAATCTTGCTAGACATGGATTTTGTGAATTCATCAGTGGGGAAAGGAAAAATTAATCCAATAGCTTAAATCTGAAAATTGTAGGTGTCTGCATTTATAGGCCTACCTAGTAGGCCTATTTATATGCAAACACAATTGTTAAAACTTTTCTGCCCATGTGGCTTGGTCACTTGACCGAAAGAGAAAAGGAAGAGAACTTCTCCAACAGTGATGTGACCAAGAACACGTGGGCCAAAACGTTTTGACAATTATTATGTAGGCCTATGTTTACTCGTCTCATGCAGCCACCTACATATTCAGGAAAGTTGTTGACTCATTTTTCCATTCCCCACTCATTCACTAACCCATCCGAGAGCCCCCATTCCGTTAAATACTCGACATTATGTACATGGGTCATTCTCAAACGTAATGACCATATTGAAAAAAATGCTTGCAAGAAAAAATTATAACATAAAATTGGATGCCTTCTTTAACAATACATTATCCAATAATTTGTTCTTACAGCCCTAAAAGGGTTTATCTAAAAAATCAAAATTTTTTTACATACAAGCATTTTCATCAATCCAAGTGTACGAAAATGTCATGACTGTTACCGGACATAAAAGTGACAATTGATGTAAGAAGTTATTATTAAATCTATATTCATGTGCACAATAGTTTTAGTTACATTATCACACAAAACTAATACATTCAATAAAATATACATTTTTATTTTAATCACTTTTTATAATACCAAAATGTCAAGAATGTTACTCAAATTTCAAAACCTGGTAATTAACTTACTAATAATGGACAAATGGCAAATCTATTTTATCAAGATCACTGTTAGCAATGAAGTATTAATATTATAAATAAGATTAAAAATGTGATTCAGTTATTTTAAACTTTAAATAAGACTTAATTTAATAATTAGCTCGGGTAACGGTGTTGACAAAAAGTAACAGTCTTGACAAAAAAGTTACTTTTCTAACATTAATAATTTTTTTCTAAGATCATGTTGCTTGTTAGTGTACAAATCAGTCAACCTAAAGATAAAATCCATCTAATCCAACAAGTTTGTGTTGAGTTTAAAGTAAAGAGACACTACGGGTAACGGTCTTGACAAAAAGTAACATTCTTGACAAGTGATCACTGAAAATCAATAAAAACAAGTGTTTTGTTACTTTTGAGTATGGCAATGAATTACAACCTCTCCCTTCAAAACACATCTACAGTTGCAGGAAATTAATGCAGTAATCCACGATGCCCTTGGTAATGTTACTTTTTGAAAGTAACATACCTGACAAGTAACATGCATGACATTTCAACTTCATTAATTCATTAGCTGTTAACAATCCCATTTGAAAAAGTAGGGTTATGTTTGCTATGAGCTGGAACTTGATTGTAACTTAACTCAATTGTTAAATAAAATATTAAATACAAATTAAATTGTTTTATCTTGGTAACATTCATGACATTGAATTAAAATACTCACCGTTAAAATGTTTACTTTTCAATTTTAAAGAGTTCTCATGTCAAAACAAACCAAACTTCCATGATGC
This sequence comes from Sweltsa coloradensis, assembly GCA_024449915.1. Classification (NCBI taxonomy): domain Eukaryota; kingdom Metazoa; phylum Arthropoda; class Insecta; order Plecoptera; family Chloroperlidae; genus Sweltsa; species Sweltsa coloradensis. Next base: position 133,262 of record JAMZAV010000840.1, on the reverse strand, counting down.
CATGTCAGGAGCTGTTCTTCTTCTTCTTCTAGATTGATCCACTGCCTTCTTGAAAAATTATTTAAACTCTTTTACAATGGTAACAGTCATGACATTATTATGATTGCCACATTAGGGACAAACACTTTCCACTAGTTATTGTTTGAAAATGTAAATTGTTAAAAAAAGTCACTAACACACAGTTATTAACTGTTATTTCTGCATTAATTCCAATCTAGAGACTAAATAAATTTTAGTCTTAAAGTCAAAACATTTTACAAAAACACTTCTGGTTTTGAGGATAGGGACATGGTTTTAACACATTTTGCAATACCCGACATTGAATTAAAGGTCAACCTTACAAGATAGAAGTGCAAAAATTCATGGAGCTAATAAAAACTATAAGTTTTCTGAAAATGTACAACCAAAATTTATGCAAATCAATATCTTGATCTAAAAAAAAATAATATTAAGGTGGGACAGCACAAGGGTCATTTTATTTGAGAATGACCCACATGGATTTTGTGTTACCGGTACGTATTTATTTATTGGTCTTCATCGTCAACGTCAAAGATCTGAACCGATAGAAGTGATAATAATTAGGGACCCTCAGAAATAGCAAATAAAAAGTTGTAATTTCACCATAAAAAATCTTCAATTTCAGTAGGCTAGGCCCTATATAAACTCAAAGTAAAGGCATTAGAGATGGTCGTGTCGCGTGATTCCTCATGATTGTGCGTGAACGAGAATGCTTTGAATAGGTACCGTGAATTTGCGTGATTATATAGGCCTAACATTAACGCATATCGTGACGCGCGTGACCGTGTGTGACACTAAATGCTCCAGCGTGGAACAAGCCCTTCTCATCCGCGAGGCCAGGCCACCCTCCTCTTAGCTTGCCTCGAGGTGCACCCTGACCTAAAATTTTGCCATGAATACGTGGACACGAGAGTAATAAACCAACAATCTCTTGCAATTTATTGTCTGCCAATCACTGGTATTCATCTCTATTTGTGTGGCTCGTTGGTCTTATGTGTGGCTTGTTGGTGTTGTGGTTAGCGTATCTGCTTTCAATGCAGAAGGTCCAGGGTTCGATTCCCGCTAAGTCAGAAGTTTTTTAACTTCTGATTTGGAATAAAGTCTATCAGTTCTTGTTTTAGGAGTTTGTAAACGGTGACTTTAGTGCCGTCCTAGCAACGAAGCACATAATAAATTCAGAGTTGTTCTGAATCGGCCTTGTTGATTCTGGCGTTGATTCGCGGGTGTTCGCACTGTCCATACCACTGATTGCTATATTTCCTATTAAAAATATCGATCTTTGGTTGGTTATCGCTCACTCGTCGATTGCGTCGGGGCCTACAGGGTTGGCTTGGTCGCTTTGATTTAAAGTCCCCCACTGAAAATCAGTTACGTATATAACTGAGTGGGTAGACTCTAAATAAAAAATTATTTATTTAATTTATTCTCTAGTTAGTTATTTGTTCACCGCTCTCTCGAGAAGAGCAAGTGATGACAGAACATGACCAGATTGGTGGCGATAGGATTAGAAGGGTGCATGCTAAATGCTCCGGACTTAATATACCAACAATTGAGTAATCGTATGTGCGCCTGATTGCTTGATAACGCGAGTAGTTATTCGTGAGTGTGCGTGAGCGATTATAGTTACTTGACATATATTTACGTGATCGTGTGCGAGTTAAATAAAAATTATGTTATTTGTGCGTGAACAGAATTTTATGAGTTGTGAGTGAAAAATTGATCATGTGACCACCTCCAAAAGTCATCATTTCGTCATAAAAATTGCATGGCAATCACTACCTTTCAGCGAAATGAACACGTATTACACATAAACAAATATTTAGGGGATTTTAGGCCATATAGGTAGGTCTAACTAAAGTTTTTATTAGGCCGCAGGCGTGTTTGATAATAATATTTTGAACTTTCATGGTGCCAACTAAAGGCCCTACATTAAAACAGAAATGTTGATTTCAATGCCCAATTGTCAAATTATTTGCATATTTGGGAGCTAAAACTGACAGAATATTAAGAAAAGTTCCCAATTTTGCTCTAATTTAGCAGAAAAACGTGATTATTGCCTTATTTCGCTACTAAATAATAAAACGGTCATTTCTAGCATCGTTTAGTGAAAAAAGTCATTCACGAAATGTCAGGGTTCCTAGAAATAATGAAACACCCGGTTCCCAAATGCGTAGGATAAAGTACGCAGGTAACTGTTGAGCTATGGACTTTTAGTGCGGTACCCAATTCTAGCGTTCCTCCACTTCTTCCCTGTCCTCCCAGTGTCTTATTATCTATCTCTTAGTCTTTACATGTTTTTTCCTTTTCTCTCACGCTTGTTTTATTTGATCCTTCCATTTATCTCTGGGGCCCTCCCCTTTGCACTCGCCCCCTCCTCACTTTTCTCTTCTTAGAATTCCATCTTTCTCCATCTTCTCTAACCATAGGCCTACCACAAAGAATGTCTCTTCCTATTTCGTGTAGACTTTCCACTCCACAATTTTTCTGGTTTTTCTTTGCAGGGTCTACTGTATGTCTTAATTTTGTATGGGGAACAACCCTTTTTTCTTTTTTTTTTAGAAATTTTAGTTCACACCCATCACTCATTTGTAACTCAGGGCTCGAATTTGAAAATATTTAGCACTCGCGGGCGAGTGCTCTTGTAAATTTACTAGTCCGAAATTAAAAGCACTAGTCTATATTCCTACTACAAAGCACTACTAGTACTACTAGGCCTATAACTTAAATACGTAATTTCGTAATAATAATTAATGACGTAATATTTGGCTACCCTTTACAAATAGACCGTGTTGATCTCCTACGTTAGATATCTCACAAACAGAACATCAAAACATCGAATTTAGTTGTTGGTCAAAACGTAGCCACGTGTGTTATAAAAATAAAATAATAAATAAATTTATTTAGAGTCTACCCACTCAGTTATATAACTGATTTCAGTGGGGGACTTTAAATCGAAGCGACCAAGCCAACCCTGTAGGCCCCGACGCAATCGGCGAGTGAGCGATAACCAACCAAAGATTGTTATTTGTAATAGGAAATATAGCAATCAGTGGTATGGACAGTGCGAACACCCGCGAATCAACGCCAGAATCAACAAGGCCGATTCAGAACAACTCTGAAATTTATTATGTGCTTCGTTGCTAGGACGGCTCCAAAGTCACCGTTTACAAACTCCCAAGACAAGAACTGATGGACTTAAGTCCAAATCAGAAGTTAAAAAACTTCTGACTTTGACGGGAATCGAACCCTGGACCTTCTGCATTGGAAGCAGATACGCTAACCACAAGACCAACGAGTCAGAAGCAGATACGCGTTCTTGAAAAAGGCGCACACGGTCATTCTCATATTTTGCATTGTCTGGAGTAGGATTAGGTTTCTGTTTCTTGTTTGGGTTATCAACTCCTTGTAAATACCGCCACATATTTGTTGACCGCGTAGTTTGAAACGTAATGTACGCAATTTATGTTACGGTTCACCAAAAAAATCACTCGCCAGTGATTTCCAAAAGTTACTCGCCCGCGCAACAATACACTCGCCTCGGGCGAGCGTTAAATTCAAGTTCTGTCGTAACTGATGAGAAATAATAGCACAATTTACTCAATTGCAAACTTTATTTCTTAATTTCTCTAACTGTTTAGGCCTACCGTTTACAGCCTCGGATTAGCAATTGAGAGGCCCGGGTTCGATACCCGGCTGAGATGGAGTTTTTAAATTTCTTCACTACATAGGCCTACTATGTCAACTTCTTGTGTGCAATATTTGAAGTGCTGTTGACACAGTCTCGGTGTCGTTAAATTGTACGTTTAATTGATGGTGTGAACCATACAATTTAGCAAAAAGAAAAAAAATTGAAAAAATTGTGTGTACCTTGTAGGATGTTAGCTTTAACATAACAAAGGATATAAAATTCACCTAGTTTCACCTTCAGGTTGCAAGTGAATCCGTTCACCCAGTGGCTAATTTGCCACCCTCCCCTGACCATGACCTGAACTTAAGCTCCCAAAGACTTCACCTTTATCAATCGTAGTTTCCTGCTTCTGGCAGGGGCAGCCTGGGTTTAGCAACCAAATTTCTCCACGACTTTCTATCCTCCCAGTATTGTATCTTATCCACATCTTTCCAGTTCTCTCCTCTTGCCTCCAAGTATCCTACTATGTTATCCTTCCTTCTCTTTCTTGGGCATCCTATCTTCCCCTATTTGTTTTGTATGTCTATAACATCTCAACTGTGTCCTTACTCCTTCCCATCCTCTTCCAGTCTCTTGATCCCCATGCAACTCATCCGCTCCTCAACAGTTCCTGCCACAAACCATACCATACCTACCTTCCCACTTCCGTTCTCAGTACAGGACCCTTATTCTGTTTCTATTCGACAGCTCTCACTTGGGTGAGAAGTGACAACTGCGATTCTGTTTGGTTATCGATATCGAAACATTGCGATATATCGTTCGAAAAAAGTGACAACTTCTCACTGAAATAATTCTTGGTGAGAAGTCAATACGGCTACGTGATTGGTCGAGGCCGGCAAAGGACGGGCGTGGATTGGTCCGTGAAAACTCGGATGAAAACTACTACGCGTACTACGCTTTGTGGCCTTAAAAACTCGACAACAACAACAACATCATAACAATCAAATTCTGAATAACTAGGGCCTAAGTTCCATTGTAGTTTAAAGGTGGTTTAATTATTTTCTGTGCAAGTATTTTACATAAGCAAGGCATATTCCAGTACATTTACGCGTGATATTCCTGTTTCATGTTGGTAGACGGACACCATAACCTAACTTTTAACCCACATCATGACCCATATGTTTACATGTTCCGTAATTATTTTCATCGCCTAAATTCTGCTAATTGAATTGTTCTACATATTTCAACCATCATAGTTTACATATTTTCACGAGGACACTACAATTGTATTCATTTTTAAAACACAAATCTCGTAAAGATATTCGAAGTGCAAATCCAAACATAACCCCACTTTTTATTTAATAGCGCGCATTTTAAATTCCAACCTCCTGATTGGCCAAGAGGTCTCACTTCTCGAAAACTCGCACTTCCGGTCGACATTGATCTTTTTCGATTTCGAATTGTAAACAGAATCGCACACATGAGAGGTGTCACTTTTGGGTGAGATGAGACGTGTCGAAAAAAGTGAAAAGTGAGAGCTGTCGAATCGAAACAGAATAAGGGTCCAGGCCCTAGGTACTCGGAGCAAGTTTAAATGCCAGCGTAAGTGGAATTGGATAAGAATGGGCGTGCCAACTTTGGCAATTAGCATAAACCCAAAACTTACTTCTTTGGCTATGGTATTACTAGCCTACAGGGTAGGCCTACTCTATTGACACAAAAAGGTTTTTACCAGCAAAGATTTAATTGGATGAGCGAAGCGAAGACCAAGACTTCAATTTCACCGATCCCCAAAAAAATTTAGCTTGGGTGTTTTTTTTTTTTTTTTTTGTTTGTTTTTCTGTCCGTTTGTTCTTCGCTCTCTACCGGCCAAACGGCATATGCGATCTTGATGGAAATTTGAGGGGACCTTCGAAATCTCTGAACTTAGACTTGCTACGTTTTTGGGTACAATCGAAGAAATATTTCTCATGAATATCGTACTTTTACGATTTTTTTCCGATTTTTAGTGCGATATTTTCGTGACATTTGGGCTGATTCTGACCAAACGGGTAAGGCTACAACGTTCATATTTCACATGCACTTATGGTGATGTATTGACGTTTGAAAGAAAAAGTTGAAAAAGTTAGCCAGAATCTATAGGCTTGAAATAAAGGTTTTAATTTGAGTTTTTTGAGGTGTAAAATACGCGTTTAAAGTGAAATCCAGGGGCAGCACTGTCGGTGGGCGTAACGTGCATCATGGCCGGCCGGAGTAGCATTAGGAGTAGTTCTTCGCTAAGCAGCTGTGTGTATAAACTGACGATTTGAATGCTCAATAATCAATCGTTGGTGAATGTTGTGATATCTAATTAGGGTGTAAATTAATGTTATGACATTAGTTAGCCTGTTGTGATGTTCAAAGGCATCCTGCAACTCATTGAAATATATTTAATTTCCTTTTCCGAAGAGTCAATTTAGGCCTACTTTTCCTGATTGGTCCTGATTTGATTTCCTACAAAACCAGTTAGTTCCGAGCCATGGTGACAAAATTATAGGAAATTATTTCACTTGCATCCGTTTAATTTTTAAAAGACTAGACCTACAGCCATTTCGTTAACCCATTTATTCGGAAAAAGCTGTTTCCCGTAACCTAACGTACGTCGTTGGTGGTGCTAAACTCGGAAACTCGCAGCTTGAGCCTAGGCCCTCCTACGGAACGCCTAGATCTGTCTGAGAAACAATTTCGTGCTCAAAATTGTTATCAGAATTTTTTCTCCATGGGCGTAATATTATTAGTATTGACCAGCGATAGTTTATATTAAAATAAGTTGCCGAGCAGACTCGAAAATATCAAACAAATGATTGATGTGGTGTGTGTAAACACACGCCCACTTGTAGGCCTAGAAATGAACGAACTCATGACAAGCTGATGCTCCCATCGATGCTCCATCATTACGTGTTTTTAACAATCTTACCATTTTATTTCATTCATAGATAGTTTAAATATGATCTTATATTCTATTTAAACATCCCCTACAATATTTTTCCCCGATTAAACAGACAAAAACATCCTACTCTACCCCGGGTTACTTCAAAATGTTATCGTCCCCGAAGTTCAACTTTCACGCTTATTTTCATTAACATTTTCTTATCTAGGATGTATACGATGTGGCTACAGATATTCCACTCGACTAACAAACTCAATTTCATAAATTGGTGGTGTAGTTTTGCCCGAGTGTTTATTTCAGTCGTGATCCATTGCGTGATCCATTGCAAGTGCCAGAATGCTGAAAAGTTTGTACAAATTACCACGCCTTAGTTAGTAAATACGTGTTTTGATTATCATCCAAAATTTGATTTTCTCAGGTCCTGTTACCCGATTTTGGTTTTGAAAGCAAAAGACACTGCGTCTGGTACATCTAAGTGTGGTCCAAGTTTCATAGTTCTAAGATTTAGGCCTACTGTTTTCTCTGTAGGGCTCAATTTAGCTCCGCGGCAAATTAACTACCTAGCTAGCCAGCCGGAAGGTTTTAGACTATGTTGAGAGTCTTTAACACCGAAAGGGTTGTCATATGGGTTTGATTTTTTTTTTTCGGTAGGTCATTGACTACATATCAGGTCATATACCGAGTTTCAAGATTGTAACTCTTTTGGGGCGGCGTGTGCAGATAGCTGAAAACCCCCCAACTCGGGTAGCTGTATACAGGGCTGCGAGTTCGTCGTCGCCTAAGCATGCGCTTGACTGCGGGCGACGACCGTCGCCCTAAATGCTTCCGCCCCATACCGCTGTGTCTTGAATGGCCTACTACCTTAATTACTAGATACGTGGAAGTAGCATGTTGTGCTATAGAAGCTATTATATCAGTCAAATAATAAGGCATTAATGCAATGCAATACGTAGACTCGCCAAATTGCTGTATTTTAAACTGAAACCGATGTTTGTAAATATGTATTTTTAATACTTTCAAACAATAGGCCTACTCTTACTTTTGTATCAAAATTTAAATTGAGTTTTTTAATGTAGGATAATCCTTTGAGACGTTATTTAAAAATATCAACGTGCAAATTAATCTCATAAACAAGTTATTGAAGTTGACTACTAAAATAGATGCCACAAAATGCTGCAAAATTGTTTAGTTAAAAAGTTGCAAAGTTAATATTCAAAATCAAGATGCTACTTTCCCGTATCTTTATTTAGTAGAAGCCTGGCCCCCAGTCCTTCCTCCAGATGCTATTCTGCATCTAGGCCTTATATTCTTACCAAAAAAACAAATGATTTCAATAATAGAAACCCTAAGATCACTCATCCCCTCCACTACGTCAGACCTGGCCCCAACTTCCTCCGGCCTTACTAATCACATCCAACACATTATTCCCCCCACTATTCCCCCCTCCCCCCCCTACACACCCATGTACAGCTCCCAATAGCAACAGTTTGTCGAATGACACATTAATAAAAACTAAAGGGTACCGGTATTGATCTATAAACCTTTGTGCATCACCTTTGTTTGGGGGGGGGGGGGGCAAAGTCGTCCAAAAACTTGTATCGATCGGAGGTCATGTTGGTCATGTTGGTTTTTATCGTGAAACCTTACGCGGGCAGACAGAAAAGTGACACAGTCCCTACAAGCAAAGTCTGTCTTCCTACCTCTCCTTACAATACACTCAAGAAATTTGCAAATCTCCTGCTGTAAGCTGTAACTAACACTTTTTTCAATTCATTTCAATTTTATTCGTAGGGTACTGTTTCTTTTACAATATTTCTTATTATCCAACATACAAAACAAGTTACGTACCATACAGAGTAATTTATTGGATGAGCGTAGCGAGCGTAGCGAGCGAAGCGAAGATTCCATTTCACTACACTGGAGAAAAAAATCCGGAATGTTTTTTTTTTTTTTTTTTTTTTTTGTATTTTTGTGTGTTTGTTAACACGATTCCGGCTAAACCGATACTCCGATTGCGATGAAATTTTATGGAGGCCTTCGAAATCTCTGAACTTAGAACTGCCACGTTTTTGAGCGTAATCGGGAATTTTTTTCTCATAAAAAACGCAATTTTACGATTTTTTTCGATTTTTAAAAAATTTCTTCGACTTATAACACCTACATGCTTTATCCGATTGTAATGATTTTTTCACAGAACCTTAATTTTATGAATTAAGATATTCGTGTGAAATTTTAGCATAATCGAAAAATTATTTCTCATGAAAATCGTAATTTTACGGGTTTTTTCTTTTTTAAAACAATTCTTTGACTTATAACACCTAGGGGAGAGGGGGCACATGTGGACTGATTTTTTCATTTGCTCATAAAAGACCCAAAATAAAAGTTTTTTTAGATTTTCCTTTTGTAGGTGATTTGTTGGGTCTTTACCATGCATTTAACACTAAAGTCATTTTTTTCATAATTACATTTGTACTAGAACTTTTTATTTTAAAATGTATTACAATTGTCCACATGTGCCCCTCAAGGGGCACATGTGGACTGCCTAGGGGCACATGTGGACACATTATAAAAGTACCACAAATGAGGTAATTAACATTAATTTAGGCTTAAGACAATTTAAGTTTAATAATAATAAGCCATTATAATAGTTTATAATGAAGTAAATAAAGTTTATTTGATATTGTAATCTTTAAGATCTACAGAAAAAGCGAAATTTCCAGCGGCTCGAGCTGTACCGCCAACCAAAATGGTTCTGGTAGCTTAGCAATGATATCGTCACGGTCACTTCCGTTTGATCCTCACTCTCGGGAAACTTAAATTGGTTGTTGCCAGTGTTTTTGCGAAGCCACTTGACTAGCAAAACTTCACGTGATACAACTTTCTCAATCCGCCCTACATAAAAGAGTTTAGTTTTTTTAGTGTGAAATTTGGCAAGGACAAATTCATTCGCACAAAGAGTTTCGTCATGAAGAAGTGTGGGAAGCTCAACGTTCTCTTCGTCAGAAAGACTGTCTATTCCCATATCTTCATCATCTAATCCAAAGCTAGCTTCCGATTCAGAACTAGAGTCTGTAGGCCTGGGCACAAACACAGTTTGATTTTTAAATTTCAATTTTTTTGCAGTTGCACTTTTACGATTGAGCTTAGCAGCTCTGAGGATTGCATTTCTTGGAGTCGATTTTTTCTGGTGTATCCGTATACACTCTCGATTTCCCTTTTCGACTTTGTACTTGACGCTTCCTTGGCTCGGCTTTTTGAAATGGACGAACAGTCTCTGGCGTCAACTTTGTAGGCACAGGGTGTACACTTTGTAGGTCTACTGACGTTGAAGGCTCATTTGGCTTAAGCCTACTGGTGGAAGCAATAACTTCATCTACAGGCCTACCTAAAAGTGCAAGCAAAAACACATAAGAATTTTGTTGAGTTGGCAAGTCTAATTAAAGGAGGAATATTTTTGATGAACTTACCTTCTTGCAGGCCTACAGCTGTTGCTTGTGTTGCAGTAGCATTTGTAGTAGCGGGATCTAAACGATCTGTCACATAGGATCCCATGAAATCTTCGTCTGAAAACACTAGCTTGTTTACAGGCCATATTCCGGGAGTAGAGAATGATTTTGTGATGTTATGAACAGTGAAAGATTGTAAGTAGGGCCTGGCTGTAAGTTCTGCAACTCATAAATGGTTATTCTCTTGATTTACTGGTAGCCACCCAGTCATTGAAAGCCACTTTCAAACTTTCCCTTAAATGGACCAAACACTGCCACGTCCAGTGGTTGAAGCCGGTGCGAGCAATGCGGGGGGAATGAAACCATAACTATTCCGTTGTCTCTGGCATACGATATTGCATCAAGTGAACAATGGCTTTCGTGGTTATCAAGAAGTAACAATATTGGATTATTCTTACTAGAATGTGTGAAGATATGGATATGCTTCAAGACATCAACAAATATTTCAGAATTCATCCAACCGCTTTGTGCTGCTCGGCCCATACTGCCTTCTGGAGCACCTTTCAAGAAGTTGTCTTTGTAGTTTTTCCTGGGGAAAACATAACAAGGAGGAACTGTATTACCGGCAGCAGAAATAATGCCGCAAAACGTCACTAAATCTCCTCTTTCAGCGGAGACTGCTTGGCCAACTTGTTTTTTTACCACATTTGGCAATTACACGAGGACTTTGCTGCACTGTTGTTACACCGGTCTCGTCGATATTAAAAATTCTCTCTGGTGTAAACTTATATCTTTTCATAACGTCATCATAATTGTGGAAGAACTCGGCAACATTAGTTTTATTAAAACCGGTTGAGCGTGCGAGACTTGTATTCTCAGGTTTACGCAGGGAAAGATTGGGATGACGTTTTCATGTAACTTTTCATCCAGTCCACTCCACTTTGTTTCATTTCATTCCATTTTTCCGGAATCTCTTCTTTAGTATAACAGCGTAATCATATGCGAGAGTTTCTTGCCTGCTGATAGGTCAAACCATAATGCATGCTTGAAGATTTTAAAAAATAATCTTCAAGATCTTTTTCCTCTGCAGTAGAAAATACCTGGTGACTCGTATATTTCGACCCATAACGGCCCAAGTCAGGAGGCCTATCGATCTCCATATCACTATCGTTTCCCGAATCGCTATTTACAGCGGCAATTCTAGCCCTTTCCTGTTTGACTCTCTTAAAAAGCATAGACTTTGTCAGATTGTACCTTGTTGCAGCCTCACGTATAGGTACGTGATCAATTATACACAGGCAGTGGCCTTCGATACATCTTCTTCCACTATCGAGGAACGCTCCGTTTTCCTTACGTAATTCCTGACCATTCTGAAAGCAAGTTAAATATTGCTTAGACTAATTAGTCTACCCAGATATCACACTCCTAGTCTTACATCAGCTTTAAAGTCTCCAATGACTTAGGAAGCCTACTTAGGGATAGGGCCTAACTTTAAAACTAGGCCTAAGCATGGGCCTTAAACTGGTCCAAAGCCTAGGCCCAATAACTATTACTGTAGGGCATAGCCTACAAATAAAATAAGTCTAGACTTACTTCAGAAGGTGTACATTGAAGTAATTATTGTTTTAAAGGCATTTAACCATAGAAATACATTGTCCACATGTGCCCCCAAAATATGTCCACATGGTGGCTTAAAACCATATTCACATTCCAATTATTTTCTAAATTCCATTTAAAGGTTAGAATAAAAACAATACTTGATTAATAAACTTCATGAATGTATGTTTTTAGAATAATATAACTCAAATTATAAACAAGCTTATTAGAGTGGATGCTAACAGATATAAAATGTTGGCCAAACTTACTTTCAGGAGCCCAGAAATGTGATGTTGTATTCCTCTGCCATACAGCTGTGGAATGATGTGAAACTTGCTAGGAATTGTAGAAACACAGTTTGCACCACACTTGATTTTTGCGGGAATTTTAAAACAAGTAGAACATCCTTATATTAGCTTGTCCACATCTGCCCCATGTCCACATGTGCCCCCCTCTCCCCTACATGCTTTATCCGATTGTAATGATTTTTTCACAGAACCTTATTTTTATGAATTAAGATATTCGTGTGAAATTTTAGCATATTCGAAAAATTATTTCTCATGAAAATCGTAATTTTACGGGTTTTTTCTTTTTAAAACAATTCTTTGACTTATAACACCTACATGCTTTATCCTATTTTAATGATTTTTTTACAGAACCTTCATTTCATGAATTAATATATTCGTGTTAAATTTGAGCGCAATCGAATAATTATTTCTTATGAAAATTGCAATTTTACGATTTTTTTCTTTTTAAAAATTACGATTAATTAAAAAATTAAGTTAATTTTTTATTTTATTTAGTTTAATTTAAAAAAATTAAGTTAATTTTTATTTAATTTAATTAAATTAAAAAAAATCTTCGACTAAGTAATGAATTTTTCACAGAACAACAGAAAATCCGCGTAACACATGGCAGCTCAATGCACCATATACGCTCATCCAACAACGCGGCGGGACTTAAGCGTTTTCCTAGTAATAATAGGGTTTACATAGCATAGCAGAAATGTACATGGAGAGAAAGAAAGAGTAAAATCCTGAAGGATTCGTGTGTGGGCAGTTTTTAAATTGTTTCGTGGGAGGCAGGACGAGTAATTTGTACGTAACTGTACCGGGCACGTAACAAAAACAAACCCCTATCCCCAGCACAGCACTACCCCCTCCAACCTATTCAACCCCCCCCCCCCCCCAAATCCAAAGAAAGTCTTCTACATCATTTCAACCACCTCATCAAACTAAAGAAGTCTAAGATGATAAAAGAGTCAATACCTACTATTAAAATTGTTGAATGATAGCAATTATCGTAGAAGTTTGCGTCGATTAAGAATTGAACCCAGAACTTGGGAATTTAGGGCCAAGAATTTATGGTACCGGTAAGTAAAATTCTTATGTAGTAATTTAAAATGGTAAATTTCGTGTTGAAAAAAACGGGTAAAAGTCTGGATTTCGGTAAATAAAACAACAAAGTTTCGGTGAAATAAATTGACGTAAACCACTACTGGTACCGGTACCGTATATTAACAGTTCTTCTAGGCAAATCCTTCCACTTTTGTATCTAGGGCTTACCTTCTCCTGTGACATTCATGTCAATAGAGTCCATGTTGACTAACCCAACCTTGGACACCGGCGCAAAATACGTGAATTTGAGCGGATTTTAAGTTAAAACACATAAAAATTTCTTTCTTAATTAGTGATAAGAGAAAAGGTGCCAATTTTGAGAGAACATAGTTTTATTGGCCTGACAAACATAATTCGATAAAAATGACTTCCTTGAAGAACAAAACCATTGTCGTTAAATTGAATCTTACACATGTTCAGCCTATTTTTCAATTGATTATTTCTTGTAGGTTTAAACCGCAACGGATTTTGCGCAAAATGTTCAATGTACGCTAAAGATTGGTAGCGGATGTCTGTTTTGAGGAGCTCAGCGGGAAGCTGTCCGCTCGCCCACATCCTGAAAATGTACCACTAGAAATGCTGACCTTTCCACACCTTACAAAAACCGCGGTCGTTTTCGGCAGTGAAGGAGCAGAGACTCGAACCCGGGACCATAGATATCTTAACACCTATAGTAGGCTAGATACGCAGTCTCCAATACCTCCGCACAGGTGCGAGTGTACCAAATTGAAGCGTCAATCTCACCCATTCAAGATGGCCGTTTGGCGTTTTAATTTATGCTTTTTTAATGCAATTAAGTAGGTACTTTACTGGATTGTTTGATATGGTTTTAGCTTGTGCAGCGTGGTATTGAACAAATAGAAACAATGCAAAGTTATTGCATAAGGGAATTTAGTAATCATTTGGTGTTAAAAGTCTGATATGCTCACCTGCCAAACTGGCGGCCATCTTTAAAAATATTTTTTCGTTTAATTGCTCCCATCTAATTAACATGCAAACTCACCCGTTCAAGATGGCTTTCTCATTGTCCCGGAAGTGGACCGCTGACTGCTAGTCTAGCCAATTATATGGGATGTCTATGCCCGGGACCCGGCTCGTTTTCAGCTCAATCTGCTTAGCCGTTCTGGAGCAAACTCACTCGTAGACAAAAACACAGATCTTGTTCAGTTGAATTGTAGACTTGAGTCGCTGCAACCCTCGTCTAACTAAACTAGCCAGGCCTTTTTCACACTTGTTAACTACAAAATTGTATCAAATTACTCAAATAAACTAGTGTCGATCTCTTTCTTAAAGAGTTCAGACCCAAAATTCCACTCTCGCTTTCCCAACCTGTCAACCCTTCTCCAATCTAAACTAAACTAGCTGGTTGGCCTTTTCCACAATAATTGTAGGCCCTAACTTTATTGAAAACAATTTGTTTATTATTAATTCCTTTGACAAGACTATAAATCAGAAACAAAATTGTATCAAATAGTCTAAACACAAATTGAATCACAAAAAATAAGCTGGCAGCAAAATTAGTATTTATTTTTTGTAACAATAGGTTAGGCCTATAAGGAATTATTAAATTGCTGTTTTTAACTCTAATTCAATATTTTCAACCATTAAGGGCCATTCACAACCAACTTAGTAGCTAACTTAGCCTCTAACTTAAAGGTTTGTCTTATGGAAAACAACACGTCTGTTCATGACCAAACTTAGCCTTTAACTTACATTTATCAGCAACCGAATGTTTGCAAACTCCAAGGTTTTACTTAGCAGCTAACTTAACATTAAGCTTTTAACCAATCAGAGAGAGACTCGAGCCGACAATTTCCGGTCATATCCGATTGAAAACGTAAACAAACAGCAAAAATGGATCCCAAGAAACATCAGCTATTGTTCGATGAAAAGCTATTGAACGAATTCATGAAAAGGCCACTGCTATATGTAAAATCTTCGTCTTTATACAAAGATAAGAATATAAAAGAAAACATTTGGCTATCGATTGGGGCAGAAATGTCAACTGACCGTCAGTATTATTAACGTTTATTGCGGTACTAGGCCTAGCCCCCAGCTAGGGCTAGGCCATGTGAGGTTATGTAAGGCTTACGTCACGTTGTCTTAAATAAATACGTTTATTATTTTTACCATCAATTATTGTTTAATAAACTGTACAGTCTATAGTCAATCAATTCTATAATGCTACCTAAGTAGAGCTAGGCTAGGCCTACTTACTGAATGCTGAATGTTATTGTATGTCAAGCATTGGCGCGATAAAAGTAAACACTGCAAATCTGTGTTGTGATTGGTTTAAAAACATCTATCATGCACAGCCATCTAAAGTTAGAGGCGACGGTATGGCTGTAAAGCACTCTGCCACGAGCAACATCTAGGAGGCAGTGGCTGTTAAGTTAGCGGCCTAAATATCTATCATGAACAGCAACCTAAAGTTAGAGGCTAAGTTAGCTGCTAAGTTAGAGGCCTAAGTTGGTTATGAATGAGCCTTTATTAGGCCTAATATTCATTTCCCCAACCTTCCTCTAGCTAAGCTGTACATCATTGTCGATTTTTGAATTCCTACATTACAGTATTGCTTTTAATGCCGTTGCGTACATTCCATATTCCTGGCGAGTTTTAGGATTATTTCAAAACTATTCAATGTCTATGTCACTGCAGAGTCCATAAAAATGGCCCGTCGTAAAAAATTCGTTGCTTGGGTAACCGCGGACTCTCCACATTTCATTTTATAAAGAACGGGAAAAAATACAAAATTTTCAAAGAGTAGGCTACCTATATGGTCTTAGTAAATTTTTTGGACAAAAAACTTAAGTGATGGTAGAGTGAAACAATTTAGTAGTGTGTATATGCGGTAATGAGTTAAAAAACGACAACAGTTGACTCGCAATTCAAATTGCAACAAAATAGCTGGCGTCAAAATCCAAAGTAAGTCAATTTTCATAAAAATTGGAACATATTTTGTGATTTAGTAGCTAATTAAATTTTTTTCACCATTTGTCATTACCTCAACCTTCCTATAGCTTAGCTGTCTGTGCACTCAGGCTCGAAATGTAACAATTGCCTAAACGGAACGCCCTCGTTGTAGTCACTTTAGGCGGTGCAGCTGGGGTCTGGGCGAAGCCCCAGCCGCCGGAGGCTTTTCGGCGAAGGCGAAAAAATTTTCAAAGATTTTTATTCTTAAACGCCTATAAACACGTTAAAATCAACACAAAATTGTAATCTAACGATTTTAAAACTTAAGTAAAAAACTCTCAAAAATAAGTTTCTTTACATGAATTTCATCAACATTGTGACTTGTGAGTAGTACAACTATGTATGCAGGCACAAACGCACAACTTTTCTTATGCTCAAATATTTTTTTTCTCAAACTCGATTGCTGAGTCTCTTTGGTTTTACCATTTGAAATTACTGAACATTCTAGCACATTCTAGCCATGGTTTTGCAATTCGTAAATTTTTCTCGGCAAATATTCCCAAGTGTTTGGTTCTCTGACATACTGAGCAACCCAAAGCTTTTTTTTACAATTAACCAATTATTATTTGTTTTGAAACTTTCAGGCTGACCTTTGTTCCAGCAATCTGTTAAATCACTGTCATTCGGTTTAGGTGCGTCTTCGTTTTCTCGTTCTCGCTCATCCGATTTACTCACTTTTGAAGAGGACGAACTAGAACAGGAACTTTCGTCTTGCGAAGTGTCAATTTTTCTTTTCTGCAACCAGTTAGTTATAGTGGAAGTAATTTTTTAGAACACACGATACGATGCACTGCACATTTCTGATCGAGACTTACAACGCACTGACCGGTGCGGTAGCAGCTACTTGTCGACGTGAACAGATACGTCCGTGTTACACTGACCATTAGGTCCATTACACATTATCCAAGTATCAAGTAAAAGGGTTGGGGGTTGTCATGTTGTGTAATACGTTCTCAGCGGGTGGAAGGGACAGACAGCGGACAGAACAATAAACGCGTAGCTTGACCACCAATGGTCATATTCTTTGAATTACTACCGCAAAGGAAAACATTGGCACTATAGCTATTGCTTGCAATATGGGCTTTTATAACGCAAAACCTTCTCGAGAAATTGAATAAAGATAATATTAGCCCTTCGCGTTCAATAGCGAGCCGGAACGCAATTTTTTATCTTTTGACGAAACGGAACGATAACATGTACACGAAGCACGAACCGGAACAGCGTTCCGGTGCGTTCCGGCTCATTCCGAGCCCTGTGTGCGCTATTGTCCATTTTCCACTGGCGATTACCACAGTTTCAATGCCTTCCCATATTCCTAGCGAGTTTCTTTGTGTCTGTGGTCACAGTGCGTACACAGCAACATTACTCTTCGTTGGAAGTCAACTATTGGCAACAAGAAAATTAGTATCTAGACCGGTGGCTTTTTATCATCAATGAAAACAAACTCTTGATCTAGCTCCCATCATGTTGGGTGGGAAGGAGTATCCCCCACCTAGTTCCTACTGCCTGACTTACATTTTCCTCAAACCTTTAAAGATCTTAATTGTACAGTTATCTAATTGTTCCTAGGGATGTCAAAACGATGAATTAGGTACTACAAATCAAAATCGAGGCCTGTTGATCCGACATTAAAAAAATAGACGGCAAATTTGTTATGACGTCAAATCAATAATTTTTTGCATTATTTTTCATGTTAATCAAGTAGCCTATACAGTACAACTGAAAAATAAATTTGTTTTGGCCAACTTTCAATTCAAACTGCATCATTCCTTCCTATAGTTCCTTGCATTAGCAGACACAATTGTCAATGTTATGTTTAGCTCGGAATGCTCCTAGTTCAAGCAGGCCTGAATGTAACTAGTACTAAACAAAAGTGTAGGATCAGGTTATGTATTTGACTATCGTTCGTGACACAAATAATAACAAATGACGTAGGCCTACCTATAAAATTGGTCTCCAAATATTTAGCAGAGATATAGTCCCAAAATTACTCGTTAATTTATTTCATTTATTTAATGTATCTATTCAGCTATAAAAACTGATTTTTTCCCCTTGCCAATATCGCATCCAAAATATTATCCCCCTCCCCCCCCAATAGCCCTGACCCTCCTCTAAAGCCTGCTCGATGCTACCTAACAACACTAATTAACAGATTGTCGAAGAATGATACACAGATGAACCTCGTACAATGAGCTTTTGGCATTGTGCCGGGTGCGAATTTGTTTCCTTTTTGAGGAGGATAACTCTGTCCCGCTGTCGTTTTGTTGGGGGGAGGGGGGGGGAAGTAATATCACCCAAAAACTGCATGCGAGTTTGCAAATGTTCGGTTTATGCTGAAGGGACAGAAAAGTGATGGTATTGGAGAGCTTTGCTCCCGATCATGCCCATTACTGCTTCCTACCTTCTCACTCCCAAGGTTGTCAGAAATTTGCAAATCCGCTGGTGTAACCAGCACCCTACCCCTAGAACCCACCACTACCTCCTCCAACCTATGCAGCCCCTGGTGACTCATACGATCATGGCTTAGGTCCGCTGTGTATGTCACTAGGACACTGGTTCGAATCCCGCATAAGGCATGTTTTTTTTGTAGGCTAATTGTCCTTCACCCTCATCTATCACCACTCACTTGGTAGCAATACTGCAATAATAGAGACGTTGAGCAACGAAAATCAATCAATTCTCCAATCTTTTCATAACCCCCCCTCTCAAGTATCCTCAGGTGAACATCTCCCATGACATCTATGCAGCAACCCCCCCCCCCCCCTCTTAAAGAAAGTCTATAATGCATAATTTCAAACAACTTGTCTACAGAAATCCAAGTAGGCCTACCTAGCAACATGACAAAAGATTGAATAATAAAATGCATCCATCTGACTGGCATTTCGGAGACCCGGGTTTGATACCCGGCTGAGATTGATATTGTAATTTCTAGATTTGTTTCCATATCCATGTTTGATATTATAGAAGTGTTCTTATCCATGCTTGACAACCTTGCAAAGTTTCACAGCTTCTGGAAATGCTCCCAAATCATGTCTAATAAATATCTTCCCCTCGTAACACTTTCTTACGGTATCTTTCGTGTGTTTGAGCTCGCGTTTCTTCAATACTATTTGGAATGAATTTTTATTTACTACAATTTAGAAATTAAAAAAAGTCCGCTCCGACCAGGATTTGAACCCGGGTCTTCTGCATTCCAGACGAGCGTCTTAACTACTAGACCATCAGGACGGGTACATTTTAATTTCTGAATTGTAGTTTCATTATACATCTGAACGGACTTTTTTAATTTCTAAATTGTAGTAAATAAAAACAATTACACCTAGGGGAGTGTTTCCCGACTAACCAAATCGAGAAATGGGAATGAATTATCGTTAAATAATCGGTAATTTACTTACTTTACTTTTTGTTTATGTCCCTGGTTATAAAATCTGATAAGACCAAGTTGCTTTGTAGGGAAAATATTATTGAATTTAATGTTTAGGGTATTGAAAAGATACATTACATGCACTTCCTATGCTTATTGCCATATCACCTCTATAACTCGTTTAAGGAGTTGGTGTCATAGTAATCATTTGACATTTTGCGATTTCGTCAATCGATTTCACACTATTTTGTACCAAAGTAATTTGAATTTGATGTAACTTTTTGAGATATTGAATCTAGTTCACTCTGTCTGGTAGCTAGTCGCGTTCACGCGTTGTAATAATGAAGTCATCATCCGTTGCCATTTTCCGCTTTTGACAGTCTGCTTGAGTTATGCAATCACAGTTTTCTACCTTTTTCTATTCTCTCACATCTTTACAGCTCTCTCCTCTTGCCTCCAAGTCTTAAGTCTCTTGCTATGGTAGTTTTCCATCTTTTCCTTGGCATTCCCAATCTTCTTCCTTCCAAAGTAATTTTTATCTCTTGCTGAATTGTATGAAAATTCCCGAACTTGTAGTTAACTAGGGACTATCTAAAGAGTTCAGACCCAAAATTATACTTTAATATTATAAGTTTGATTAGATAAATTGCAAACAAAAACGTATCAAATAGTAAAGACAAATTAAATTGCAGAAAATAAGCTTGCATCAAAATTTAAAAAATAGTATTCCCTCTTACATTAAAGAAATTCATAAATTTTGTATTTTGTGGGTTAAATAATTTTCCCAAATTGCCAACTTTCAGTACCTCAACCTTCCTCTAGCTTAGCTGTAAGCCTACATCATTGCCCATTTCCCACTTACGATGACTATAGTTTGTATACCTTCAATACAATATAGCTATTCATGCCGTTGCGTACATTCTTTATTCCTAGCAAGTTTTAGGATTATTTAACACGCGATCGCCGCCCTTGGGGTCGCGATCCAAAATCTATAAGTCAGTCTCTGCAGAGTCCATAAAAACAGGCCTTTGTGAAACAAACGGAACTGATGGTAGAGCGAAACTATTTTGTAGTATGTGTGTGTGGGGATGGTTTAGTTGATAAACAGTGTCTGTTGACTCGCAACTCCATGGCCATTTATAAGCCACAGCAGTGGCCATAAAATTTTGATTTTGTGAACTAAATTTAATTATTTAAATTGCAAACTTTCATTACCTCAACCTTCATCTAGCTTACCTGTACACTAGAAAGCTTCGCAAACACTTTTTTTAGTCGCGTTGATGGATGAGCTTTTTTGTAAGTTTTTAGTTTACGTGGGACCACTTTTCCTTTGCAAGTGCTTTTTGAATGCATTGTTGGTGATTGTTGTCAAGTTTTGAATTGAAGTCTTCGCTTTGCTCATCCACTATCATTTCCACTGCCATCATAGTTGAATGCCTCCTTAATCCGTCTCATCATATTCCTAGAAAGTTTTAGGATAATTTCATCAACACCACACCTACTTCACAGTCAAAGTTCACTACAGAAGGTGTTGGTCTTAGCGATAGCCCTCTTTGTATCTGTGGTCACAGTGCGTTGGAAGGTCGCGTACCATTGGCAAGGAAATGAGAATAGGCAGTGTCACTGTATCGTAAGTCGTAACGGAAAACTAACGCTTCATTAACTAATTCCCTTCGTGGATAGGCAGGAAAGTTCCCCCACCTGGTTCATACCACCTGACCTCAATTATATTTTCCCATACATTCTAAGGGTGTGTCTGAATTATGGTCCAAGTCCAGGTCTAGGTCCAAGTCCAACTCAATGCTAACTCCTATACTAGCCCACAGTAGAGCTACCTGACGGGAAAAGTCAACACTACCTAAAGTTAGGTTAGGTGTTTATTCCAGAGTCCTTTGTAAAGTAGTTGATTATTAAAAGTATTCGTACATCCAGTAAAAACAATTAAATACGTGATAAAAACAAATGCAACTTGAATGTTTACCTCCAATTAAAAATGCATTCATTTGTTGTTTCGCTCATTGTCACCGTCAGCCATTTTGAATCGGACCTAAAACGAGTGTACACTTTCGATTGCTCGGTCCATTTGCCGACTTGGACGAAGAATGGACCTAGACTTAGACTTTTCAGACAGGACTTCAATTGCCATTGACAGATAATTAGTACCTTCTACGTTGTAAGACGTGGATTTGAATTTGGACCTAGACCTGGACCTGGACCAGACTTAATATTTTCAGAATCATGAACTTTTCTTGAGATGCTCAACAATTGATACAAATCAAAATCGAGTCCTGTTGAAACAATTGAAACAATTGAATAAAAAATAATGTAACAAATTTGCTAGGCCTATTTGTTTTCGTTTTTACTAGGAAAACACTCAGTTGGAGGCGTTGATAAGCGAGCACGTGCTATACAATTTGTTGATGGTCCTAATTTCAACCTGATCTGAATCTTCGTGCAACCGCAATCATGAGCCAAAAAAGCTCCAGCTTCGTGCGACTTTTCGTTGCCATGGTAACGTTACTTTTGTTCAAATGTAATTCCCATCTACACTACTTATCGGATCAAAATAAAATTAACATATTCGTGACCGGACGGACATTCTAAATGATTTGGCTACCTCAGATTTTGTCGCCGTTTAGTTTAAAAAAAAAAAAAATCGATTAACTTTAATGTAACTTTTTAAGTTTTTGAACGATTTTGCCACAAAACTAATGGCATTCAATCCTGATCGAAGCTTGCGGATGGTCCAAATTTCATCTCGATCCGAACCACCGTTGGATTGCTATCATGAGCCAAAAAAGCTGCGCGACTTTCCGTTGCCATGGTAACGGTACTTTGTTATAATGTAATTTCCATCTACACTACTTATTGGATCAAAATAAAATTAACATATTCGTGACCGGACGGACATTCTAAATGATTTGGCCACCTCAGATTTTGTCGCCGTTTAGTTTGAAAAAAAAACTTTCAATTAACTTTAATGTAACTTTGTAACTTTTGAACGATTTTGCCACAAAACTAATGGCATTCAATCTAGTACAAAGCTTGCGGATAGTCCAAATTTCAACTCGATCCGAACCTCCGTTCAAACGTTATGGCGAGACATGAAAAAAAAAAAAAATACAAAACAAAGCTAGTGACTATTTTTTCCGGCAGAGTCAAATGAAAATGCTCGCTTAATAAATTTCAATTTTTGCATATGGATAACTGAAAAATAATCTGTTTTGAGTGTCTTCTACAGAAAAACATAAAACGGAAATAATTCCTTCCTAGTTCCTTGCATAAGCTGACAGGATATTATCTCTGGCCATTCACTCCCTAGTTGAGGCTTCCCATTCAGAACAATAGCATAATCTGAACAGATTATATTCGGCTCTTGATCGTTATTTCGTGTTCAAACAGTTCTGTTTCTCTTGGTCTTCTTGCATGATTACACAAATAAAAGCAAATTAAGGCTGTAAATAGGGGTTTAGTTGTGATATGATCCCAAAAATGCTTGTTAAGTGTTTTTGATTGCGTACTTTGGCCGTGTGCATTTGAATGCCATTTCAAAACACTTAATCCACTTTTGGACAAAAACGGGAAATAAAATACTTAGTTTTTCTTGTTGAATACGCATAATTTTCTTCACTACAGCCTTTGATTATGCAATACATGGTTCAAAATTAGGCAAACAAACTTTCTCTGTCTTTTTGACCATTCTGTTCCAAGGATAAACAGAATCAAGCATAATAATTTTAATTTCATAGCTAGGAAGATTTCACAACGTCAAGTACCTTCCTTGGATCCCTGTTCCCTAGCTATAAATCATACCCTACATTAGGCCCTACATCATCTCCCCTTTAAACCATTCTGACGTAGGTGGCGACATTCGAGCCATCTACAAAATTTATTATTATTGGAATTAGTTTTTCACTCAGTTGAAATGGTTATAAATATTGATGTTTAAGCCCTTTTCTCCGTGCAAAGTTGTCGAACACGATTAACAACGCTTATTCAAGGGCTTCACTCGCACAGTTTGCATTAAAAACTTGTCACTTGCTCAATTCAGATCCTACGCAATACGTAATGTAGGTTCTGTTTATTACAGCTGCGTTAAAAAAAAAAAATACATTCCTAGGTCGATGGATTTTGTTACTTGACGTCTGTATTGTTAAAAGCTGGGTCCTATGCAATAACATAATACAGGTTCTGTTAGTTACGCAAACGTAATTTTTTAAATACATTTATAGGTCGATAGATTTTATTACTTAACGTCAGTATTGTTACGTCTGTCTCTGTAGTGTGCTATTTGTGACCTAGACGAGGGATAGATGAGGATGAAGAATAATGACACAAAAACTCCATGTATAAAATACAGGATTCAAAGTTCAAACCCAAGACCCTTAGTGATAGCTTAGGACCAACGAGGTTTATATTTTAGCCATTGCCAAGTATGACGGAACTTATTTATTTATATTGTATTTAATAGATTACTTTTTATGGAAAGTACAAATTAATAATAAATGTTGGTTAGGCCTGGATGTACCAAAAAACGTTCACTGTTTGTGTTTGTTAGTTTTTATTTCCATCTCAGCTCTTTGCCTCATTTCAACTTGGCTTGATTGTAGGGTTGCAAACTTAGTAATTGATGGTTTCTTCGTCTCCCTTTTGCAACGGTTAAAATCAGTAAGTTTATGTTCCAATAGGCCATAGCAAAGTTTTGTCCTACTGAAAGACCTAAGATTAAGCATTTTTCTTTAAATTCCTACTATCATTTACAATTGATTAGTGATCCATTGCACAAACATTGATTCTCTCCCCCCCCCCCACACAGACAAAATTTTAAATACACAACACACGCTCATAACCACATTAAAAAATATGAGTACAGTAAGCATAGCCAGATGATCGAGGTTCGAGTCCCAGACAGGCTGATTTTCAAGTACATAACATACAACAAATGTACACAACCACTTTAAAAAAATCACTACCACCTAAATAATTAAATTTTAACACTTTATTATAGTAGCTCAACCTACAAAATAGTAGTTTGCATAGCCAGATGATCTGGGTTCAAATCCCAGACAGGCTGACTTTCAAGCTCACAACAGACATATACAACCACTTTCCAAAAACATGAACAATTAGTTTTAACTTTTAACACTTCCTTAGTAGCTCAAGTAACAATATAGTAGTAGTTTGCATAGCCAGATGATCTGGGTTAAAAAATAAAAACACAAGACAGACTAACTTACAAATACACAACACACACAACAGACATATACAACCACTTTCCAAAAACAAAAACAATAAGTTTTCATTATAGTAGTTCAAGCAACAATAGAGTAGTAGTTTGCAAAGCCAGATGATCTGGGTTAAAAACACAAGACAACTAACTTTCAAATAGGGCCTGCACAACACACACACACAACAGACATATAGGCCTACAACCACTTTCCAAAAACATAAACAATAAGTTTTCATTATAGTAGTTCAAGCAACAATAGAGTAGTAGTTTACATAGCCAGATGATCTTGGTTCAAATCCCAGACAGACTGACTTTCAAGTACACAATACACACAAAAGACGTCTAAAACCACTTTCTAAAAATTAAATAGTTTTCACACTTCATTATAGTAGCTCAAGCAACAAAATAGTAGTTTGCATAGCCAGATGATCTGGGTTTGAGTCTTGACAGGCCGACTTTCAAGTTCACACACACACAACGTACACAACCGCTTTTGAAGAACATTTACAATTAAATAACTTAAGTTTTATCACTCTACTATAGCAGCTCAACAACAAAACACACACAACAGACGTACACAACTACTTTGGTAAAACGTAAACAATGAAAGGATTAAAAGTACTAACACTTTATATTATTTGTGTGGCTCGTTGGTCTTGTGGTTAGCGCATCTGCTTCCAATGCAGAAGGTCCAGGGTTCGATTCCCGTCAAAGTCAGAAGTTTTATAAAAATACTTGCTTGAAACTCAGACAAGGCCTGTAGTGTAATGCAATGTAAACTGTTGGAATCCTAAGATCATTCTTCCCCTCAACTAGCAAAGACTTCCTCAGGCCTAGCTAGCTACTGTCACATCCTAAACTTATCCTCCCACTTTCTCAAGTTCCCTCCACTCCACTTTGTACTTGCCCTACATCAACTACCATAGAAGCCCACTCTGCTTTATCCCCCCCCCCCCCTCCTCCACACCACCACTTTATTTATCTATTTTCTACCCACCTTTTGTTTTAGTCTAGTTTTAGTCCATGGGGCGGTAACAAGCATAGCCGAGCGGAAACTTGTTTACCAATTAATTGACTGATGACTCAAAGAGAGCAGCACCTTCAAAGGCGGTGATAGGCGTTTCCTTTTCCAATTCCAACGGCCAGCCTCAGCTGTTGCACTACGCCCACTTGTGTTGTTTTTCGGTTTTCTAGTGCCAAAACTTGTCAAATCAAAGCTTTAAGTTGTTTTGGGGTTTATTAAACCACTAGCAGTGCCTAGCGCATTCGCAAATACTCAGTATTTCAGAATAGAACATGTTTACTGATAAACTGGCTCCAGCAAACAGGCCTAGGCCCTAGTGGTGGTGTTCACAATATCGGATAATGATGGAACATTTATGAAAAGTCGTTGAAAAAATAATAAGGTGTGTGCAGATTACTCTCTTCATTTTTTTCAAAAATGAACAACCATAAATTAAAAAGCTTGGGTTGAGAGGCTGGTTTAGTGTTGAGTGGGAAAGATTGATAGGCGGCTAGGAGCCAACAGTTTACCTTGAAAGAGTTTAGCAACTGTGTAGAGTTGAAGGTCACGATATATACACAAATAGCATTACAACAAAACATTTCGGCTTGAACAGCCTTGTTCACCCATCGGAGTTGAGAGATACCACTTTCTCTTATTTGTGTAGGCCAATATATTTATGTGACCTTCAACTCTACACAGCCACCAATCTCTTTCAAGGGAGGCTGTTGGCTCCTAGCTGCCTATCAAATCTTTCCCCACCCAACACATATGGGTATAGCTACCCCCACCACCGGAACACCTAGGTAGTTTTACTTTTACCGCTAGGTTGCGCTAGGCGTTACTTGATAGTTGACTGATTAGTGGCGACACTAAGTACTCCATCCGCAATTTAACATTGTGTTTCCACTCTCCCCGGTTATTTCTCTATGTACACCCGTTATCATATGTAAATCAAGGGGTCTGGAAGATACCTACCGTTATCGACCTCGGTTCGTTCTGGCGTTGCTATTCGGCACCAAAAAGCACACTAGCGCGGCCCTGTTGGCGGAACGTAGAACCCTAGCAGTAGTGATCTCTCAGGTAGACACAGCGGCAAATAACGTGGAAGAACGTGTAGATGTAACTTAAAAGTTGAGTTTTCGGCGTGATACGTTTTGTTTACGGATATTGAACGTTAGAAATAAAATAAAGAAATATTTGTGCTATGGTTATCACAAGAAAACAAATTTTAAATGAAAGAATGGGGCCTGTATAGGCTGTAAGTGCACCATAAAGTGGACACCTGACGCAAGGGTTATGTCTCGAATGGTTAAGCATTGGCCTACATTTCTCTTTTAAAATACAACTCTTTACACTTAATAAAAACTTTTAAATAATCGTGATCTCAATTTAAATTTTGGTAGGGCCTACTCTTAGTAAAAACATTATTCTTACATTTAAGTCCAGGGATAAAGTCCGAAAACATATAGTCAAAAGACAGTATGGTGTCACCCACTTAGTTTTCCCGTTGTGTTTGATAGATTTATTATTTATTTATGTTCATTTTTTAATAATTATACTTATTGTTTTTTGCCCGTCACCGACACTCGTTTTTAAATCGCGTTTTACAATTTCAGACAATAATTTTAACTCATGCTTATGCCAATAGGCTATCACACCGTTCCCAATTGTTACACATACAGGCCTACATAGCACATAGGCCTACATTCAATTTGTTTCGTATGTGATGGGCTACCTCAAAATTACTACACTGTAGTGCGTTTTTATCAACAACAAAAAAGGTAGGCCTTTGTATAGTAATAAATTCGGAAAAATCGTTTTCAATGAACATTTTTCATAATAAATACCAATTTCTGCAGCCAAGTATTTTTAGAGGTGTCGTCATGTTCTGAATAAAGCACACTTTGTCGATGATTACAAATTGACAACATCCGGATTATAGCATAGGCCTAGATGTAGGCCTAATTTATTGACATTTTCAGGGAATATGATGAAAATAATACAAGTTATACTATTTATTGTTATTACATTATCGCGGGAAAACGTTAAATATTGCACCTTCAGTGTTATATCAATTTGTTGCAAAATATTTGTTGATACAACAAACAGACTCGTTTCACTTCAAAAACTTAACATTCTAAATTCAAATTTGGTAATAATTCCTTGGACCAATACCAATTTCGGCGGGCAACTTTACTTATAGTAGTAATTAAATAATAAATAATAATCTGCTTATGAATTATTTTCTGGAGGCCTATCTTACGCTCAAACATAATAATATACCCAACTATTATGATGATTTTACATTTCATCCCTATCCCATTCAGAAATATAGGAATAGGAAGGTTCAATTTTGGCTATAGTTGGCCTACCTACGCAATTGCTGCGCCTACTTGTGGTTGTATAAGAGCATAAAAAATGCAAACCGTAGATGAAAATATACATATTATTAAATGCGTGTGCGAGAAAGGTAAATGTGAGTGAACAGATCGGAAAAAATACCCGAATTGTCATAACCGGCGCGACTAACACACGTTAGCGCTATATACGCTCCAGCCCGGAATCACAATTACGCCAGCCATGTTGTGACGTAGCGCGCCGCCAGTGCTGCGATCTACATGTCGATTTGGTGCCGAATATTTACAGAGCTGCCGTGAGGAAACATGGCGGCCCTATTTTACATGGCATTTGGCCTATTGGGACTTTTAAACACTTAAATAATGGATTCATTAAACACTGCATAACCTAGTGAAGGCTTATTCCAAGTATAGAAATCAATTTGGGCCAGTTTTTCTAGTGATATAAAAAGGGTAAGCCGTCAAATCCTTGCACATTTGCTGGGTGCTCTCTTTGTATATTCAGTGCTGTGCGTTTTAGAACAAATCCGAGCTTTGCCGAGTGAGTGTCTGTAAAAGATTACCCTGGATTTACTTCTGAAGCCGATCGTAAGTCCGTCTCCTTGGTCTCCTGCACCGGAATCCTCTTAACCACCGCGACCTTCCTCTTCCCAGCTTTAGTTAGACTCTTCCCCCAGTTACGTCCTGATCTTCGTGCTAATTATCTTATTAATCTTCGTCATTGGCATAAATATTGATTAGCAGCAATAATCTAAATTTAGTTTTTGATCAAATTGCAAGAAATTGTGAATTTTGTAGATGCCCTTTGAGTTTTTAAATTTAAATTTTTCATGAAGTTGACCCACCTATAGCTTCCCTGTAAATTATTCATTTCCCACCGGCAATTACGATTTCTACAATAGTCTATGATGCCGTTACGAACATTTTACATTCCTAGTGAGTTTTAGGATTTCAACATTAGTTACACACTTAGTCTATAATACCAGAACACAAGGCAGATTATGCCAAACCAATCTGCCATTCTCCTCAAACATAACATAAAGCAGGTTTTGTTGCTCAACGTCTCTATTATTGCCATCTTGCTACTAGAGACGATGAGTGGTGATAGAAGGGGTGAACAACAATTATGTCATGCGGGACTCGAACCCAGGTCCTCCCAGTGTAATACGTGTTGGGCGTGCGTCTAAATCATACGAGCCACTGCGGACGGTTTAGTTTCTCCATCAGGGGTAGCTACAGAAGGTGTTGTTGATCTTTGCGATAGCTCTCTTTGCGTCGGTGGTTGGTGCTAGGTTCCACGGCAACATTACCGTTGGTTGGAAAGTGAACCTGAATGACCCGTAGCAAGGAAATTAGTAGAGGTGTGCGGACAACAGATTTTTCTTTGAATCGAAGTGATAGTGTTTAAACATTTGAATATTTCGAGTTCGAATAATAGAAGAATATTATTATCGTTTAAACTATCTGCGCTCAGTTCAATAAATTGATGCTTATTGACAATTCAAATTTAATTCGAGATGCAGGTGTTGGAACTTTCCAATTGACGTAACACCCTGAACACACTGCAAGTAGTTCGGAATTCAAAAGGTTTCGAATCGAGTTTGAACACTTCATATGTTCATTTAAATTTAAATTTTTGAGTACTCGCACACCTTTAGAAATTAGCATCGGTTGTGTTGGTTAACCTTGACAGGGCCACCTGTAGCCTCTTCCTTAGGCCTAACTAACTCGCATCGTGTTGGGCTGTCCTCCTTGGAATCTTATCAAACAGTCCCATTATGTAGTTTTTATAAGGGATGAACGGGGAACAAGGGGGTTGGGGGAAGATTAATAAACAATATCCAATTAAGAATAATAGATGGCAAATTTGCTTGATTTAATTTTTAGTTGGTTTTGACTGCTTTCCTTGTTAAAAGTGAATTGAAATAATTTACATATTAACATTGTTACTTAGTTTTATCGATCCATATTAACGTAACATATTTATAGTTAATGTTAATTTATCATTGATCTATATTGAATAGGGTATTTGCAAAAAGTTCAAAAATGCTAATTAATGGGTGTTTCCTGATGCTTTTTTAATTCTAAACACAAAAAAATTGGTTTGAACATTTAAAAAAAATGTATTCTATAAGAGAACTGTGTTTAAAAATGCGTAATTTTCAAATGCCGCCGTGGCAACCGATAACGCGCTCTGATTGGTCGTGATGTCACCCGCCATGTAAGCGGCTCGTAGAAGTAGTGGACTTGCTTGGTTGATGCACAAATCCATGATCCTACCATGACAGAATATTATGGATTTAAGGAAGGCAGAGGCTAATAATATTAATTAACCAAAAGTCTCTGATTCTAATAGGTAAATGAGTAATTAACCATACTTCACTGCCATTCAATGATAACGTACAAACCTACCCAAATTAACTTTCCCGCAAAACCTCCGTGCGCAAAACCACCGTAGGATTTGCAAGTATAGGTTAGGCTATTCGGCGCCTTGAAGGGCAATGTATACAAGAAAATATATTAATGTAATTTATACAGTAAGACACATGAGTAATTTATCATAATACAATGTCACCACTAATTAATAACGAACATAACATACAAAAAAAAACGTTTTCCCGTGCATAACCCCCGAGATTGTAAGCCTATAGGCCGGGCATATAACTCGGCATTATTAAAAGTTCATTTTGCACTTTTATAGACTAGAAAATTGTATTGAAGGCTCACGATGAGCGAAGCGAAGACTTCAACTTCACTGACCCCCCCCATAAAAATTTAGCTCGGGTGTTTTTTTTTTGTCTGTTTGTTTGCACTCTACCGGGCAAACGGCATATGCGATCTTGATTAAAATTAGAGGGGACCTTGATTAAAATTGGAGGGGACCTTTGAAATCTCTGAACTTAGACCTGCCACGTTTTTGGGTACAATCGAAGAAATATTTGTCATGAATATCGTACTTTTACGATTTTTTCCGATTTTTAGTGCGATATTTTCGTGACATTTGGGCCGATTCTGAACAAACGGGTGGGGCTACAACGTTCATATTTTACATGGACATTAAGGCAATGGTGATGTATTGCTTTTTGAAAGAAAAAGTTAAAAAAGTTAGCCAGAAACCATAGAATAAAGGTTTTAATATGAGTTTTTTGAGGTTTATAATAACAATTAACAAGTAACAATAGAAACTCAAAAAACAATCCCCTACAATGC
The DNA here is from genome assembly GCA_024449915.1 of Sweltsa coloradensis. Lineage (NCBI taxonomy): Eukaryota > Metazoa > Arthropoda > Insecta > Plecoptera > Chloroperlidae > Sweltsa > Sweltsa coloradensis. The sequence goes on along the minus strand of JAMZAV010000840.1, from coordinate 102,108 downwards.
ATTCAAAAAGCACTTGCAAAAGAAAAGTGGTCCCACGCAAACTAAAAACTTACAAAAAAGCTCATCCATCAACGCGACTAAAAAAATCGTTCGCGAAGCGGCCTAGTAATTAGCATAATTTTGGCAACCACAACTCATGTTAATTTACCACCGTGAGGTTAGCGATCAGGATTTTCACTTTCACGTAGGTTGATTATTCGACGCCTAGAAGGGTAATGTATACAAAAAATACATTCGTGTAACTTATACAGTAAGATAAATTAGTAATTTATCACAATACAATGCCGCCACTAATTAATAACGAATATAACGTACCAAACAAATACGTTTTCCCGTGCATAGCACCCGAGATTGTAGGCCTATTGGCCGGGCATATAGCTCTGCCTACACAAGTTCATTTTGCACTTTTATAGACTAGGAAATGTGTTTAAAGGTCCAAGGACATTATAAAAATTAGCATAATATTTTTGGCAACCACCACCCATGTTAATTTACCACCGTGAGGTTAGCGATCAGGATTTTCACTTATGTTGGTTGGCTATTGATGCCTAGAAGGGTAATGCATACAAGAACATATATTTATGTTACTTACACAGTAAGATAAATTAGTAACTTATCATAATACAATGCCACCTCTATTTAATAACGAATATAATGTGTAAAAAAAATGCATTTTCCCGTGCGAAACCCCCGAGATTATAGACCGGGCATATAGCTCGGCCTACAATTTAAAAGTTCATATTGGCAACCACAACATTCCCTATATGTTACATGTCGATTTACGCCTCAAATCTTTGGGAACACTAAAATACAGCTTATTTAGCGTAGCTACACAAGTGCTAGTGCATAAAGGAACAACACAATACTTATTCGATCTATTCATTGCTGATTGCCGTTTAAAGCAGGGCCTCTGCACGTGTTATCCCAATGCTTACACTTGTCCGCTGGTAGCCTACATGGCCGGTGACGTCACGAAATGGCGCGCGACCAGGTGCGTTTCAAAACGCTAATTTGACCAAGAAAACTAAAACAATATTGCGACCAAACTAATAAATGTAGAGGTCCAATTTTTTTTGTTGTTCTATAGGGTGTTAGTGGCTATCGAAAAAATACACTTACAGAATTTGTGCAAATAGCCTTTTGTGGGAAGCTGAGCACAGGCCCTATATAAGCTGCCAATAATAGATTTAGTTGTTTGAAGTCCCTAGCAATGCTCCAAAATTTGGAGGTAGGTAGTGCTTTATCCGAAGTAACAATTTCTTCTTTAACTAATGGGTTGAAGTTTGGTTGGGAAGCGATGACACAAATTGTATCGAGGAAAACTCATGGGTTGTGAGTTGAAAGAGTATTGCTGTTATTCACGTGGGGTACGGTTCACGAAATCCAGACACTTTAAAAAGATTTGCGTACCAAAGAGCTCGAAAAACGTTCTATATTTATTCTAGATGGCAGTGCCTTCATAAACGTGGGCCAATCGAAAGACGAGTTGCATGAAATGATTTTATTGTTGCAATTATGTAAACAAACAGATGAGCACGCTAATATTCGACACCTCGCTTTGACATTGTGTGTAGCAGCAAGCTGACTTTGATCATGACTATAAATATGGCTAAAAAGAAAAGAATATGTGTATTATTTCCGAACATTTTTGTAAATCCTAGGTGGACAATCATACTATTGGTTATCTGAATTAGGCTTTTAGTAATCAAAACTAGTTATTTGTGCGGGAAGTTTGTCAGAACAATTGGTTGTGCTGGTCTAGGGTTGGCTAGGCTTGTCAAACATGTAATGTAAGTATTTATTTATCTAGTCCTTTAGCCTAATGGAACTTTAGACCTACACTGTTGTATTATAAATAATTTTCTACATCTGGGCCTAGGCCAGGGACGGTTCCTGATTTGTTTTATGAGAGTATAATGACACCTTTTCTCGTTCCACACAAAGAAGAAAAAATTTTAATGTCCGCCATTTGTTTACGTATCGCACTTTCCCGCCTAACTCTGCTTGTACCGTCAACAAGTGTCAAGTAACTATGGTTACTTGTTGATTGTATGCCAAGTGTTTAAGGCTTATTTTAAAACCTTTATTTGGAAGCCTTTCCACAACAAACTTTTTCAACTTTTTTTTTCAAAAGAGACTATATTTCTATAACCTTAATGTTCCATGTAAAATATGAACATTGTAGTCCCACCTTCTGGTCAGAATCGCGGGCCGACGTATTAGATGTGAGCAGTAGTAGGCAGTAGTATAGGCAGTAGTAGGCAGTAGCTAACATCCTTAAAGTGATTTTGAGCATGTTTCAAGCCATTTTTTCACCAAGAAGGAATAATCGTACCCCAATAAAATTTGGCATGTGTTGTCAGGTACCTAAATCCCCTCGATTGTGATAGTTTTCAAGTTCACATCACGTTACATGACGGCTGGGTAACACCTCGAAATCACCCCAACTCTGCTTGGTGTATAAGGTGCTTGAGTGTGTAGCGCACCGCGGCTTGGCTGCGGCGCCCTAACGGGCACCTAGATACTTCACTGCCATTCAATGATAACGTACAAACCTACCCAAATTAACTTTCCCGCAAAACCTCCGTGCGCGAAACCACCGTAGGATTTGCAAGTATAGGTTAGGCTATTCGGCGCCTTGAAGGGCAATGTATACAAGAAAATATATTAATGTAATTTATACAGTAAGACACATGAGTAATTTATCATAATACAATGTCACCACTAATTAATAACGAACATAACATACAAAAAAAAACGTTTTCCCGTGCATAACCCCCGAGATTGTAAGCCTATAGGCCGGGCATATAACTCGGCATTATTAAAAGTTCATTTTGCACTTTTATAGACTAGAAAATTGTATTGAAGGCTCACGATGAGCGAAGCGAAGACTTCAACTTCACTGACCCCCCCCATAAAAATTTAGCTCGGGTTTTTTTTTTTTGTCTGTTTTTTTTGCCCTCTACCGGGCAAAGGGGCATGGGCGATTTTTGTTTAAAAATTAGAGGGGACCTTGTTTAAAAAATTGGAGGGGACCTTTAAAAATCTCTGAACTTAGACCTGCCCCTTTTTTTTGGGGGTACAATCGAAGAAATATTTGTCATGAATTTTGGCTTTTACGTTTTTTTTCCCGTTTTTTAGTGCGATATTTTCGTGACATTTGGGGATTCTAAAACAAAGGGGTGGGGCCCTAAAAACGTTCATTTTTTACATGGACTTTAAAGGGAAATTTGGTGATGAATTGTTTTTTGAAAAAAAAAAGTTGAAAAAGTTAGCCAAAAACCCATAGAAAAAAGGGGGTTTTAATATGTGTTTTTTGGGATTTTTATAATAACAATTAACAAGAAACAAAAAGAAATTTAAAAAAAAAATTTCCCCACAATGCTTTCCCCCAAAAAGCACTTGCAAAAAAAGTTGGCCCCCACGAAAAAAAAACTTACAAAAAAGCTCTCCATAAACCCCGACAAAAAAAAGGGTTTCGCAAAAGGGGCCCTAGAAATTTTGGGCATATTTTTTGGCAACCAAAACTCATTTTTAATTTTACCACCGTGGGGGTTAGCGATCAGGATTTTCATTTTCACGTGGGTGATTTTTGGGACGCCTGGGAAGGGGAATGTATACAAAAAAATACATTCGTGAAACTTTACAGTAAGAAAAATTTAGAAATTTTATCCCAAAAACATCCCCGCCACAAATTTAAAAAAAACGAATAAAAACGAAACCAAAAAAAATTTACTTTTTTCCCGTGCATAGAAACCCAGATTTGGGGCCTATTCCCCGGAGCTTTATGGGTTTCGGCCTACAAAAAATTTAAAATTTTGCCTTTTTTTTAAAATGGGAAAAATGTGTTTAAAGGCCCAAGGGGAATTTTAAAAAAAATTTAGCATAATTTTTTTTGGAAACCCCACCACCCTTTGTTAATTTCCCAAACCAAAAAAGGTTATGATCGGTTTTCCCAATTTTATTTTGGGGTTGGTTTTGATGCCTAGAAGGGTAATGCGTACAAAACATAAAAATTTATGTTACTTACACGTAAAAATAAATTGGGTAACTTATCATAAACAATCCACCTCTATTTAATAACGAATATAATTTGTAAAAAAAATGCTTTTTCCCCGTGAAAAAAACCCCCCGGGAGATTATAGACCGGGCAAAGCTGGGCCCCTAAAATTTAAAAAAGTTTAAATATTGGCAACCACCTTTCCCCTATATTTTTACATTCGATTTACGCCTCAAATTTTTTGGGAAAAACACTAAAATAAAGCTTATTTAGCGAAAGTCCCACAATTGCTAGTGCATAAAGGAACAAAACAATACTTTTTCCCATCTATTCATTGTGATTCCCGGGAAAAAGCAGGGCCCCTGCACGGTGTTATCCCAATGCTTACATTTGGGCCGGGCTGGTACCCCTACAGGGCCCCGGGGTGACGTCACAAAATGGCGCCGACCGGGTTTGGTTTAAAAAAACGCTAATTGACCAAAAAAACTAAAAAAAAATTGCGACCAAACTAATAAAGGGTAGAGGTCCAATTTTTTTTGTTGTTCTATAGGGTGTTAGTGGCTTCAAAAAAATACACTTCCAAAATTTGTGAAAATGCCTTTGTGGGGAAGCTGGGGCACAGGCCCTATATAAGTTTGCCAATAATAAAATTTTTTTTGGGGGTTTTTGGAATTTCCCTGCAATTTTCCAAAAATTTGGGGGTTTTTAAAGAAAATTTTTCTTACTTTAGAAAATTGGTCTACTTTTCCACTCCCCTTTCTTCACGCTACATTTTTTTTCTTTAAAACTTTAAGAAATTTTTTTAAATTGTTGGGGCTATGATGTTTTTTTTTTTTGTACGTAAGCCTTGTTTCCCAAAATCTTCCATTTTTTTTTTAAAGTACCTATAGGTTGAGTCTCTGCAAAGAGCAGCAATCGCCATCATAAACTTGCCCCGGGTATTTGTTCACACTTTTAATTAAAGAAAAAGGTCCATTAAAAAAAGCCCCCTGGGGGGACCCCGTGGTGAATTCCCTGCATTTCCGGATTATATGTTTGGGCTTAGCTCCAACTCTTTAAAACAGTATAAATTTGGGAAAAAAAACTGACTTCTGTTTTTAAAGGGTAGGGTTTTTAAACCCACCCCAAAACGAAAACCCCCTCGGTACCATATTTTTTAAAGTTTTTGCACAAGGAAAACTATGGTTTACACAATAAAAAAGTTTTTGAAGATCCATAAAAGTGGCCATTCCCCCCCTTTTTACCCCTATCTAATTTTCTATACGTAGGTAATAAATTCACCCAAAAGCTGTAATTTTGATTTGTCCTTAAAAAACCCATGCTGATTCCTAAAATTTAAAATTCCCGGGGTTCAAAAAATTTTTTTTACCCTTCTTTTAATAAATTTAAAAAATTTTTAAAAAATTTGGAAATACTAAAAAGGGCCTGAAATTTTCCCTACTTCAAAAGGGATCCCCCCTGTTTGTAAATGGCACTACCTTGAAATTTTTTAAATTTTTGCCCGGGGTAACTCACCCACCATAAAGGAAAGTTTTTTAAGAAAGGAAGGGGTTTTTAAGTTTGGGCCCTTGCGGCAAAACTGTTTTTATTAGTTTTGGGCGAGTTTTTCTTTCAAAAACCTGATAAGAAATTTATTTTTCATCTGTGTTTAATTAATATTTTTTACTTCAGTTTCTTTGGTAAGTAAAAGAACATTTCATGGTAAAGACCTTTTGGTAAGCTAGTTATAAAAATATTGAAGATCTAGCCTCCTCTTTCATTATATTTTAACCGCTATATCAGAGAAACGGTTTTAAAAGGGAGTTCACTACTCCCTGCATCTTTTCTCAAATCCCTGCATCCTAAATTTTAATTTTTTTTACAAAAATTCCCCTGTGACTTACCCCTCTTGCTTTTTTTAAATTGTCCCCCCACAAAAGCGCTTTTGATTTGAACTGCCCTTTTAAATACTTTTTTTAAACGTCGAGACCCTTTTGCTGCTTCTTATGCTTACCTTTTCAATTCTTTTTATTTTCCCTTACATATGCCCCAAACCCACGGCACCTTTTGATTTATACCTCTCGATTTGCCCCAAAAGCCCCCGTTTTACCCACCAAATTTCCCTTTTTGTTACCCATTTTCCCCGGGTTTATTGACCTTCCCCGGGATCAGGTCTTACATAACGCGTCTTACCTTGGACATGCCAATCCACCCAAATGACAAAACCCCTTTACTACTAAAAGCTTAATATTTAGCATTCAGGGGTCTGTCCTCATACTTTTTTGGGCCAAGTCTTTTTTTTGTAGGGGGATCCCAGATAAAGAAAGGCATATTCTTTGCTATCCCCCTTTTTTTTCCCCTTATTTTGGTTTCCGGGGGCCCTTGGGGCCCCCAATTTTGACTTGCTTTAGGGCAAAATTTTTTCTTTTCTATTAGCTGACCAGGGGTGGCCCTGAAATTGCTTTTAAGCTACTCCCGGAGTTAAAAAAGGATTGTAAACCTATATTTGAAAAAATATTGTCGATAAGGGTACTCGATCCGCTTTTTACTCTTGTTCCTCCTGAAACCGTATTTTTTTAAATTTTAAAACAATTTCAAAAAATAACTGTAACTTGCGAGTTTTTATGCCCCTAAACTAATTTGTTTATTTTTTATATCACCGCAAATGAAAATTTCCCCGTTCCCTGTTTTTAAACAGCTTCAAACAACTGGGGCATTTTGGCTAAAAAAATCTATCCACTTTACCAAGGAGCCCCAAAAAACCGCAAACAGCAAATTGAAATTTCCCTGGAATAAAAATGTGCAAAGCTGCACACTCAAAAAGTCTTTTTCAAAACAATAGTTTTCCCCTACTTTATTGGCTAATGCAATATTCCCGCACGTGCTATCAACCCCCCCCTTGTACCGGATTAAAAACCCCCACTGCTGTTGTAAAGACCCCCTAGATACGTAATAAACGGAGAGGGGCTATTTTCAAAATGCAATTCCCAAGAAGCGGGTGTTATTAATCGTTATACAAATTTGGGGTTTTAAATTTTAAAAAAATTTTAATACGAAGTTCGTTTTTACAATTGTGTTTTTTCCATACTAAATGAAAAGGGTGATAAATTTGATAGGGAGGATGAGGGGACAAAGTCCCATGTACTATGAAAGGTTTTCGAATTCATGTCCCTAGTGATCGCTCCGGCCCAAAACACTCTAACCACTGACCATTTGGCAATAGAACAAAAAAGGTGAAAATATGACACCCTTTTAATTTTTTTTTATTGTTTAAGGGGGAAACCCGGGGTTTTTCGATCCCCGGTCGGTACACATCTTTTTGAACATTGCTTTATCTTTCTTCACCCACTCTTCCCGTGACCACACCCGAAGGTTAAGAACTTCGGTGTTTGTGTGGGAACCGGCTAGACCGCTGCAGGCTAATACATAACAAAAATACATCCCTTTCAAAGGGGGATTAAGCCAAATACAAAAAAAAAAAATAAAAAAAAAAATACAAGTTATTTGGGGCCAAAGGGAATGGTTTTGATTTTAATTTAATTATGCAAAAATAAAAAATAATTGACACCAAAATGCTATTGGGGCGGCCTGGGTTTTTTCACAGTTTAAAAAGCCCTTTTTCCAACGGATAAATAATTTTCTTAAACCCCCAAAAATGATAAAAGCCCCCTAATAAAAACGCCCCAATTGGGAAAAACTCCCCCGGCGAAAATGGATTCTTTACTTGTTGTTAGAAAGATTTTGAATTTCAAATCCCCCGTGACTCATGCAATTCATTTTCGGCCCAAAAACCAACACAGGGCCCGGGACCGGGTTCAAACCCCCACACGGCATATGCACTTTTTTTTTGGGGAAAATTTTGGTTCCCTTTTCACCCTTATCTTTTCCCGGGCTCCGGGCTTAAATACAAAAAATTGCAATAATAGAAACCCGAACATAAAAACTTTAATTTTGAGAAAGATACTTGCTCCCCGGGTTTTCTCCCAAAAAATTTGGGACTTGTAAAAATTTGGAAATAGTGTATTCATACAGGCCCTACATCTAAAAGCAGCACTTACAAAACTCAAATTGTATATTGGGATCACTCAACGAAAGAGGAGAAAAAAAGGGTTTTTCCAATTACGGGGAATCAGGACAAGACATTTTTTTCCTGTCTTGCCGGGTTGAATGCCCGCAAGAGTTAATGTTTTTGGGAATATATGTTCACTACTTCTCCCGAAAGCCTCGACCAGGCTCTTTTCAAAGGACCCCTGCTATAAACCAATCTTTTTGATAATTGATCAAAAATCATTAATAAATAATTTTTCCTTTTAAAAACTCAAATATTTTTAAACAAAAGGGGAACGGGGGTTTTTTTTGCCCTTTCAAAAAAAAACCCCACAAGAGGAATTTGGGGAAGATTTAAAAAAATAGAAAAAAAGGCTACATTATGAAGATTGGGGCGGGAAAAAACCCGCAAAATTTGGCTCCCTTCTTGCCGGTTTTGAGCGGGAAAGGAGTTTTAAACAAAGGCAAAAAGAACAAAAAATTTTGTGCCTGGGATGGTTTTAATCAATTAGAATTTTTGAAAAACCTTGATGGGAAAGGAAAAAGAAGAAATACGAATTGATAAAATTTACCCAGGGAAAGGAAATTTTATCCAAGGGCACAGGGAAAAAAAAGGCAAAAGAAATCCCAACCCCTGGAAAAAGGGGAAAGAGGGAAAGTTATGGGAACCCCTTTTTACCCTTTAAAAGGAAATTTACCCCAATAAACTCGAGTTTTCCTTCCCTTAAAGGGAAATCTCTTTCCCCCAAAAGGGATGATCCCCACTGGGGCCCACATCCGAAAACAGGGGGAAAAAATTTTTTGATAAAAAACCCAGAAGCATGGTTTTTTGGGCCCTTGGGGCCAAAAAATTTTTCAAAAAAGGGGTAAAAAAAGGTTTTTAAAAAATTTATGGGGAAACCGAAAATTTCGTACTAAACGAAAGGGGTTTTTTGTGGTCCCCCGGCAAAAGGGGCCCTTAAATCCCCCATTTTTTGGGACCAAAAAATTTTTTTCCCCCAAAATGGGTGTTGAGAACTTTTTTCCCCCCCTTTCCCCCCCCCCCCCCCCCCCCCCCCCCCCCCCCTTCCCCCCCCCCCCCCCCAAAAGGGGGTCCCCCCCCCCCCCCCGTAATCTCCCTTTTACCCAAACGGGCCAAAAATTTGGGAACCACAAAAAAAAAAGAGGGAGAAGAAATGAAAAAAAGCTATGACACCCGGTTTATAGGAAGGGTCCGAGAAAAACCCGTGGGGTCCAAAGGGGTTTTTTTTTTCAGTCGTTTGGGAGGGAGAGCTTTTATGGTTGATTTTTTTTGCCCGTGATTACTTTTTTGTGTCGTCATTGTTGAAAACAAGAGTAAAAAATAGCGGGCCTTCAACAAATGGAGGCGCCCCGACGGGAGTCTGAAAAGGCCCGGAAAAACCGACACGTGCCTCGTGTCCACCCCGCAAAAAAGGTGCGGAGCGGCGAGGTTTTTTATTGCCCAAATTGGGTTCCCCTAAGTGGATTTTTTTTTTTTTGGAAAAAAATTTTTTTCATAGCCCCCAAACCCTCAAAAACATACAAGTTCATGATTTTAAAGTTTCCCCCATCTAGTTTCATCAACGATTGGGGGGCCGTTTGGGGGGCCCGCGGGTCAAATATCACAAAATTTTTGGCTTTCCCAAAAATAGGAAAAATCAAAAAAGTCGAGGAAAATGAAAAAAATATTTTTTTGATTGTCCCAAAAAACTTTCTCGATCTAAGTTCAAGTTTTTTAAAGGGTTTTCCCTAAAAATTTTTAATCAAGAATCGCATATTTCCATTTAACCCCGATAGAGAGCGAACACAGAAAAAAAGAAACAGACACCCGAGCTTTTTTTCTTGGCGTATGTCAATAAAAAAAAAAAAAAAAAGATAAAAAAAAATTGTATTTAGGGGTCCCACCCAAATCAGTTAAAATAACTGATTTTCCCGTGGGGGGCTTTAAACAAAGCGACAAGCCAACCCCCGGGGGGAGGCCCTGACGCCCCTCGACGAGTGAAACGTTACCAAAACCAAAAATCCCCTAAATTTTTTAAAGGGAAATATAGCAATTTGTGGTTTTGGACAAATGCGAACCCCAGCGGAGCAACACCAAATCAAACAGGCCGATTCAGAAAAAACTCTGAATTTTTTTTGGGTTTGTTGCTAGGAAGGGGTCCAAAATCAAACCCTTTAACCCCAAAATCCCAAAACAAGAACTGATGGACTTTAAGGGCCAAACCAGAAGTTAAAAAACTTTTTGACTTTAGCAGGGAACGAACCCTGGACCTTCTGCCCCTTTTGGGAAACAAATACGCTAACCACAAGGGCCAACGACCACCCCAAGACCAACGAGCCATTGAAATTGAAGTCTTCATTGCGCTCATCCAAATTTAGAAATTAAGTATTTGGAGTGTACCTGGGGATGGCAAATGCCATAAGATGATGGGAGAGCAAACCCAATCGATAGGATGAAGGGAAAAGGGAAAATTACTTTAAGATGGTGGCGGAGTTACCTGGGGGGGCCAACATGGAAGTTTTAAAACCCCAACATAAAAGGGCTTACTCCCAACCCCTACTTAAAAGCACCCAAATGCGTTGTATCACAGCACCTAAAAGTAAAACAAAGCTAGACCCGGTGAAAACCAACTTTAGAACTCCACAGGAGCATTGAAGTCAAATCCATACAAAGGGGGAGAACTGCTTTTGTCAAAAATTTGCACAAAAATAGGGGAAAGGCAGAATCAAAGGGGCCCATTTCAGCTTGTTTTGGTATGGGGAAAAACGGGGAATTTTACGACGCAATGCCAATGACATGGGGCACGTGTACAAATGGAATCCTGTCTTAATTGGGATCCCCTGGGGGAAATACATATGAGGCCGATTGGGGCATATGAAAAGAAAAGTTTTTAATAGAGCGGGCTTTTTTATTTTATTAGGCTGTTGTGTCACGGTAGCATCAAATTTTTTGTCGGGGTTTTTAAGAAAGGGCTGCAAATCTTTTTGAACTTCGGCTAATATTTTCGTGTAAAAACCCCCCGTCAAAGTAAATCAAGGGGTTTTTGTTATATTAAACCTACCCAGCCCCCCATTTTTTTCACACACCACAAAAAGGAAAAAGGGCCCCATAATTTAAAAGAGGTCAGTCAGGTCACTACTATTTTTTTAAAAACTGTTTTAAAAAATTTTTAAAATTTTTTTGAAAGGGGGGAAAATTGTTTTTTTTCTGATCCCCCTGATCAGCAATCGGGGAGCAATCTTGAACCCAGCCTGGGGCAGGCTGCAAAAAATAAAATAGGGGAACCCCCTTTTATTTAAAATCTTTTTTTTCGACGTTCATTTTTTTAAAACAAAACCCTTTTTCCCCATTTTTTTTTTCGGGGTGTTATTTTTCATCCTTGATTTAAAAACTGTAATAGTAGTAATTCCCCCCCGCTGAAAAATTCTAAAAATTAGCCTAGGGCTTTCGGTTTAAAAAACACTTTCATTAGATGCCCGCTGTCCCCACCCGGCAAAAAGACAGGAACGAAACATTCCAGGGCCCTTTTCGTACTAAGAACAAACGTATTTACCCCTTTATTTCTTTCCCCTTTTGCTTTAAACTGCTTAAAAATAAAAAATTTTTCCCTTAAAAAAAATTTTTGCAAGGAAACATTTTCCCGGGTTACAGACAAAATACCGGAAAAAAAAGAGAACAGTAAAACTTATGGTATAAATTAAATTTTATAAAAGAAAAACAAGAAAAAATGTTCAGAATTTTCACTTCAATTTAATTTTTTTAGTCTAAACTAAACTTAATTATAGTTTTTTGGGGCCTTTCTTGGTTTTCAATTCAACCCAAATTTCTCGGGTTTTTGAGTAATTTCTTTTTTTTGCGATAAGGGAAGGTCTTTTTAAAAAATTAAGATGTTGATTCTAATTTGGGTTTTAAACAACTTAAAAATTTTACAACATTAACTTGGGGAAATTTTTTATTTTTCCCAATTGTATTATATCCGGGCCCCGGGAGGCTTTTGTTGAATTTTGGGGGGGGAGTCCCGGGAGGGGGAAACTTTTAAAAGTCATTAAAAATTTTAACCAAAAAATCCCCGAAGGGAAAACCCTTACTTTTTGTTGGAAAGGGGAGGCAAAAGGTTAGATGTGGTGGGGGTGGTTTAAAAACATTTTTGGGTTTTTGGGGGGGGGGGGCCCCCTTAAATTTCACCGGGTCAAAAGGCGGAAAAAAGAAAAATTAAAGGTATGGAAAAATAAATTGGGGAAAAGGGTTTGAAACCCGGGTTAGTTTGGTTCCCTTAAAATTTCATGAAAATCTTAACTGGTTTTTTTTGAAATTTTTCCCAAGGATAAATAAAAAACCAATTTGGGGAAAAAGTTTAAAAAAGGGGTTTTTTGTGTACGAAAAGGCCTTGGGGGTTTAGATGGAAAAAGAAGGGGGGGAAAGCAGCTTCCAAAGGGGTGGAATTAACCCCGGGGGGGTTTTTTGCCGCCGCATCATTCCCCAATTGTTGAACCCCAGGGGGGTTTTGAATTGTCTAAGGGCGGCAAATTTTTGTCCCGTTGATGTTCAAATTTGCGGGGAAAAAGTGGGGGGGGAGGGAACAAAAAAAAAAATGGGGGACCAAAGGGGGGGAAGGGGAAACGAAAGCAAATTTTTGGTTATATCCCCCCAAATAAAGAAAACAAAAAAATTTAAATTTTATATTTAACGAAATTAGGGGAAAACCCAAAAGGACAGGGTTATTTAAACTGCCAAATAATGCTTCAAACCCAAAAGGGGGTTTTTTTTTCCCCCTTGGGGTGGGGAAATGTTTGACCCACAACCCTTTTCCCCCCCCCCCTTTAAAAATACCCGGGAAGCCCGAAAAGTTAAAAGGGGAAAAAAAAAAACCCAGATTTTAGGTGTATGCCCCCGTTATGGGCCACTTTTAAAATTGGAAAGTGTTTAAAAAGGAAATTTCCCTTTCTTTATTTTTTCCCCGAATTAAAATTGTTTTAATATAAAACCTTTCTTAATTTCATAATTAAAGGGGGAAAAAAAAACAAAATTGGGTTTTTAAATTATTTAACCTGTCCCAAAAAGGTACACCCAAAGCTTTTTTTTTCTTTGCTTTTAGTTTAAACCCTACAATTTCGGCCAACCCCAGGGGGCCAAGAAAATTGGGAGGGGAAAAAAACGGGGAACCCCGGGGGAATTTCCCGGCTAAAAATTTAGGGCATTCGGTTTTAAGCCCAAAAATTGGCAAAGGGGGGTAGGTTAAAAATCCAAAACAATTTTTTAAACCCAAAAACCCCTTTTTTTAAATGATTAATTTTGTATAAACCCCGGCTTAAATTTTAACCCATCCAAAAACCTTTTATTTCATTAATTAACCCCTTTAAAAAACCCGAAAAATCGAAAAGGGAAAACCGCAAAAATTTTAAATTTAAAGGCGAAAAAATTGGCCCCATTGAAAAAACCAAAAATTTTTTAAAAAAAAAAAATTCCGAATCCCCGGGACCGGGTAAGTAACTTTAAATTTTTAAAATAAAGGCCCAGAACCCATTCCCCCGGTAAATTTTTTTTGGGGGATTTTAATTTCCCAAATTTTTTCCCCCAGAAGGCTGTGAAAAAAAAAGAATTTTTTTTTAAAAGTTTTTCCCCCAATTTTTTTTTGGGGGAGCCCCAATTTACCCAAAAAAAAGGGTTAAAGAAGCAATTGTTAAAAAAAAATCTTTTTTCTCCAGTCAGCCTCTAGAAAACCAGTTTAAAATTAATGTCACAAAAACACAACTACCTACGTTGAATGGTGTGCTTGGGCAAATTGAAGTTTGAAATTATTTTGAAGAGTCAATATTTGCTGTGTGCCTGATCAGAAAAATTTGAAAAAAATTATATTTTGATTTGGTAGCATACTTGGGAAAATAGAAAAATGTGGTCGAATAGCCTTAAAGGGGTATTTAACCGCTAAACTCAAAAAATATATTTCATTCAGGCTAACTAGTAATGAATTTAGTAATTAACAGAAAAATTATTGGGGGCACCATGACCTCCCAAAAAATTGTCAAACATGACATTTTTCGAGCTAGGTCCCATCGGCAAAAATCTCCCATAAGAAATAACATGGGGACGATCTTTATGCCCCGTGACCTTGCAGGATTTTGATCCAAAAAAATATTGGCCATTATTGACGTACTCGACAACCTTATCTGTAAATTCTCTATATTTTGGTTTGTAATTTGGGCAAGTAGTTCGGTCAAAATAAGCTGATTACCAAGATGGGGTGTGATTTTGGAATGCATATTTTTGCGTGTTTGAGGGTATATTTGGGCACAGTTTCAAGACACGATGTTATAAAGGGGCATTTTAGATTGGCACTATGCTCTAGTATCTATGTGGACCAAAAAAGAAGCAGGTTAAAGCCGATTTAGGAAATTTTCCAAAACACCAATTTTCGCCAATTTCTGGATAAAAAAAAATAAAAAATTCGTGTTAAATCACAGTTACAAGATATAATTTTTTAAACAGTCATTTAAGTGTAGTATTGTGCTATAGATCATGTGGTAAAAAATAATTTTTGGGGTTTTTAGCCCCTTTAAGAATGTTCCAAAATGCTTTAGTTGCCATTAGCCGTTTGGTTCCCTTTCCACACTCGCCTTTGTTGTGTTGCTCTTGCAGATCCCGCCCCCACTCGCGTAAGGCGCTAGAAAGAATATATTCTTCAAATTAGTTGCCCAGTGTTGTAGCTCTCTCCGTAACAAACGCATGACTATTTTGTCCCTACCAGATGCTGCTTCCCTGGCTTGTTGTTATGCAATGTTATGTTTGTTTCAGGTGGTTGGATAAGATGCATATCTTGCACCTCTGCTCTCCGAACATCCCTGCAGCATCGAACTTCATTCTCAGAACTACGAACACCCTACCTCCGAAACAAATTTGGTGAGATGTCTACGAACTAATCCTTATCGCTTTGTAGTTTCAAGGCCATGGACATAGCCTCTTTTTCTGTAACCATTTCTTGTACAGCTTTGTTGTTCAATATATTTTATACTGTCTTTAACTCATGCCATTGTGATATTAATTGTAAGCACCTTCTATTTCACCTGTCTGCTAAATATTATCATGCACTAATCCTTGTCACTTTGCAATCTCAAGGCCGTGGAGATAGTCTCTTTCTCTATGGCCATTTCTTGTACAGCACTGTTCAAAATAATCTATTGGGAACAATATATTACATTGAACAGTGCTGTACAAGAAATGGCTGTGGAGAAAGAGCTATCTCCACCGCCTTGAATATATTCTGTTCACTGATACATTGTTGCCTATTTATTGTACAGCACTGATCAATAAATGTTGTTTAATCCATGCCGTTGTTGTGCTAATTCATTTGTACATAGCACCTTTTTTATTCCCATTATCACTTGTATGTTAATTAACCAAATTTCTTCCTTCTCTTTTAGAATGCAACCTTGGAAATGACTAGTCCAAGTCTGTCTGTCGTCTGTCTGCCTGTCAACTAGTTCATGAGTGTGAACTAGCTAGCAGCTAGCTCTAGTAGCTGGCTGGCTAGCTAGTTCATTCATACTCGTGAACTAGTTTACAGACAGAAGACAGACAGACAGATAGATATGGACTTAGCTACTTTTTTCAAGGGCATTAAATAGTAATAATAACAATTATAAATAAATAATATATATATTTATTAATATTATTATGTAAACAATACAATTATTATTCAATTATAACTATAAACAATACAATTATTATACAAATTATACAATTATTATACAAATTATGCAATTTTTAAACAATTTATACAATAAAAACGCAAAAAACAGGCCCAAAAACGCCTTTTTATACTCCTTAAGTCTTTTTTGCACTTCATTGCTACCTCGCTTCGCGGTGAAACTTTTCAGCTTCGCAAAGTGTTCTCCCCAGAGCAGAGACGGGATTGACAACAAAACTTGATAAGTGCCCACCTACCATGTCAGCTGCTAGTTTTCGAACACGGTTAAGTTCAAACAGGTTTGTACTAGACCATATGTTCAAGAGCTAGCAACTTCAATGAGTGGTGTTCACACAAATTCCGCCATCAACCCCGTCAGAGCAAGAGGAATAAAGAACAGGTTGCAATGATACCGTCACCCACTACATGGTACACTACAACTATGAGCATTGAATGTAAGGTCTACGTCAGGCAACATATCGGCCATAGCTATTGGGACAGTAACCTAAGAAGCACGTCAAATGTAACGCAACCCTCGAAAATAATTGCTTAATATTATTTTATTACATTTTAATATTGACATACATAAAAGTACAAAATTAAAGATAAGATAAGATTTTTTTAAATCCGAGACAATTGAATCGATTTCACAGACACACTGATACAGCATAGGTATTAAGTGTAATAAATTAAAACAATAATGCTGACCAAGATTTAGGCTCTATGGAAAAGTGCTTTTAGTTGTGAGGAACTTCTTTGCAAGACAGTGTTATACCACTGAATAGAAGTCATTAACCTCAAACTTAAAAGACTTAAAAAGATGGCCCACACTGAGTTAATGAAAGGAATTTCAGTGTACTAAATTAAATCAATAATACTAATTAGGTGCTTTTAGTTGTGAGGAACTTCTTTGCAAGACAGTTATACAACTGAATAGAAGACATTACCCTCAAACTCAAGACTTAAGATGGCCCACACTCATTTAATATAAAGTATTTTAGTGTATAAATAAAATCAATAATGCTAACAAGATTTAAGCAATTATGTAAGTCACTTTAGTCGTGAGCAACTTCTTTGCAAGACAGTTATACAACTGAATAGAAGATGCATTACACTCACAAACTCAAAAGGACAGTAGATAACAGAAAAAACAACTTGCTTGATTTTGTATACGTATTCATATAGGTCATTAAATTTTTTTCGAGAGTTGTTTATTTGAATTTAAAATTTGAAGTTTCACACTTTCTTTCTGGATTGTTTACGTTTAAATTTAATCATATGCTCATAATTGTAGGGTACAACAATAGATATATATTCATTTTGACAACACCAATTATTTCTAAATATATTACTTCATTAATGGGAAAACTGCACAAAATTACTGGTTGTTAGACATATCTTTAGAAGGCTACACGACAGTGAAAAAGTGGTTAATACATGTGGTTGTTTTGTTAAAACTGCAGACTGCATGAATGAAGTTTAAATATTGTAATCAGTACGACTGTTATTGGTAAAATTAAATTTATTGATGAATTAGCAATCGAACCCTTATTCTAGTGGCGTGAAATTACTAAAAAAAATTAGTCAAGGTATTTGGTACTCGGCTCGTGTAAGTAAATCTAGTACCGAAAATGGTTTTTGTTTGGGTCACTGCAGATAGTACCACATCTTTGGTCCTTGTTTATGTAAATTCTTTGAGAAATTAAATGAAATAATGTTTGATTGGTTGTTACTCGTTCACTTTTGGAGCCTACATAAAGACTAACATCTATAGGCAAAATAAATCTATTTTCTGTTTGATCTTTCATTTATGTATGGTCAAATAGTACTAATAGTCTAGCTAAGATCGTTAAGCTAACATCGAAGAACTTTGACTTTAATTGTAAATTAATTATATTACTCGGACGCGACTCCAACTCAAAACTACGGACTCGCACAACCCTACTTGTTTACAAATAAAAACCATACTGATCACAATATTTTATACTTTTATCGCATAATCTACAGTTCTAACAACCCCACAGGGATCAGTCATCACTGCACAGTGTTGTCAGACGTTCTCGAGATATGACTAAGAAGATGTAATTTTTACCATTTTAATTAGTGACCGTCTCTCGCTCTAAACAATCGTTGCACTGAAGAGAATCGTACGACCTCAAGAAATGAAACATTTTTTACACCTAAAACAATGTGTGTACAGTAGGATTGTTGATGTATTTCTCTGGTAAGCCATTTTTGGAGTATAGCTTATTAAAGGGTCTATTAGTTTGCTTATATAGACAAGGCCACTTTTAAAGAACTGTCTTTTAACAGAATTCTGGTTCTAGCAAAATATTTTCAAGGTGTTGAACATAGAAAGACTGGTTCTTTTTTTACAAGTGCTTTGTTTTTCCAAAGTGGGTACCTAAATAAAGTTCATGTACAGTTTGTAAAAAGTTGACAAGTAAAATAGCTTTGTGAGATAGTTTGTTAAAAAGTCTCTAAATCAATTACATCCTACATGGCATAGGTGGGTTTCGAACCCACAACCTTCAGTGCCCCCCCTTCGAGTGTTTTGGTGACCTGTTTTTCAAGTGGGTGTTATCTCTAGAATGTTTATTTATTTAATTATATACTCGACTCTTAGGCAAGCAGTTTGCTACCTAGCCCGTAATGCCCCACCAGTCCCAACCCAACATT
The DNA here is from genome assembly GCA_024449915.1 of Sweltsa coloradensis. Lineage (NCBI taxonomy): Eukaryota > Metazoa > Arthropoda > Insecta > Plecoptera > Chloroperlidae > Sweltsa > Sweltsa coloradensis. Next base: position 83,718 of record JAMZAV010000840.1, on the reverse strand, counting down.
TAGGCCTAATTATTTTCAATTGTTGCAACATATAATGAAAATGATGAATTGAACTGCGAACGACAGTGTGCGGGTAGTATTCAGTGCCCGAGTGTTAACAACTGTCGTTGGCCAGGACCCACTGTGCCGCCGTTTTTCCATGAGGATGCTGGGACTAGGATCATTGCGTAAATAGTCTAGGACACTGTATGGGTCTATAACTCTGCCGCTGTAACACCGGACCGATTCTTGGCCTTAGAACTCGTATCATATCCCCCCTTCCTACTATAGTTCGACCATATTTATTATACTGCTATAGCTGTTGGGCGCTTACGTACAGACACGATTCCTCACGTTAGCCAGTGTATTTATGGAGAAGATTATATTTTTATTAAACATTAATACGATACAGGTACTGTCAAGCCCACATTTTACAAACTCGGATTTCATTTAAAAAAAAGTTATTACAACTATCCTTGTGCTTTTTATGTTAAATTATTCCATTTTTACAAAGTGATTGTTTGATAATGGGCTTTTAAAATTTTTGTATAATACTTTACTGTGTATATTTTGCCAAAGTAAGGTGATTGCGACATCCTCCCTGCTCGTTTGCTGCCGGCGTCCGAGACCCGACCAACCCGCCTTACATTCTGACTGACTGCCAGCCAAGTGCAGTTACCGGCTTGTGTGTTTCGTACACTCTAGATTGATTCTGAATATTCCAACAACTTTCAATAGTTGCAACACATAAATGCAAATGATGAATTGAACTTCGAACAGACAGTGCGCTGCAATTAAGTTGCATATTGTTTAACTGTGCAGCTACTGCCTGATAGGCCGAGACCACTGCGCCCTCGTATTCGTGGCATGTCCATAGCTCACTCGACCTTTGGCCTATAGAAGGAGGACACTCAAGTCTTGTGCGCCCGTGAGCCTACCGACCGTGGTTCTTTGGTTCGACCTTAGGATTCACATTTGATCCCCCCTGCCACTATAGCTCGACCGTCTCAGTATACACTGCTGGCTGTTTAGCGCTTACACGTGAAGTGGGATACACCTGAGCCTTGGTATTTACAGAGAAGGTAGCACTATAGATCAAATAATACACCACCTGCAAATATTGTGTTGCAACCCATTTTTACAGAACCTAGACCATTACGCAAGTAGCCTGGAACGCTCACCCGTAGGGAACTGGGCCGCGGGAACAAGCGACCGTGAATACCTGGCCATTAGGAGATAAACCAAGTCCCCCCTACCTACTATAGTTCGACCCATCTGTTGGCGATTGCGCACATAACTATAGATCACTCAATTACACCACTTGCCAATATTTTGTTGCAACCTATTTCTAAAAACATTAATACTATAAAAAAGTATGTCATAGTGTACAAAGATATCATTGAAAATTTTCATAAAATAGTTCAAAACCCACGTTATTCTAGTTCATATTTTGACACTAGGAACGTAGTAGCAGTAGACTGATTTGGAGGATTTAAAAAGCTCGTAAATAAACTGGCTGAAATTCAGTGCTGCCCCCCCTTCTCCCCCCCCCCACTGGTGTTGTGTTATGTCAACATTTGTTTTCACAGCAACATTTCTCAAGGTCGTACGATTTTCATTTTGTTTTCAACTGCAACAATTGTAAACTATTTTGCAAGTACGTATGGCTACGTACTCTAAAGGCTTCTTTCTCAGCTAGACAAAGTGACTGAATTGAATACATATTTATAAATAATTGGTGTAATCAACATGAACATACCTATTGTTAGTTGTATGCCAGTGGTACAAACTTGATCACTTACAAGTTACAAGAAAGCCAATCACCAGTAGGGAACATTGATACAACCAAGGTCAAGTGCAAATCATGATGTATTGTATGTACTGAGGCCTAATTTTACTTAATAAGTAAACTAAAATGGGATAGAATTAATGAAGAAAGACTCTGGGAGGATAGAAAGAAATGGAGAGAACTGGTAGAAATGCCTGTCACATCGAAGTAGATGAGGTATTGAGCCTGGTTAGCAAGCACTGAAAGTCTACAGCCCAAGAAACTGGTGATACGTCACCCCCGACCTAACTTATGTTGGAACCGGGTGTTTGATTATTATTAAGTAAACTAAAACTCGTTGAACGACAACAAAACGTTTCCAGTGATAGGTAAGTGACCATTCTTCCGCTAAGCAACGTAATTGTCCCGTCAACTCAGAAAAACTTAGCAGGACCCTTAAAATAATTGTTGTTTTTGTCAACCATCCAACCAAAACATACTCATTCCCCCCAAAATAAGACTACAGAGAAACAAATATATGTTTGTAATCTTTGACTGCCCTCTAAATAATATGTAATATTATGCCTACATTAGACTAAAAACAAAAAAATTAGGCGGTCACCGAATCACCAATTTATGAAGGCTACGAGTGACTTCATTAAGTTTGCCGGACAAAAATTGACTTCTAGGCAATATTGCATTTATCCCAAATTATGCCATTGGCATCCCTGTATTGAGCACTAAAGAAAATAAATTTGAAATACTTTCTCAAATATGTCCCATGCTTAGAAATTAAATGAAAAAGAAATGTAGGGCCTACTAGATTTTCTCAAAGTTTTTGTCCCCCAAAAATAAGGTTGAAGACAAACCAATAGGCCTACTACTGTTTTGTAAGTTACTGACCGCCCTAATAGGCTACAAAAAACACAAATTTGAGACTATCACCAAATTGCGAATCTATGCAAATTTTTGGTTCAAAATCGATGAAATAATTGAGGAATGCGTATACTAGATGTCATAGATTTACGTGAAATACGATAACGATGTTATAAAGCGTTATACGTTAAAACGATGTTGTATTATAAACAGAAAGCCGTGGAGTGGAATTAAACTTGTCTCCGCTCTAGCCTCAGCTTCTCCACTTCCCATTTGTTTGTACAACTGAATAATTAAGATTTGCCTTTGACCTTGATTATACTCAATATTCTTCTATTGATTTACTGGGAAATGATTATTTACATAAACAGCACTATGTTTTGAGAAGGCATTTTAAGCCTATTACTTAATTAACGTATCAACATTTACAGCACAATCTTGTGCACACAAATACATAACCTAGGTTTGCATTGTAGCATTGTGGCCGGTACTGTAGTCAAATATGACCCAAGACCCACAATTCAACCTTGTTTTACAAATACTGACTGGCAAAGCTGTTTATGTAAACAATTATTAGTGTTATATACATGCAAACAAGCATCAAGTTTTTAGATGGAGTACAAAATACAGCATAAAAGATTAAGTTAAATATGAAACTGCTCTCATCACTAGTACGTACGGAGAAGCATTGTAGGTAAGACCAGATGGGGCCGAATACTAAAAGCGTAAGAAATTTAATGGAGCAAATTGGAGAGATAACAGTGGTTCGCACATGTCAAAAGGACGGAAAGAGCAAGATTGCCAAGACGGAATTGGAAATTACAGGTAGGAGAGCAAGGGGCAGACCACGACAACGATGGCAGGACAGTGTGAGGTAAGAGTAAAGACATGGAATGGAACAGGAAGGAGGAGACTGGAATGTGTAAGGGAAGAATATGGAGAGGCCTATCGTACGAATTACTAGTCCGTAGCTCAGCCGCACAATACAACGGCCAAGCACTTGAGCCACTAACACTGAATTCTTGGGATAATTTAATGAGGCAAGGATGTATTTAAGGAAATAAACATCTTCGTATGTATTTACTAGCAACAAAGGGAACAATCAATAATGTTTGATTGGTCAAGCAATTTACTTAGTGAAATTAGACTTAACCCAGTAGGCTTAGGCCTCATTTGTAGTTACTATGTTAGTTCCCAGGTCTGTGATTAACCTGTTTTATTAAATGCTGTAGGCTTTCAGCCATAATTGTATACTCCATCCAGTAACAGGGGAGAAGAAAAGGTTGTGTATAGCTTGTGAAAACAATATGGAAACAGTGAGTACGAAGTCTGTCATTATATTCGTACAGTCACACGTCGTTACAACAAACACTAGGGTAGGTACCTCGCGTTTCTGTTTTGACTTTGGGTTCAAAAATTTTGAACCGGTTCGTAAATACTGTTTATTCATAGCACATTCAGTATGAAATGTTTAAATTCACGGTCCAAGCCTAAGAGTTGCATTCGCAGTAGGCTTAGAACGTGAAATGTGCGTACGTCATTATCGAGAGATCAAACTTGTTGCTCCTAGCGATACATTTACGGACACGTTGATATTAAAATTTAAAATTCATTCGGACTACTCAGTTAATGTTTTAAAAAATGTTGTATTACAAAACAATGTCATTCATTCAATCCAAAGCACTTGGAACTGGAAAAGAAGGTCGAGACTCAATTATTTTATCAAACCTTTGTACATTTTTTGGCCAAAAACCAACCAAATGAATGGTGGAGCAAACTATCACATGGAATGTGCGCATGGGGGATGGTAAGTGTTAAAAAACTACTAGGGTTGACTCGCAACTCTAACCGATGGCTCACGTAGGCCACCCTCGAGTATGGAGCCAGAACCAAAAAGTTTGTGAGGGGTAGGCCTACCTTTAAAAGACCAGTCGAAAGAAAAAATCGTTGCTAGGGTAACGTAAGACTCTCTATTGCATAATTTTACAACTGAATTGAAGAGAAAAATCCAACATAGTACTTAATGCAACTAAATTCAGAGATTAAAATGTACCGTCCTGATGGTCTAGTGGTTAAGACGTCCACCTGGAATGTGGGAGATCCGTGGTTCGATTCCCGTTGGGGCGGACTTTTTTATTTTCTGATTTGTAGTAAATAAAAATAAACATAGTACTTTGAATTGTGTTCTCGTGAATAATACATACATTTGTTCCAACATCATTTAGTTGGATAAAGGGGCGTTAACCACCATTGATGTAAGGCATCATAGAATCAGCACCGGGCTGCCAAGCTCGGCACCTCATCTTCTTCCTCATTCTCTTGTTGCAACATTAGCTCTTTCCATTTTTTTCTGTCCTCCTACTATCTCTCGCTCTCTTCAACCACTATCCACTCTTCTCTCCTCCACATCCACCTGTACTTGGTCTTGCCATTATTCACCTTTCATTCTTAAGCCAGGGCTCAAAAAATACCATGCCCGAGATGCCCGGGGCATGTAAAACAAGTGGTCGGGCACGTAGATTATTTATCCACATGCCCATTGGGGCAAGTGGGAAATCTCTCACTATCGCCCGCGCTTAGCTCTTAGCTCTTGTCGCCTGGGAAAAAAGATAAGTCCACTTGTCCAGTAATAGGTCCCATGTGCATGTGCCCATGTGCCCATTGCAGGCCATTAAAGGGGCTAAAAAAACCCTAAAATTATTTTTTACCACGTGATCTATAGCACAATACTACACTTAAATGACCGTTTAAAAAATTATGTCTTGCAACTGTGATTTAACGAATTTTTCAATTTTTTTGAACCAGAAAATGGCAAAAATTGGTGTTTTGGAAAATTTCTTAAATCGGCTTTAACCTGCTTCTTTTTTGGTCCACATAGATACTAGAGCATAGTACCAATCTAAAATGCCCCTTTATAACATCGTGTCTTGAAACTGTGCCCAAATATACCCTCAAACACGCAAAAAACATTTCCAAACACCCCATCTTGGTAATCAGCATATTTTGACCGAGTTACTTGACCAAATTACAAAACAAAATATAGAGAATTTACAGAAAAGGCTGTCGAGTACGTCAATAATGGCTAATATTTTTTCGGATCAAAATCCTCCAAGGTCACGTGGCATAAAGATCGTCCCCATGTTATTTCTTATGGGAGATTTTTGCTGATGGGACCTAGCTCAAAAAATGTCATGTTTGCCAATTTTTTGGGAGGTCATGGTGGCCCCAATAATTTTTCTGTTAATTGCTAAATTCATTACTAGTTAGCCTGAATGAAAGATATTTTTTTAGTTTAGCGGTTAAATACCCCTTTAAGATAACACTCACTGTTCCTTGCATCTGGTTTATATCTTGTCACAGTCTAGTCAAGGTCACAATGTGTTGTCCCAGGTTGGGAGGGGGGGGGGGGGGGAGGCATACTCAACCCACTGCCACAAGTCGGCGGCATGAACAAAGGACATTATAATTTGAAAGAAAAATGCTGCTAAATGTCCTGATAACTTATTTTAATTGCTTTAAAAAATGGGCATGTAAGTTTTCTGTCTGGGCGTGTAAAATTATCTCCCAGCCGGGCATGTGGCATTTAATAAATTTTTTGAGCCCTGGTTAAGCTCAAATGCTTGCCTTGCGATTCTATTCTTCTCCATTCTTCTCACGTGTCCTGATGAGTTTCACTGATCCCTTTGCGTTGTAGACATGCCCATACTTTCTCCCTTGGCAGGTGATCATATTCATTTTCCAAATCCAAGAAAACCATATAGTACATACTCTTCCCACCTCTTTTCCATTCTTTGTCGCAAAGCAAATATTAGACCTTCCCTTCTGAATCCATACTGTTCTTCCCTCAGCTTTGGCTCTCCTATTCACTCCTTTCAATCCCCCTCTCATATGTGTTTGCTCCTTGACCTTGTAGCACGTTGATTCCTCTAGTTATTACATTCTTTCCAGTTTCCAGACACCCTTTTAAATATAGGCACTATTACTCAGAACCAATCATTACACTTATGTACTTGTGTAAAGTGGACTACACAGTGAAAACTGTTAGTATTAATTAACGCAACTATTGTTATTTGTTGATGTTGTCCAAAACATAAATTGAAATTGAAAATTTGGCACTATTTTGTTCCCATGCCGCTTTCACAACCCTGTACATCAGTTGACCCCAGCAGGTCCCCTGCATTAATCATTTCAACAGTAAACTCGTCAGCCCCTGAGGCTTTTTAATGTTTAATTCCTTTTATTGCTGCGAGTATTTCGTCCTTGGTTCCCACGCCCTCCTCCTGTGCAATGAAGGGCATTGCACACATTTCTGATGTGTAACATTAATGGAGTGGAGTGTTGCCCGTTCACGGCCAAAACACACCACGGTACATATTACTTGTTTCTGGTCATTATCAATTGTTACGCACGTTTAAGATGTGCACCTTCACCTTGAGAATTTTCTTCTCTTTGAACAATGAATAATTTTGTTTAAAAAGAGCAAAAACTTAGTTCTTTATTAAGGCTATTGTACCACCTCTGGCCGATAATTTGAAAGTCAAAGAAACATGTCTGAAAAGTTTGCTGAATGAAAGAAGGTCTTTAAAATAACATAGAAAAAAATCGTGAATTTTTTTGGGTGGGAATAACCTCACCTTTTGAAATTATATTTAGATTTTTTGGACAAAAGTGTACACAACAAATCTAGTTCAAAATTAAATTTTGAGAATCGGTTTTCTGGACATAGTTTCTAAACACCTTTAGCTATAACTTGACTACTATAGCTAAAATAGTTTTCTGAAAATAACAGTTACGAATTTTTTTTGTCAAACGGTACAAAACTGGAAAAAATTCGTATTTGTACCGTTTGACAAAAAAAATCGTACACCAACTGTTATTTTCAGAAAACTATTTAAGCTATAGTCAAGTTATAGCTAAAGGTGTTTAGAACCTATGTCCAAAAAACGATTCTCAAAATTTAATTTTGAACTAGATTTGTAGTGTACACTTTTGTCCAAAAATCTAAATCTAATTTCCAAAAGTGAGGTTATGTCCCGCCCAAAAAAATTCACAATTTTTTTCTGTTATTTTAAAGGTCTTCTTTCATTCAGCAAACTTTTCAGACATGTTTCTTCGACTTTCAAATTATCGGCCAGAGGTGGTACAATAGCCTTAAACAAAACGTGTCCCCAGTTTTTGCACTTTTAAAACAAAATTATAGGTTGTACCGGTACTCAAAAACTACATTGTTTACGAGAATGAGCAGAAAATTCTCGAGGCAATGACATATTATCTTAAACGTGCATAAAATTGACAAATGACCAGAAACAAATAAAAGATACCGTGGCGCGTGTTTTGGCCGTGAACAGGCGACACTCAAGACATCACAGGCTCCGTGTAAATAGGCCGCGGTTCAGTCATTCCGCATCGATTATTGATATCTGAACCAATTCCACGAAAAATTTGTTCTTTGCAAGATCTACAATGCGCAAAGTCCGAAGAGCAACGCATCGCCCCTGCCCTGCTGCAGTGTAGGCAACTTGCATGGCGTGCGTGTGTTGCCAGGCGGCTGCACTCGCTCCGCCTGCAGGCGCTGATTGCTCAACCTCACCGCGTCACAGCCGATATTGTAGTACATCCTCAAGGTCAACAAGTATTTTATCGAGGTGCATACCTACCCACTCCGCGCCAACTCGGTAGTGATTTACTTCATTCCGTAATGCTACTATAATATTATCTAATTAGTTCTCTCAAACCAATTATGTGTCTTCCAAAGAAATGTTGAATATTATTCATCTTGTCACGTAATAAATATCGGAGCGCTAAATACGTATTTACTGATAATATCTCTAAATAAATCATTAAATGAACGACAATCACAACAAAGGCTGAAATGAAACTTCACAAACTAAGATTTCTGAGAAGCATGACAATCACAACAAAGGCTGAAATGAAACTTCACAGAACTAAGATTTCCGAGAAGCATGACAAAGACAACACACGAGCCGGGTAGCATCAGTTTACAGTTTACATTAGATAGCAAGCTCTCATCGGACCGGCCAGCCACGCGTGGAATGGGGGGGGGGGGGGGGGGGCGCTTTCATGAAAGACTTCACTAGCATGGAAAAAACCCCGTTTTGAGCAAATAAAAGAAACAAAAGGATATGCTCACAAAAGGTACACAGTCTGCGTCGATATGCAAGAAAATATGGGCCTAATCTTTATTTGATTATCGAATTTATCGATCGACGTAAAAAATATTGATCATTAATCGATCGATAATCGATTACGATTGCAGATGCACGATTATCGATAACCAAATTCATATCGAACGGCAACCCTACTTTTTTGCTTCCTAAAATTCTTTTCCCTTCCATGCTGCTTGTTTTCTCCAAACTGCTATTTCAACTTCCTTGCTCCACCATGAAGTCTCCATTCTTCTCTTCTAGTCTTGCCACGTTAAGTTCCACATACCTCTTCATGGTCTCACCCTCCTTTTGGATCACCTGCATTAGCCTCTCTTCATATATTTCTGTAGGCCCCACACAGTTTAATCCTCCCCCGTCTCTTTTAGTTGCTTCTGCTTGCCATTTGTCCCGGGCGGCGCCTCCTTTACAAATGCAGCCAACAGCCGGTGGTCACTTTCTAGGCCTTATTTGGGTACACTACGACGTCTCTAAGCTCCTCTTAGTACGTAAATATTACGTCTCAGACTTCCCATCCCAACTATACCTTGTGATCTACTATTGTGCTTCTTCTTTTCAATGAGTGCATTGCAGATGGTAAGCTATGGTGCACAATGCACATATCTAGCAGGTTGGCACTATCAGTATCTCTAACCCCATACCCATGGGCACCTATTACCTCTTCATATCCCTGCCTGTCCATTCTTACTTTGGTAGTCTCCCAAAAAGAGCATCAGATTACCATTTCAATTGTCCTCTATGAAGGTGTTCTTTACCACAGCAAGAAAGTCACCCTTTTCTTTTACCGTAGCTTAGCAAGAACATTTTTCAAAGTATGTATGCTAGTTTGTAGACAAGTATAATTATTATACGTGTTACAAATAGAAACAAAATTTGGCCTTGGAACCAAAAAGTTATGAGCAGGAATATGTCCGGATATACGAATTGCATACACTACAATCATCTAGGCCTATATATTGTACATAAGCCTACTGCTCAACCAAAAAATAAGTAAAAAAAAATACTTTGGGCAATGTCAGATGATAATAATTGACGAACTATGTCTGTTGTTTTCTTGAACTAGGTACTAATATTCATCTTAATCAACGTTTTCCTTTGTTTCCATATTGTTTTACACAGGGTGAGGAAAGTCTACAAGAGCAGCTATGATCAAGTGTACCAAACTGACACACGCCACACCAACTACCAGGAGACACCAAGGTTCACTCCACAGTTCACATGAGAGTCGCCGGCAAGCATCGCAACACACTTAGCTTGCTGCCGTTTAGCCACAGGGAAACTAATAATGATTGTTGTAAAACAAACAATTGATTGAGAGTAGAGCAGCAGTTGAAGAATGGAACAGAGAAACATCACCCAAATTTAGAGAATGACTTTCAATTTTTTGTCAATAGTTTGCAGTTTGCAGTACGGCACAAAGCCTGCCCCAGCCACTCAGGAACTGTGGTGTGAACTGGTGTACTATGTAGGCACGAGCGCTTCTACATGACCGCTAACTCAACGACATCATCAGCACCGACTGACAACAGGTCACGTGAACACAAAACACTAGTTTAGATCACAGTATTAGCTGCGACTGGAGTTATTCAAAACGTTTGTTAGTTTGTCAGCTGTCACAATATCGTCGAGTTAGCCGCCGAGCGCTGCACCAAACATGCTGGATCTTAAACGTAAAGGAATAAGAGTGGATCAGTAGGGGTTTGCGAGATGAGAAATTTCAGATCGGAATCGGGAAACATTTCTCATTCCAAATTTAGTACTTTCATGAATTTCATGAAAAAAAGAATAAACGTCGGTAAAAATGTAGTCAACCCTAAACAAGAAGCCAATTGACTTATAGGACCTAATCATTGAAAGAGAAAGGACAACCAATGTGAGAAATTTCAATTTCGTTATCACACAAGTTCAAGCGGTTCAACCGGCTATTGTTGATGATGTTAAACACTACGATTAGATGAAAACCGTTTTAATTTATAGTCCGATACCAAAATAAAAACTAGAACCTACAATACGAATTAACTTTCCGTGTTAAACACACTAGTACAAATTAAGCCGCCATGTTTTCACTGCCCACTGAATCAGTAGCGCAAAGCACTGTCACCTCAACAGCACACAAAACACTTAACGATAAACTGATTGTCCTATCTCCACTTTTTAATATCTTTGCAAGCGTTGACGTGCGTGATGAATGTAAAAAGATGATTGTAGGCCTATACTAACAAGCTGGCAATGCATGGTGTAAGGTAATTTACTAATTAATTATTCCTAATAAACTAAATTAATTTCTTAAAAGAAAACAATAAATTGAAAACCCGACTGTCTGCCTTGTTGACAGAGTGCCAAGTAGACGAAAGATAGCTTGCTTGTTTACACAACAATTACACCACCTGAAGGCAGAAGAATAAGTTCTTAAAACGTTTCAACTCCCACCACATTGAGTTTGGTTTAATATTTCCGTGATAAATCGTAGGGGCCTATTAGTCAAACCAAAACTAAATGTTCGTGATAAACTCAGTGTGTGTGTGTGAAGGTTGACCGGTAATTTGATTGAATTTATTGGCCCTTACAGTCTCCTTTGTTTTTTTGGTTTTTTTCTTGTGCAAAATTGGCCTCTTTAGCTATTCTCTTGTCTTGCTATCCAATATAAGACTGCCTCCTTTTCTATCCTGCTCAGTTGTAGTTAATCATAGACTTCACAGCAAGGTATCTTTGCATTTACAGCTGGTTTGCACCGATGTTATTAGATAATTAGACACGAGTCGTCAATATAGAAATTCCTGATAGAGCCTTGTCCCCGTTTAACCCGAAACACAAAGTTAAAAAATTCTCGTTCCCGTCCCAAACCTGTAGAATCTCTCCTCACACACCCTAGGGATCGGATCAGTGGTTTACAAGCTACTGTTCCTCGAACTGACTCACACATCTTACAACACGACACGAGCATTGGGGGTTGGATGCGGAGATGTTCTAGAGACGACCGGAGCTGCACAGTGGAGCCGGCCGACGGTTGTGGTTGCCTCCCCCTCCTGCAAGAATGAACACACAGAGTTAGATCTAAACAGGGAGGTGTTTACCACAAGGTTGCATCATGAGACGACACGAGAGACTGTGGGTCGTAAAGAACTGAACGTCTGCTCCACACACAGTTAATATTAATATAGAAATGTGCTTCGATAGAGACATATGTCCTTTCTTTTCTAAAGAACGGTTTTCTTTAAAATTATGGATACTTTAATATTTGTTGTATGAATGTACAAAGCAGTACCGTTAGATTGGGGAAAAGGTCTTATAGACTCAAAATCAGCCTAGATTGAATGACCTTCAAAATGGTCAAGTGATCAAATCAGCACAACAAAAGCAGAAAAACTAAAAATGCTATCCTGCAATGGCCGCCTGATTTTGGAGCACTGGAAGTTTTATTTTTATTTAATTTTTATTTATTTAACGTCTCTATCCTATTCAGTTATAAAACTGATTTAGAAAGGAGGACAACTAAATAAATCTAATTACATATCGATGGTGAAGAACCAATACCTTCTATCTGCCATTTTCTGCCAAAATGACATGTTGGTGTCTATGGATACAGAAAATTATTTCAAATTTTTTGGTGCTAATAGCTCCTATCTAACAATGCTTAAACATCTCCAAAAGAGACATATAGTACTACATTACATCAATATCTCCTATCTGCCACCGCCAACTACTTACTTTTTTTAAATCAGTTTTAATGCTCTCCTGAACGATTTGCTTTTTGGCAGATAGAAGGTATTAGTTCTTCACCATCGATATGCAGAACACACAACAATGACATACATTTTTAAGTAAATATTTGAAATAGTAATATTAGGCCTACAACAACAATGCATTTAAAAACTCAACAATTTTGGTAACAAATAAAAAGGATATATTAAATGCAATTAATGAATGAATCAAATATAAAAAAGGGTGGGGAATGAAAAGAAAAGAAAAAAAGAAAAAAAAGGACTTGGACAGCTGAATCATTAGGTCATATTATCATATTATTGACGTTGTTGTTCAAATTGGGGGATTATAAAAAAAAGTGGGATTATAGATGCCTACAACTTAACTACTTCAAAAGGATCAAGTAATGTTGAAAGAGAAGTTGAAAAAAATTTCTAGGATGAAGGATCTACCTGAAGCAGGAACTCTTAGGCCTAGGCCTATCCAGTGACAGCTGAATAAAAAACTATTTGTAGATGACAATTTGTCTAGTTTTTTTTTGTGCAAGATTGGTATTGAAGCAAGCTTTTATTGGTCCTTTATATTTAAACAATGTTTTCAACTGTTAAATCGATTGTTGATGTTTCAAATGTTTTTATTTGTTTGTTTTTATTCAAATGAATGTGTACAAAGCCTAATAAAATAACCTTTAAAGGCCCTGTAAACTCTTGTGACATCACGTTCTTAAAAGATAAATTGCTAGATATTATTCACACCGCACAAAACTGCATCGAAATCGGCCCGCTAGTACTCGAGATATTCGCGCGCTCCTTCAGCGTCACGTGACCTACTGGCGCGTCACGAGGGGTCTACCGTCTTCATCGGCCGAGCCCGCCCGCATACCGAGATGCCAGGTAGAGAACACAAGCAGTTGCTACTGTCACTTTCAGTCGTGCCGTTGACACTTTGTGTACGTTAGTGGTTTTTGTGTTGTGTTGTGATTAATTAATGCGTTTTTTTTTATTTTAAATAATACTTTATTGAACATATTGGTTAAAAAATAGATACAAGCAGTTAATAAAAAGATATAGAAATTCCTGAGTAGTTCATTCACATACTATTAACTTTCAAATAATACAGTAAAGAAAAATGTTGGGCCACTTCCAACTCTGACCACTTATAGCCATGATCCTAATGCTGTAGGCCTATGTGGATCCGTTAATACTATTAAGTATTAATTAGGGCTGGGCTATGACATAAAGTTCAAATATCGATAATTGTCAAAAATTTCGATATCGATATATCGAAAGCAATACACGTATTTTAATATCCCCTCCCACATAACAGTTTGCAGTGAAATGAAAAACAAAGTATTTTCTAAACCATTGTATTTATTGATTAATTACATTTGGGTGGTTATTAACTGATGAAACTTTTAATGAAGGGTATTTTTGTTATTACCGTATCGGTCCGAATATAGCGCGATGTTTTTTTCCGAAAATACAATCTCAAAAAAAGCACTCGCGTTATTTCCCCGCGCTTGCATTTGAAATAGCGCCTGGCTACCCGCAAAACAACTCGCGCGCATCGGCTGCTGCGCTTCGCCCCGCCCCCCCCACTCGATGCTAGCCGAACTCGGCGAAACCCAGCCGACGGCCTCGACCAGACCAGCTGTCTGCTAGTCGTCGCACAGTTACTTGTCTTGATCACGTCGTGACCTAGCTTGACCTACATGGACTTTGATCGTCGGGGTTGTCTATCTACGTTGCTAAGAGTTACGTAACGTAATAATGAGTGATGATGAAGAAGGAGAAGATGAAATGGCTCAAGATAACAAAAGAAGACTGCTGATCGCGTGGAAAAAAAAGGTTCCTCTTTCCCTTTCAAATCAGCAAGGAAATTTCGAAGGAGCTACGACGTAAACTTCAAAACAATGAAGACCCGGAATCAGACTGGTGAACTGTGGACTGTGGTTGGCATATGTGAGCTTGTGCTTGGCCCCACCCTGTTAAAAACATAGGCCTAGGGCCCCAACATTTTTTCAAAATGTTTGTGGTAAGACGGACACGGCCGGCCGGCCGGCTGGTTATGCGCGCGCAGCGGGTGAAGGGGGGACGGACAAGTGTAGCGACGAGTGGGTAAGGGGAGGGAGATGAAAGGTGATGAGAACGAAAGTTTTAAAAGTTATAATATTTTTTCACGGGCAATTGAAACGTGGAACATTGGCAATCATAACTTGATTTTTTAAAAAAAAAAAAATTTTTTAGACTTTTATTTTATTTTTAAATTAATTTCTTTTTTTCGATATTTTTTTCGATATTCAACCAAATATTGATATCGAAAAAATCGGCTCATATCGATATCGTATCGAAATATCGATTTCTTTGCCCAGCCCTAGTATTAATTATGCCTGGAAAGTAGGCCTACTCGTCTTCATAACACACAATCACATGATCGGCAACACTGATATTTGATATAGGCCTATCTCATTTTTCTCCATGTTTTTTTTTCTTTTAGGCTCCATGTGATGTCTCATTTAAGCCCCCAAGTGTCTCACCTTAGCCCCAGGTGATGTCTCACTTTAGCCCCAAATGCTGTCTCATTTTAGCCCCTTGACTTTACTGCCTTCTAGATACCCCTTCTTGAGAGTTTTTTTCTTTTTTTCTTTTACAAAATGTACAGTTGGTATCCTTTTATTAAATAAAATTAGTAGGTATGAAAGTAGATGAGTTGCACAACATTTTACAATATTGTAAATTTAAATTTGGCATTGTTATCAGGGAGTTTAGGACCTGTCTCATATTAGCCCCACTTGTTTGCTGTCTCATCAATACCCCACATGACCCTAGAATTTGTAACACTGATAATTTTAAAACTAGGTAGATGTTTTTTTTTTTTTTTTTTTTTTTTAGTTACGCATTATCAAATAGTTTTTTGGTAAATAACGAAAAATCGCAAATTTTAATTTTTTAGGAGCGAATTTTCAAACTTTAAAAAAACATTTTTGCACATTTCTATCTATTTCACATTTAAGGTAAGTTAGTAAGTTATTTATTACGATATCGATATACGTATCCGCTTTCAATATCGATATGATTTTTGTTATCGTTGGGCAGCCCTACAAGGCGTAAGTTTCAGTGAGAAAGTAGTATGTTGCTTAATGTATATGTAGCCTATGTACTAGTTACTGAATTCAGGACAAACAAAGTAGACTGACAACCACTTACCACAATCTGTCTATGTCGGCCTAACAACTGCTAACCAGATTGATCACTGTCATTGTTTAATTCTCCAGTTGTTTGTCCTATTCTCGATCCTTTTTATTTCCATGTTGTTTTATTCGGGACAAGGGAATTCCATAAGAGCAGCGTTGATTAAGTATCATGGACAATACAGACGTACACCACACCCACTACCAGGGGACACTAGGGTTCACTACACAATTTACTCCTGCGATCTGATTCTGTAAAATCGTTATGGAAGATAACGATCGTTATCCGGCACTTTAGCGACAATTTTGCGTGTCGACTGATTCTGTAAAAATGATAGCGATCGCTATGATAACGAGAATGAAAAGGAGTCGCTATGCTATGCTATCAAGATACGATAAATGGCGGCCGTAGCGACTATTTTACAGAATCAGGTCGATAACGATAATTTATAACAATTGATATTTCATATCAACCGTGATCGCTATCGCTATCATAGCGACTATTTTACAGAATCGCACTGCAGAGTAGCCTCGTACTGGCAAGAATTAAAAAAAAAAAACGTTTTTTTAAATTTGTCGTGCTTCATGCGCTTTCTCATATCTTTTGTGCTTGGCGGTGTTTTTCTTTCGAATTATAATGTCCTTTGTTCATGCCGCCGGCTTGTAGCAGTGTATAGAGAGTCGGCTAAACTTGCAGCGATTAAGCTAAAGGAATTCCAATTCCAATGCATGTTTTAGTGTTTAGTAGGGTTAGCGATTTCTCTTTCTCAATCAAACTACAGTCAAGCCCACTTATAACAAACTTAACAGAAACTGACTTTTACTTTGTTAAAACAAGAGTCACTTTACATATTTAATTAACAAACTTTAAAATTACTTTGTTTAATCCAGAACGTTGTTAAAGTGAGTTCTTTATAAGTGGGCTCGACTCGACTGTATTATCGATTTTGGTTTTTAAATCGAGCCGCATTCTTAACATTTACGTTATTTTATTTTTGCAAGGCCTATTTAAATTGGGTAAACGCAATAGGCCTATACAGGTAACGAGCAAGATAAATAGCGATATCACAATAATTATCGGGAATCCGAATTTTTAATAGCAAATTCAGTTGTGTACACGTTTATGTGACTAATCGACACTGCTAAACGATATTTTTCTCCTGAATAGTGCATCTCAAAAAGGGGTTATGCACTTGCGATGTCTTTCACGGTACCACTACCCCCTCCCGCACAACGATCAAGGAACAGCACTCGCCGCTCGCGCTCCCTCTCGCACACTCGCTCGTGGTAGGGGCATCGAGGGGCCATTGAGGGTAGCGGCCAATCCGCCGACCAGCATTGAGATGGCAGGGCACGCACTTCAAATTGACGCATATGCGAGAAAAGCGAGTTTTATGCTGATATATCGTAATATGATTACAAAGTGACCGTATCAGAATTTTCATATTGTTTGACATCCCTAGTAAAAACAGTGAAACACAGCACGGGACCACGAAATTATGGCGCCATAAACGGATCAACGTACAACCGGTGAATGTACTTCTAATAGTGAATTATTATAAATAGCATTGTAGCTATGGAATGTGAACCGGACCACTCAAAATTCAACGTGAAAACAGTGTGACTGTAAGGTGAACTGTGGTGTGAGCTAGTGAACATGCTGGGAACATGCAAACATGCTGGTGCTAATTAACGACCACTAGCTTAACGATGTCATTA
Organism: Sweltsa coloradensis; assembly: GCA_024449915.1. Lineage (NCBI taxonomy): Eukaryota > Metazoa > Arthropoda > Insecta > Plecoptera > Chloroperlidae > Sweltsa > Sweltsa coloradensis. The sequence goes on along the minus strand of JAMZAV010000840.1, from coordinate 66,299 downwards.
CTTCACTCACTGACAATAGCCGTGTCAGATAACTTAAAAGACTGCAAGAAAAAAAAAGTTAACAGAATTTATGAAATTATGCTCACAAATTAAATAGTTAAGCGTGTAGTCGAGCACCGTACCTAACTAACATGCAGAAGGAGGAGGAGCGGGAGTAGGAAAAAATCAACAGTTCCAAGAACCGACTTACAAACATCATCATTATTGTGCGACACGAGCGTAGGCGGCTGAATATGACGATGTCTGAGACGCTGAAGTGAAGAATCACACGTGAGCTGCGACATACGATGTGGAAGGTCCTCAAGGCTTCTAGACGGTCGTACAGGTTCCTCCCATTCCTGAAATGAGCAACACAGTGACTATTAGCAACAATAAAATAAAAATAATTGATATTTGGAAAGGTATACTAAGATACAAATTATTATTATTATTATTATTATTATTATTAATATATGGTTTTTAAGCATAGGCCCGCTTTAAGGACATAGTTATTGATTGATAGCAGTTGTCGAAAAAGTTTGCCCCGACTGGGGTTCGAACCCAGAACCTCCGGCTTAACGTGCCATAGCTCTACCAATTAAGCTACCGGGACCACAGAACAAACCTTTAGGAAACTGCTATTTGTTGTGACTGTTGACTTACATGACATAAATCCAACAGAAGACTGCAATGTAGCTGTCAAATCTGAAAGATCACATGGATAAAACCAATCACATCTCATCTCCCATGAGTTGGGTAGTTGGATGAGCGTAGCGAGCGAAGCGAAGATTCCATTTCACTACACTGGAGAAAAAAATCCGGAATGTTTTTTTTTTTTTTTTTTTTTTTTCTGTATTTTTGTGTGTCTGTTAACACGATTCCGGCTAAACCGATACTCCAATTGCGATGAAATTTTATGGAGGCCTTCGAAATCTCTGAACTTAGAACTGCCACGTTTTTGAGCGCAATCGAAAAATTATTTCTCATGAAAATCGCAATTTTACGATTTTTTTCGATTTTTAAAAAATTTCTTCAGCTTATAACACCTACATGCTTTGTCCGATTTTAATGATTTTTTGACAGAACCTTAATTTTATGAATTTAGGTATTCGTGTGAAAATTGAGCGCAATCAAAAAACTATTTCTCATGAAAATCGAAATTTTACGTTTTTTTTTCTTTTTTAAAACAATTCTTTGACTTATAACACCTACATGCTTTATCCTATTGTAATAATTTTTTCACAGAACCTTAATTTTATAAATTCATATATTTGTGTAAAATTTGTGCGCAATCAAATAATTATTTCTTATGAAAATTTCAATATTACGATTTTTTCCTTTTTTTAAATTACAATTAATAAAAAAAAAATTAAGTTAATTTTTTATTTAATTTAATTTAATTTTTAAAAAAATCTTCAACTTAGTAATGATTTTTTCACAGAACAACAGAAAATCCGCATAACACATGGCAGCTCAATGCACCAATTACGCTCATCCAACAACGCGGCGGGACTTAAGCGTTTTCCTAGTATGAATATTAGGTTTTTTAAGCATAAGCCCGCTTTAAGGACATAGTTATTGATTGATAGCAGTTGTCGAAAAAGTTTGCCCCGACTGGGGTTCGAACCCAGAACCTCCGGCTTAACGTGCCATAGCTCTACCAATTAAGCTACCGGGACCACAGAACAAACCTTTAGGAAACTGCTATTTGTTGTGACTGTTGACTTACATGACATAAATCCAACATGTAAGTCAACAGTCACAACAAATAGCAGTTTCCTAAAGGTTTGTTCTGTGGTCCCGGTAGCTTAATTGGTAGAGCTATGGCACGTTAAGCCGGAGGTTCTGGGTTCGAACCCCAGTCGGGGCAAACTTTTTCGACAACTGCTATCAATCAATAACTATGTCCTTAAAGCGGGCCTATGCTTAAAAACCATATATTCATACTACCCAACTCATGGGAGATGAGATGTGATTGAATTTATCCATGCAATCTTTCAGATTTGACAGCTACATTGCCGTCTTCTGTTGGATTTATGTCATGTAAGTCAACAGTCACAACAATAGCAGTTTCCTAAAGGTTTGTTCTGTGGTCCCGGTAGCTTAATTGGTAGAGCTATGGCACGTTAAGCCGGAGGGTTCTGGGTTTCGAACCCCAGTCGGGGCAAACTTTTTCGACAAGTGCTGTCAATCAATAACTATGTCCTTAAAGCGGGCCTATGCTTAAAAACCATATATTCATACTACCCAACTCATGGGAGATGAGATGTGATTGAATTTATCCATGCAATCTTTCAGATTTGACAGCTACATTGCCGTCTTCTGTTGGATTTATGTCATGTAAGTCAACAGTCACAACAAATAGCAGTTTCCTAAAGGTTTGTTCTGTGGTCCCGGTAGCTTAATTGGTAGAGCTATGGCACGTTAAGCCGGAGGTTCTGGGTTCGAACCCCAGTCGGGGCAAACTTTTTCGACAACTGCTATCAATCAATAACTATGTCCTTAAAGCGGGCCTATGCTTAAAAACCATATATTCATACTACCCAACTCATGGGAGATGAGATGTGATTGAATTTATCCATGCAATCTTTCAGATTTGACAGCTACATTGCCGTCTTCTGTTGGATTTATGTCATGTAAGTCAACAGTCACAACAAATAGCAGTTTCCTAAAGGTTTGTTCTGTGGTCCCGGTAGCTTAATTGGTAGAGCTATGGCACGTTAAGCCGGAGGTTCTGGGTTCGAACCCCAGTCGGGGCAAACTTTTTCAACAACTGCTATCAATCAATAATTATTATTATTATTATTATTATTATTATTATTATTATTTTATTGGATGTATTTCATACAAACTCGGTTAAAACCGGAGCTAACATGTTGTACGGACTTACGTCAAGTACTTCCATGTGTACCTATTACATACATTATTACTTTTGTCTTAACTCTAACTAAAATAAGTCATTTATTATTATTATTATTATTATTATTATTATTATTATTATTATTATTATTATTATTATTATAATAATAAAAAAAAAATACTCAAAAGGAAATTGCTAACAAATTTGCTGATTCTTTTACAAAAGAGGTTGAAAATTTAAATCATTCTTGTGAAATTAAAACTGCAAAAAATATATACAAAGTTTCACATATGCAATCAATGTACATGCCACGAGTAACCATTGAAAGGGTTGCGACTATAATTGCAGGAATGAACTCTGAAAAGTCACCTGGTATTGATGGTATCCGTGTAGTAGATTTAAAAAATATATGCGACCTAATATCTCCAGTAATTGCTCACTTAATTAATTTGTCTATAAAAGAAGGTGTTGTACCTGATAAGCTAAAAATATCAATAGTGAGACCCATATACAAAAAAGGGGATCACACACTCTTTGAAAATTATAGACCAATTGTGTTGTTACCTGTCATAGAAAAAATAATGGAACAATGTATTGCAGATCAATTAACAACATATCTTGAAAAGTTTAATATCATTAATAAAGAGCAATATGGGTTTCAAAAAGGTAAAAGTACTTCCGACCTCCTCGTGTGCTTTTCAAAATTGATAAATTCTAAATTAAATGACAACTTCCACGTGTTAGCTATGTTCATAGATTTTAAGAAAGCGTTTGATACGTTGAACCATGAGAAACTTTTGAAATGTTTTGAAAATATTGGAATTCGTGGCAACTGGTTTAGAAGCTACCTTAAAAGTAGGAAGATTGTGATTAAAATAGGGGATTCTTATAGCTACGAGAAAGAATCTAATATTGGCGTAGCACAAGGCTCAATTTTGGAACCAATTTTTTTATTTGATCTACGTAAACAAGATTTGTAAATATATTAAGCATTGCGTTATACTAATGTTCGCCGACGACGCTGCTGTAATCTCTGTCTCTGTTCATAAGATTTTAAAATTGGCAGAACAAAACCTAAACTCAGATTTCAGAAGTTTGGCATGTTATGCTCACGATAGTGAATTAACTCTGAATTCAATTAAAACTAAAATTGTACACATTTGCTCGCCTTTTAATGAATCACGTTCGGATAGCATTCGCATAAGTCACTCCAAGAGTGTTTACATTCTAGTGATAGTGTGGTGGTATGTGAATAGTGATGGGAATTTTTTTTCATGAAAAAAAATAATCTTGAAAATTTCATGAAAATTTTCATGAAAATTTTTGTGAAAATTTTCAAGGTTTGTTAATCTGTTATTTGAACTGTATTTTACCATAGTATAAATAAAAATAATTTATTTCTATCAAGGATGTAGGCCTACAGTGGGATTCAGGCTGCTGAGTTGGAATAGGTCTAATATGCAATATCTTGTTGATTAATTTTATTCTTGCAATTTGCAAATAGCGAAATAGGCCTAGGGGCTACATTATAAAAATAATCGTTGAGACAAAAATGTTGAATATTGAATTGGGAGTATCCAACATGAATGATGGAAAAAATCAACATAAAACATATTAGGGCCTACATATTATATCAAAATGTAAAAAAATACACCCAATGTTTAATTATTGGATGAGCGTAGCGAGCGAAGCAAAGATTCCATTTCACTACACTGGAGAAAAAAATCCAGATTTTTTTTAGTATTTTTGTCTGTTTGTTAACACGATTCCGGCTAAACCGATACTCCAATTGCGATGAAATTTTCTGCAGGCCTTCGAAATCTTTGAACTTAGAACCGCCACTTTTATGAGCGCAATCAAAAAATAATTTCTCGTGAAAATAGCGATTTTACGCTTTTTCGTTTTAAAAAAATTACGCTCATCCAGCAACGCGCCTGAAAAAGCGTTTGCGAAGCTTCCTAGTAGGCCTAGTCACTACAAACAATACGGTACCTACAGACTAATTGGAGGCGAAGACCTTACACCAAAGTAATGCTTGTCCCGGTCTTTCCATTCCACTAGGGTAGGCCCTACCTACCCTTGGCATTTAAGTTCTGCATAACCCTCTAGCATTTGTGCTAATTAAAGATGGATTTTATCTGGTTAAGGCCTAACCAGACTATTGCCTATACAACCTACAAAAATAATAAGTTAGCTAGACCTTCATTTGCAGGCTTCGTATTTGCAATGTGGCCTAGCTTCCACATTGACAAACTTCTAGGCCTATGTCAATGCCTCTGTTAGGCTAGGCCCCAGCATGCATTAGGCCTATTGCTGTGCAAGAGGCTAGCCAAATACTAAATACCAAATACCACTGCATAATTAAACAACATAATAAAAATAAAAACTTGAAAATTTTCAATGCACGGCTCTTGAAAATTTTCAATGAATTGAAATTTTTCATGAAAATTTTCACGTGAAAATTTTCAAGTCCCAACACTATATGTGAATGTGTTGAGGAGATCGAGTGTGTTGATACTCACAAGTATCTAGGGTTGATAATAGATAAATATTTTAGTTGGAAGCCTCACATTGACTCAGTTTGCAAAAAGCTTAGAAGTTGCGCATTTCAATTATATAAATTAAAATATATTTTACCTTATACTACCTTGCAAACTGTGTATATTTCCTTAGCTGAATCAATAATTTCTTATGACTTATTAACATGGGGAAATGCGAGTAACATTCACTTAAAACCCATTAAAGTTCTGCAAAATAAAATGTTAAAACACATTATCCCAGATAACAGTTAGTTAATTAGTTATTGGGGTTTTAGGGCACAAAACAGTAAAGTTATCAGTGCTCATCAAATTTTCTGATTGCTAAATAAATATGAATTTCAAATTGAATTTCAAAGGTTTACTTTACGTAAGAAATTAATAACGTTATCGCTTGCGGTGGAGTTGTCTGATAAAATTTATTTGAGGGAAGGTTATAATTTAAAATCTTTTCTATCACTACTATATTTTGTACAGGTTTCTGAAACGTGTTTTATAGTTAAAACTTCGCCACACTCATCACAAATGGGAGGATCTTCACCTTTTAGAAGATATCCGTGAGTGAGGTATGTGTGCCCGATTTTTAAACGAGCCAGAACCACTTCTTCACGGCGAGAGGAGCGACGTGAAGAGATCCAGGCTGCCGTGCTATTCTTGATTTGGCGCAATTTATTGTTTTCTATCTTGTTCCAGGAATATTGTCATTGCTCTTTAAGATTTTGTTTACAAAATGCTTTTAAATCTGAAGGAATGATTAGCTGACAGTCTATGCTGTCCTTTTCGCATGCTGATTTTGCACATTTGTCTGCTGTACTTCGTTACCTAAGATCCCGGAATGACCAGGGACCCAACAAAATACTACAGACTTTTGTTTATAGGAAAGATTTGTAAGTATAATCTGAATCTTGTGAATTATGGGAAGACTAGGATAAATTTCAGACATTGCTTCCAGGGAACTCAAAGAGTCTGTGCAGATTAGAAACTTTGATTCGTTACTCCTTTGGACATATAGTAGGCTTTGGAGTTGTGCAAACAGTTCAGCATTATACACACTAAACAATGGGTGGAGGTGGAAAGTGAAGTTACCTACATCAGTAGTATAAGCACAACCAACCGAATCATCCATTCTAGAGCCAGCTGTAAAGATGCAGCTACAGTCATGAAAATGAGAACGTATTTCTTGAAATAATGCTTGGAATTGAGTATTGGATGTAAGACCCTTTTTGTATCGAGACAGTTTGGTGATGCAAGTCGGTTTGCAGAACGTCCATGGTGGAATTGAACCGTACGACGTTATGAAGGTTAAAGGTAATGTTATGAGTAATTTCTCCAACAGCTCAAGCGAACGAATGCCTACTGGTCTAATTGCTTTCGGACGTAAGAAATAACGATTTTTAAAAGGGGGATCTAAAACTGCATTGTAGGATGGATTTTTGGGGTTGTCTTTTAACGACGCTACATAATTAAACATCAAGTAATTCCTTCTAGTGAGTAATGATGGTTCTCCTGCTTCGCTGTATAGGCTATTAACAGGACTGGTTCGGAATGCGCCTGTTGACAATCGAATACGTACCAGTGTGGTGAACTGTATCCAACGTCCTAATGTATGAAGGCCTAGCAGAGTTGTAAATAAAGCTAGAAAAGTCCAATTTTGAGCGGATAAGTGCTCTGTATAATTGCTGCATGATAGTTCGGTCTGCACCCCATGAAGTATTGCTGAGAGCATGGAGAATAATCAAGGATCTATTGCATTTTGATTTTAATTGTTGAAGATGGGGCTTCCATGTTAGCTTTTCATCGAAAACCATGCCCAAAACATGAGCAATGTGGGTAAAGATAAGGTCTTGTCCAAGCATTTTAAGATTTGATGGCAAGTGAATTCCCCTATTACGTCTAAAATGAATACATGCAGTTTTGGATACAGAAAATTTAAAACCCGTTTCCTTGGACCATGTTTCAAGAGGTCTGATGTTTAATTGAAGTTGTCTTTTTATGGAACTCAATACTCATGTATGATGCATGTATGAATAAAATTGTAAAATCGTCTACAAAAAGCAAAGACACCACTGGCTTCTTAACAATTGCAATATCGATTGCGTCGGGCCTGCAGGGTTGGCTTGGTCACTTTGATTTAAAGTCCCCACTGAAAATCAGTTATATAACTGAGTGGGCAAACTCTAATAAAAATTTTTATTTATTTATTTATTTAAAGGAAGTGATGCTATTAATAGCTATTGCAAATAAAATAACACTTAACACAGAGCCCTGTGGTACACCATTTTCTTGTGTAAAAATCCTCGATAAAATGTTGCCTATTCTAACCTTAAAAGTTCTGTTGGTTAAAAAATTTGCTATAAAAATTGGCATATGACCTTTTATTCCCCAGGCATGTAAAGTTACTAGGAAAACGCTAAAGTCCCGCCGCGTTGATGGATGAGCGTTTTTGTAAGTTTTTAGTTTGTTTAGGACCACTTTTCCTTTGCAAGTGCTTTTTGAATGCATTGTAGGTGATTGTCGTCAAGTTTTTATTGTTACTTGTTAATTGTTATTATAAACCTCAAAAAACCTCATATTAAAACCTTTATTTATATGGATTCTGGCTAACTTTTTCAACGTTTTCTTTCAAAAAGCAATACATCACTATAACCTTAATGTCCATGTGAAATATGAACGTTGTAGCCCCACCCGTTTGGTCAGAATCGGCCCAAATGTCACGAAAATATCGCACTAAAAAATCGAAAAAAAATCGTAAAAGTACGATATTCATGAGAAATATTTCTTCGATTGTACCCAAAAACGTGGCAGGTCTAAGTTCAAAGATTTCGAAGGTTTCCAAAAAATTTCATCGCAATTGGAGTATCGGTTTAGCTGGAATCGTGTTAACAAACACACAAAAATACAAACAGAAAAAACAAGAAAAAAAAAAAATCGTAAAATTGCGATTTTCATGAGAAATAATTTTTCGATTGCGCTCAAAAAGGTGGCAGTTTTAAGTTCAAAGATTTCAAAGGTCTCCAGAAAATTTCATCGCAATTGGAGTATCGGTTTAGCCGGCAAACTGAACTTAAGTCCAAATCAGAAGTTGTTAAAAAACTTCTGACTTTGACGGGAATCGAACCCAGGACCTTCTGCATTGGAAGCAGATACGCTAACCACAAGACCAACGAGCCACACTCACACCTATAACGTCTTAACGCCTTAGCCTGTTAACGTTTAGTAATTTGTTACTAAAATTAAACGCCCGCTTTGCCGAGACACTCGCAAAACACTGTGATTTGTGTGCTCTCTTTTGATCACCCGACTTTATCTGGAGGTCAACCACTCAAGGTGGGAAATATTTAGCAAAGGTTGGCGTTGGGAGAACAGTACATGTTTGTGCATTGAAACACGATGTTAAACGTTGAGGGAATTGAACAAAATTGTGCAGCCCTACTCACCATTGACAGCTTCTTTGCCGGTGGTTATTTCGGCGTTGGAAAGGTCGATCAGCTTGGCAAACGTAAGGCCTCGAATGTCTTGCGGAGTCAAACACAACTCAATCTCTCGCTCTAGTGTTTGTTTGATGTTGACCGCCATCATCGAGTCCATGCCGAGCTCTGAGAGCTTAGAGTGCAAGCTGACAGTCTTCAGGTCTTGTAACCCTAGAACACAATACATTCCATGAATACCTTGGCTGGACAGTTGTGATTTCTCAATATGGCAACAATGTTAATCTATGGATGCACACGATAATCAATATTATCGATCGATAATCAATTATGGATATAATTTTGATGATCGATAATCAAAATTCATTATCGATGATCGAAATATCAAATAATTGGTCATAGTGGCATGAACCAAAACTTAAAGACAGTGATTATCTATGTTTTGCCATGCACTGGCTGGGCTGATGGTGTCACACTGGAGATTTATGTTTGGAAACGAGCTATCAGTCAATCACGGAAGCCAAACACAAAAATTAATGATATCAAACACATCAAAGGGAACGCGATTGTTTTGTTTTGTCTTACACTTGCCACACACTTGAGGTTCCACTTATAGGTCGAAAGAGGCTTTGTTGGTGATATCGATATTATCGATTCGATAATGACATTTTTACCATTTTGATAATCGATAATGAAAAAAGAATCGATGTGCATCCCTAATGTTAGCATTTATTAATACAATCCAAAAAATCCAAACTCCAGTTCGGCCGGCGATGAACCAGGTCGAGCCCACTAGACCAAACCGTCACGGGAACTTGTTACTGCATGACGATTTAATTATTCTAAATTTCTGTAGATTGCACTAGGTCAGGTTGTGTGATTTTAAAAAATTTTATTTAAAAAAATCAAATATTATTATTTATTTGATTTAGGCCTCAGGCCTAAATTAGATTTATTTGATTTAGGCCAAATCTTTTTTATTTAAATCTATTTTTTCACCCGATTTAAAGCAGATTTTTATTGATTTTAATCAACAAAATCAGTGTTTCAAAACTTGTCAAGTTGATGAGCAGATCAATCTACTTGTGTAAATAATCAAATGGGAGCGATTTGTAGCCCAAATAGTTCTCAAGATTGCCGCCAGGTTGACAGGTAAGAATACTAGCCTTTTTTTAACATCAAATGCTTACTAAATTCCCTTATGCAATACCTAACTTCTTATTGTTTATGTTTGTTCAATATCATGCTGCACAAGCTAAAACCAAATCAAACAATCCAGCAAAATACTTAAATGCATATTAAAAAGCATAAATTAAAATGCCAAATCGCCATTTTGTTAACCCTCCAAAGGGGTTTGCCGTACACGTTACGTCATGACGTGCGTAAGTTGTAGTGTGGTTTGACGTATCCCGTACGTCATGGCACACGCAGTTACAATATCGGCTGGTGGTGCTATCTAGCGGTGTTCTATGGTACTCGATGTATGTAGCATTAAGCTCGTTCGTGATTGGTTTAACGGCATTTTAGCTGGCCAATCAGATTAAATATATCATGGAAATAGTCTTGAGAGGCGGTAATCTGTCATGGTGGATAGCTCTCAGTGAAAATGACAGCTCCGAGTCGAAATAAAGTGTTTTTGCCGTTAAATACGTCCGATATAGGTGACCTCTTGGATGATGAAGATGTTACTAGTGATAGGCCTATTGAAAGTGATAGTGAAGTGGATTACACCCAACAATCGGGATACAGCGACAGTGGCAGTGATTCAGAGGACAGTGTTGATGTTCCCGTTCTCCCGCCAGGCAGGGGGCGTAGGCCTAGAAACGCGAATCCACAGGTGGCTTTTGCGGGGAAGATGTGGACGACTTGTTTACGGCAAATAAATTGCAATTTACAGGACAAAGTGGACCGATGAAGGTAGTGGCCGATCCATCCAATATAGTGAGTACTTTCCTGCTTTTTTTTTATAAGGAGGTCATTTTGGTCAGATTTTAATTAATTGTCAATTTAATTGGATAACATGTAGGCTAATCAAAATGAATTTTTCACTTGAATCATTTAGGCCTTTTTGTATTTAAAATTGTGTAGGCCTTTGTAAGTAAAAACGTGAATTTTCATGATTCTTTTAATATTTTAATAGATTTTTTTATTAATTGCATACTTTGATTAGCTTATATTAATTCAAAATAAAAAAGTAATACATTATTTGGATTGAGCATTTTGTTTTCAATAAGACCTGAAAGTTTTAAGATAATATCTTATCAGCAATAGAATATATGCATAATTTAGTAATGAGCTGCACATTTTGGTAGAAAACTAAAAAATCACTACCACTGCAGGGTGAGTTTTGCAATAACTCTGAACCGGCTAGAGGGGTTAATGGCAGATTGAGTCTTCAATTTGCTATGCTCGCGCCTGTGCGGAGGTATTGGAGACTGCGTATCTAGCCTACTTTGTTTATTTGGATTAAGGACGCGTCAACCGTTAGGTCATAATGCACCACTCTAACCTAAGGGGGGGGGGAGGGGCCCATGCTGGTCAGAACCAGCCACGGGTAAGAGGAGGAAGGGGGTTTCTCACGTCGCGGTCGTCATCGTCTTTGTCATCGTTCGTGGCGTCAATGTCATCGTCGCCGGGGGGTCGTCAAGGGAAGGGGGCAAGGTCCCCGACGACGATTGCCAGAGCTCGCCTCTAGGTCGGGGAGTAAAATACATCCACAACAGGTGTTTAATATCAATGGTGTGTTGGATCATTTTTAAGGAAAACCTTGCCTAAATCAGTTAGAACTAATGATTGTGTTTGTTGCTAAAAATGAAGAAAAAGTGCATTTGATTTAAATCAACGATTTTTATCAAATAAATCATTTGATTTAAATCTGGTTTAAATAAAAAAACACCCTGCACTAGGTATGAATTCCACCTACCGGTAACAAAAGTGCATTCCATTATTCAGCGGCTTGCTGGCAAGTGGAGACAGCGAAACAATCGCTGCTGACTTTGTTTCAAAGCAATTTTATATGCCCAGCGCAAAAAGCAGATTGATTTCGGAACAGTCCACTAACTACCATAAGCGAAGTCAGCCGCTGAATATTGGCACGCGGCTATAGTGTTTCCAGGCTAACTAAATCTACAAAGAAGAAACAGTTTTAATATTTTAGTATAGGTGGATCCAGTTAAGGTGGCGGTCGCCGAGGGATCGCAGCACTGTCGCCCACGCACTATGGCCACAGGATCGGCAAAAAATAAATAAAAGAACCGTCTCTAAGACTGCTTTTGATTAAAAACACGACTATTTTAAAGCCAAGCCTTGCCCAATAGGCCTATATCCTAAAAATAAAGTAGCCTATGAAGTGTACAAATGAAATCATGACATTTTGATGCTCCTAAACATTGACATCACATCTGGCAAGGTTGGCATTATAGGCCTACAGCTGGAACTTTAGACACACCATTCCCAACAAGGCAAAAAAACACTTTCATAATCGTGATTACCTACTTCAGATTAGAGATGGGAATTTTCATGAAAAAAAAAATCTTGAAAATTTCATGAAAATTTTCAAGGTTTGTTAATCTTTTAAATTTGAACTGTATTTTACCATATTAGGCCTATAAATAAAAATAATTTATTTCTATCAAGGATATAGGCCTACAGTGGGACTCAGGCTGAGGTGGTATAAGTCTAATATGCAATAGGCCCTATCTAGTTGATTAATTTTATTCTTGCAATTTGCAAAAAGCGAAATACTAAGCGTACATTATAAAAATAATCGTTGAGACAAAAATGTTGAATATGGAATTGGAATAGTAGGTACATCCAACATGAATGATTGAAACAAAAGCAACATAAAACATATTAGGGTATATCAAAATGTAAAAAAATACACCCAACGTTTCGGGTGGTTAAGAGAAAGCCTAGATTATTGGATGAGCATAGCAAAGATTCCATTTCACTACACTGGAGAAAAAAATCCGGATTTTTTTTGTATTTTTGTCTGTTTGTTACTAATACGATTCCGGCTAAACCGATACTCCATTTGCGATGAAATTTTCTGGAGGCTTTTGAAATCTCTGAACTTAGAACCGCCACTTTTATGAGCGCAATCGAAAAATAATTTCTTGTGAAAATAGCAATTCTATGCTTTTTTTGTTTAAAAAAAAAATTACGCTCATCCAACAACGCGCCTGAAATAGCGTTTGCGAAGCTTCCTAGTAGTCACTACAAACAATACGGTACCTACAGACTAATTGGAGGCGAAGACCTCACACCAAAGTGATGTTTGTCCTGGTCTTTCCATTCCACTAGGGTAGGCCCTACCCTAGGCATTTAAGTTCTGCATAAAGCACAACCCTCTAGCATTTGTGCTAATTAAAGATGGATTTTATCTGGTTAGGGCCCAACCAGACTATTGCCTAGATACAACCTAAAAATTAATAAGTTAGCTAGACCTTCATTTGCAGGCTTCGTATTTGCAATGTGACCTAGCACTCACATTGACAAACTTCTAGGCCTATGTCAATGCCTCTGTTCTAGGCTAGGCCCCAGCATGCATTAGGCCTATTGCTGTGCAAGAGGCTAGCCAAATACTAACTAAATAAATACCAAATACCAACTGCATAATTAAACAACAAAATAAAAATAAAAACTTGAAAATTTTCAATGCACGGCCCTTGAAAATTTTCAATGAATTGATATTTTGAAAATTTCCAAGTCCCTACACTACTTAAAGGCCCAGTCCACTCTTCAAACATCATTTGAATTTTAAAAAGATTGTATGTTATCATAGAGATCAGAAAAAAATGCAACAAAATCGTCCTACAAGCTTTGAAGCTATTTGCGCGCTTTGTTGGTTGCACCTTTCCTAGCGATACGTCACTTGGCGTGAGCCTGCCCGCATACCGATAGCCAGATAGAGGGTTGGCGGAGCCCACCAGTGTTAGACTGTTAGACGATCACTCGGGTAATGAAAACTTATAAGAAAACTGCATGTACCTTGTGCTTTAGTGTGTTCATATTTAGTGTTTCATATTTATGTTGTATATTTGTGTTGTTTTTTAAATCTTGTGACAGTGGTGAACACGTGGTGTCTATTCGGATGTATAGTAATGAGCGATCTTTAGATCGTGGCACTTCGTTATAATATATAATAATCAATAAGACACGATTCTACAATAAACAGTAACTTTGCAAAATACATTGATTGAAAGAATGATACAATAGGTTTTCCCTATGTTTGTGTGATCCATGGTGTGATCGCCTCAACACGATAAGGCCGCCCTTGCGCAGACATCGCTGTGACTGAAGGTAGCGCAGGTAGCGGGCGACCGGCCAAGCTCGTTTCTCTCCCCCAAGTGACGTCACACGTAGTCTTAGCGCGAGCTAGTTCAAATGTAAATAAATCCGATTTCGTTCAACCGATTTTGAAAATTCTTTTTTCTTCGTACGTAGAACAGTACATGGAATAAAATAGCTTTTACGATTTCAAGACAAGACTGGGCCTTTAAGATCATTATTTAGTTAAAATACTGACTCTGTGGGACTAATTAGTATTCACATCTTATAAAATTTTGATATATGTGAAAGCATAACACGATAACATGATCAAATACGGTAGGCCCAACCTAATGTCAGTTGTGTGTTAATTGTCAACGTTGGCGTCCGTGCTCTCGCTTGACCTTGACGACCGCCACCTTATCTAGTTCCACCTGTACCTACCCTACATTGCTGTAGTTACTTGTACAAAAGATCTAGGCCTACTGGAAACTAATATAAAACATACAAATAATTCTTCAATGGGTCAAATAGTTTTTTTTTTAATAGTAATAATTTCATAAAATCATGTGCATTAAGAGAGGATGAAATAGTAGTAGACAAAAAAGTACTGGTCATGCAATTGGGGCATGGGAATAATACGTAATACCAACATTCAAGAAAGTGTAACAGGAGTCCTTACAGCCCTACCACCCTGTATTTTTTTTTGTGTTCTAATTTGCATATGTACATGCATATCAAATAGCCATTGTGCTATCCTCATAAGTAATTATGGGTAATTGTGTTTTAAAGTGATAATTAATGGTGTATAATTAGCCTATGGCTAGTGTTGAGACTATACGGACTCTCCCTGAGTGGACTTAGGTCTTTTGGCAATGGTCATTCGAAGATAGAAGTTGATGCAGTTGGTCTGTGGAAGGAGAGCTGTGTATTTTTCATGAGCTGGTTCGAGGCTACTACTGAAGCAACTGGCTTAAATGTGTAAACCATAGATAAATTAATTAAATACTAATAATACAGAACGGGTTTGATTTAAATCAGAAACTAGAGGAAATTTTGTTTGATTTCATAAAAAGAATCATGTGATCATGATATAAACATTGCCATACTAGACGTACTACATGAATTGACAGTGGATGGACTGGGCAAGACAAAGGCATCCTACATAGACGAGGAGTGAGAAAACTAACAATAACTCACATACACAAGAACTACCCGGAAAAGGATTGGCTACACATTTACACGGATGGATCGGCTACCCAGGTGAGGGACAAGCTGGGGCAGGCATATATTGCAGAGAGTTTGAGGAATCTCACCCTGCAGGGGAAAATGGTAGCTGCTTTGACGGAGAATTGACTGCTATTCTTAAAGCCCTGTACAAAGTTAAAGACTGCCGCAGTGATAAAATTGTAATTTTAACAGACTCAAAAGCAGCAATACAAGCCATAGTCAACAAGGAAGTGGCAGATTCTGCGGTAAGGCAGTGCAAATTACAAATCCTAAGACTGCACAATGCAAACAAGATAATTAAGTTACAATGGATACCATCACACTGCAATGTATATGGCAATGATAAAGCGGACTTCTTAGCTAAGAAAGGGAGCAAAATGCTACAACAGAGCAAACCGATAACTTACAGCTCAGTTAAAAGCCCATGTAAATGCTGCAGTTTCTAAGAAAATTAGACAAGAATGGGTCAAAAAGGGACAAGACAAACCATGGCAGGTGTACACCACGCAGCCAAGTAAACCCAAAAGAATATATGATAGACGAACAGAAACAGCACAGTTCAGGTTGAAGACTCAACATGACCTTCTAGGGAAGCATCTGCACCGAATAGGCGTGTTTGAAACCAGTACCTGCAGATTATGCGGAAATGGTGAACATGACAGACGACATCTATATACCTGTGCCAGTTGGCAAATGAGCGTGACGCAATGCCCAACGGCATGAAGAAGGAGGAAAGGGAAGGCTCGTCTCTATTGGTTGACTAGATCAAGCATGATGGCATCATAGGCCAAATGTGGGCATATGAGAAGAAGAAGAAGATTCACTTAAGTATAACAATCTTAATATAAAATCTATGTCAATCTATTTTATTAAATTATAGAAAATGCCAAGTTCATATTTCATCATTTTCGTATGATGCGTCACCCGGACATTTGCTTGGACCAATTTCAGTTTGATGACGCTGTGTGCTGGTCTCTGATTGGTTGTGATAACGCTACGATCGTACTTTGTATTGTTGAGAGCATTAGTTGTTTGAGAAGTGGAGTTGGGAGAGGTCGTGTTAGTGGGCGAGTTGAGGCGATGCGTAAAACTTAGGGAAAGTGGACTAGGGAAGAACACTTTGAAGATAGGAAACGCGTGTTAAAAATCCGCGAAAGTGATTATCGAAAACGAACGGCGATCTGCCTAGAAGAAATACAAGTAAACGTCTGTGAAATCAACGAGAACTGTAACCAACCGAGGTACATTTTATAAGTCTAGCCTAGACCAGGGATACGTGAGTGAACGAACTTTTGCATGCCTTAGGCGCATATTAATAAAACGACGGACGTGATAAAATACAGCATCGATAGCCAGAAAAGGTTAGAATCATTATTAGCCGAAGGGCCGAGAGTTAGATGTGGTCAAAAAGAGCCGAGAAAGATTATAGCCGCGTAGTCTGGAGAATAGGACACGGAAAACGCAAGCAAAGTTTGGTGGTTGTATTACAACGAAATATAGATTGAAATATCATAAAAAGGAAATCGGTGGGGATAAAATCATTTATAAATCCAAATATATGAACATATAAGGAACAGTTATTGACAATCCAATATCTTGGCAAAGGTTTAGTATTTGGGCAAATTGGTTTCGAAATCAATAAATGCAGATTAGTTGAAATCTAAAATGGCGAATTTTAGTTGCAAAGAGTTTGAAGATGACATCAACAAAAAAAACTAGGAACATTCGTGAATGACTGAGCCACCGACGTCGAACGCTTTGTATTGTTGATAAAGACGTGTGAAGTCAGAACTGTGTCGATAAAGTTGTCGTGTTTACATCATTAACTGTCTGACAGTTTACCGAGTGAGGAACTGGAGAACTTGTTTATTGAACTTGGGATACTGATATCGAGCAAGTGTGGAACATTAGAACGTACGGTCGGAGTTGATTTATCCGAATGATAAATGAACGTAGTTTTATCATCGCTCTGACAATATCAAGTGACAGTTGAACTTCGAAAGGAATCACAACCGGGATACGAACTCAAGACAGGATCGTCGGTACAAAACTACGACAGTCTACAAATACGCAGCAAGTTATTGAACTACAGGTCGGACTTCTTCGACTTCATAGGGTTTCGATGGGAGTCATGATCATTTGTGATGAGTATTAAAATAAGTTTATTACCAATTATAGTTTCATAAACTTTCGGAAAACTTTACTGCTGTCCATCAGACCAAGAGATATCTTAACTAGATATCCGATTCGCTTTTAGCCATCAGTACTGATAGGTAGGGTTTGATTTGGTTTATTTGGATTAAGGACGCGTCAACCGTTAGGTCATAATGCACCACTCTAGCCTAAGGGGGGTGGGGAGGAGGGGCCCATGCTGGTCAGAACCAGCCACGGGTAAGGGGAGGAAGGGGGGTTTCTCACGTCGCGGGCGTCATCGTCTTTGTCATCGTTCGTTGTGTCATTGTCATTGTCATCGTCGCCGGGGGGTCGTCAAGGGAAGGGGGCAAGGTCCCCGACGACGATTGCCAGAGCTCGCCTCTAGTTTCGGGGAGTAAGATACTCCGCTCTTCCTAGCTGATGTTTGCAAGGTGGACTTTTTCTCTTGAATCGCCTTTTACGATTAGCAGAGCCATGCTCTGGGCCAATTCTACCCTGGGTCCAAGGTAGGGTTTGAACTGTATTCCTTGTCAATGAAGGAAATTCATTTGTGTTATACAATATAACCCGTTCTGGTTTGACTTATTAACCGTTGATTGTCTGTTGTAATGTCACCCTAGATCTAGTATAAATTATAAGTTGTATTTTCAGAGATGTTTGTCTTCGCTGTTGTACGATTTCTCAATTTTGTGGGTCTTGGTGAGTTATAGGAGGTTGTTGTGAACTAGTTAGGCACCTTTAGACTTGAGTACCAGGTTCACGCCTAGGTAGGGTTAAAATTCAAGTTTGAGGGATTTTAGCCTTGATCAGTTGTTTATTTATTTTCAATTAATATTTTACTTCTAAGTGAGGTCAGAAATCGTGTTTCACTTTAATTAGGCGACCCATCGCCGAGTATGTTCTTGATCATTAAGTCTTATTTTCCGGAGTACATCTATCTAGCGAGGTATCCAACGAGAGCCTATCGACTACTTGAGGGGTCGTAGGTTCGTTGTGTTACAGTGTTTTTGGCCTAAACCAGGGCATAGGCATATTGCAATGTAATTTGCCATGTATGAGTGTTTGGGCTTCGTGAGCCGTCACAGGTGAAGCTAGGTCAGTGCTTCAAAGCACGTTCAAGGGACACTTACAGTCCAGGAGGAATGAAGAGCTCGGGAAGACTGAAGGCAGGAGGAGAAGACTAGAGCGAGATTCTTCGGCGGTTTCTCACAATCATACTCGGGGTGGAGAGCTAGATGAGAACCGGCCTGGTATTGGTCTAGGCGCAGGAAAACCACCCGCACCCGCTCATGGGCAGAGTAACTGGAGTTGACCTAGATAGTCCGAGTAGATGCACGCCACATTGGGGGACCGAGACCGGCACTAAGACCAGAGACTGTGCAAGTGGTGTGGTGTTAGTCGTGCCAGCAGCGAGTACCAATCTTTACGTGAGTGTTAACAGACATGGCGATATCGCCAAACCATGATATAGGGATCGGGATAAGTAAACGTCATTAAGTGTTAAAAAACCTACCTAGTTAACCCGTTTTAATACCGTGAGTTTGCCGACGGGGAAGTTCCCACCGGACCATGTGGTGAAACCTGTGCCCTTTGTAACCTTGACGACCACGCTACGACATGGTAAATCCTACACCACAACCTTCTATGGCCTACCTAAGACACTATCTGCTATCTTCTTTCTTTCTAAGTATCTCCACTCACATTATTCCTTGACCTAATAACATGTATGTGGTCAATCCCTCCTCTACGAGACCTTGTGGCTCTGCCTAATAGCCATGGCTACGAGATAAAGTCTACCATCAAGGCCTACTGGCCCGCGCAAGGCTACAAGACAATGCTAGCTATCAAGGCCTACTGGTCCGGAATTTTTTTGTTATATAGGTCGTTGCGCCCAAATCTGAGTTTTTGAGCCACCCGCAATTCAAAAACCATAGGCCTATAAGAGATCAACGAAAAAAATTTTCAATATTTTTTTATTTGCGGTTCTGAGTAGAAGTGCGTTTTTTTTTAAATCGGAGGGGTTGAGGTCATTTTTTGTAGCCTACTTTATTGTGTTGATTTGATATGGAATGACCCTTATGTAGGCCTATGACCAGGTGTATGTGTCGTCTCTGGGGTCCAGGAGCGATGCCCCGGTGGGGGTTGGGGGGGAAAAGCCCCCCATTAAAGATAAGAAAATAATAATATAAAATAATAATAATAATCCCCTTATTTAGGTATTGGGGAGGACAGGGGATGTTCCCGGGTGGAGCCTACTTAACACATGGATGGCTTGCTCACTAGTCTAACAACGACTTTGGCGTTTTCCTAGTTATAGTTTTTGCCAAGAACGAAGAGCACATTCTAGAGCTCTATTCCCGAAGGATCACATGTAGGGATGTGGGTCGGAAATTTTCCGTTGGAAATATTTCCGATTTGGAAAATTTCCAACTTCTTTAATATTAACATAATCTTATTTTTTAAATTTTATCCGGTATTTTTTTTTCAATAAAATCTAAGATAGGCCTATATGAGCTATAAGATATTTGTGCTAAAGTGCTGGTTGACTTGCTATGTTTGAAAATGGTAATTAGTTGATTTCAATTTGATTTGTAGGCCTATTTTCTTTATTACTTTATTACCCCCTGTGCCAAGAAGATTAAGAGTGTATTTAGTTTTAGGGCCTGCTACTGATTTCACAATTTTGTATTTCATGATGTTACTGTACTCGGTACTGCCAAAACTCTAAACCAATTGAATTGTGATATTATTGCAAATGCAATGCTGAATGAATGCAATGATTTTTTCAACACACCAGCCTAAATGTCTGTCTATAGTCTCTAACCAGGCGGATGGTGGCTAAATTAGCTAACGACACACAAACAAAACTCACAAGTCACAACACATTACCAAACCAAGGTTATTTCACTAATTCATATTATGTTCCATTCTTTCCCAACCTGTCAACTCTTCACATTATACTATACTAGGAAAACGCTTAAGTCCCGCCGCGTTGTTGGATGAGCGTAATTGGTGCATTGAGCTGCATTGAGTTACGCGGATTTTCTGTTGTTCTGTGAAAAAATCATTACTTATTCGAAGATTTTTTTTAAATTAAATTAAATTAAATTAAAAATTAACTTAATTTTTTTAATAAATCGTAATTTTTACGTAATTTTAAAAAAAGAAAAAAATCGAAAAATTGCAATTTTCATAAGAAATAATTATTCAATTGCGCTCAAATTTCACACGAGTATATTAATTCATGAAATTAAGGTTCTATAAAAAAATCATTACAATAGGATAAAGCATGTAGGTGTTATATGTCAAAGAATTGTTTTAAAAAAGAAAAAAACCGTAAAATTTCGATTTTCATGAGAAATAATTAAGGGGAATCTATCACTGATGGCTAATATTTTGTATGGTCTTTAATTTACTCAGTATGATAAACGATGATGTCTTCGATGTAAAAAAAAAAAAAATTGATTTTTTTTGTCACTGTTTCGGGCTGTCCCGGAAATTTAAAACGTTAAAACTAAAAGCAGGATAAAAAAAAAACTTCTTGTCGGAAGGATGAGAATTTTTTAACACTTTTTTGTAGCTCCTTTAAAAGTGATATAACACAAATTTCATGCATTTATCTTACTTAGTGGTATTGATATGAATTTTTGATTGTACCAATGAAAACGCGACTTAAAATCGCTTGTGTTTAGCCTATCCTACATAACGTAAATGGGGTGAAAAGTTACAATATTTTATCGTTAAACCACTTGTTGAACCATCAGCTTTAATTTCCACCCAAAATCTTATTGATGTCACCAATAGCAGCGGAGAAATGGTGCTTTTCTTGCTGTCATGCAAATCCCTCCGTAAACCAGCCGTCATCGAGCTCGCGCCGTACGTTGCCGAGTGGATAGTAGCGACATGCGGCGTACATGGCAACTCGTTCGGCCGGCCACGGAGCCACCCTTCCGCTCTTAGCGCGCGCAGTATGATTCGTGATCTCTGGTGTTAGTGGTTCAAGAGCGCAGCTAACTCTGTCTTGGGTTAGTCGTGTGTGTGTGTGTGTGTTATGTGTACTGAGCGACATCGCAGAGTATAAGTGTTTAAAAATATTGGTTATAGATTGTGATAGATTTGTAATGCGTATTTAAAAACCGGGTATAATGGGAAGGCGAGGCAACCCTCGTAATCAAGGCCGAAAAAAAAAACGCAGCAACAAATCAAAGGCAATTGCCAAGTGGAAAAGAGAAAAGAAGGAAGAATATGAAAAGAAGAACACATCTTGTCTGGATTCGCGATCACCTTCAAGGTAAGAGCTTCAGTTAAATCAACTTTGTATTTTATGTTTTATGCATATTTTAGTTGTGCCGATAAATTTGCATTATTTGGGATGGTAATGGTTATAGGGATGAGCTTGAACCAAGTGCAGCTGGTATGTTGCCTCAAGCAGGCACTTCCGGGCTGCAATCTCTAGCCAGGCATACCCCATGTCCATCTCCAAGAATCAAGTCCTCCTAATGGTTCAGGACACAAGTCTGAATCAGAGTACGCTCCGTCAATACCTTCCACTTCGAAAAGGTATTTATTATAACGCACTTGTTTTTAATAAAGCATTTTTATCAAATAGGTATTGTATCACGTCAACCAACCTTCGTAGGTATACCACGGTATGCTACTCGGGTATTCAGGCGTGACAAGTATTTACGGCTTACGCCACCTACCTCTCCCGCACTATTAAAACTCACCTGTTCATAATCAACTATAAGAACTATTAGTATTTGTGCATCATATTTCGACAAATTATTGTAGTCGTTTAGATAAGTAAATGAATGAAATGGGAAGAAAGAAACCTGCACAGTCATTGCGAACCTTGAACCAGGCGCGTAAGAAGGGGGGGTTGGGGGACCCGCCCCCACTTTTTATGGTGACGCCCCCACTTTTTATGGTGACTCCCTCACTTTCGACTTTAGACACCAACTAGTTTAAAAAGGCAGAATGATGTTTACAATGTGTTTTTAAATATTGTTTAGAATTTTTGTCGAGGGTTCGTTCATTTTTCGTTCCATAACGTATACAATGCGAAAAATGTGTAAACGCGCATGTTACAAAAAGTAAAAGTTTCGATATTTCAAAGGTTTGACTGTTAGAAAACAAACACACATAAAACAAAAACGTGACCTTTTTTCTTTATAGGCTTTAGCCAAATAGATGTATGCGTCGCTCACTACGCTTCCAATACCTCCTAGGCATATTTTGAATTTTATACCCCACCCCACCCCCCACGCTCCTCACTCGAAAAAGAGTTTCTACGCGCCTGCCTTGAACGCAGGGTCTACTCGCTACAGTCTACACACACAACATACCACTTGTTCGTACCATACGTCGTGAGTTGAAGCTATCACTATCAAGTATCTGTTTTAGTGGACGACGTTTATACAAGTTTAAAGTTAACACCAGACACCTCTTCCACTTGACTTGACTAAGAGTAATTATTATTCACTTTCTGTTTATATTCCTTGATAATATTTATGTATTTACAAGTGCTTCGGAATACTGCTTGCTTAGAGCTATGGACGCGCAATAAACATGCCCTAAAAGAGTGCATCTCGAACCGTGTTCATTGAAACTACGATACAAAATAAATACAATAATACATATACAACAATACAATAATACTAGATACACTAATTATTTATTTTCTTATACACGTGACAAACTAGGTATTAGGGTAGTTGTGAAGGGAACGTTCAAAGGCAATTATGAAATCAATCAAATTTAGAACAAACTATTAGCTAGAATTGCCAGTGGAGGGTATCGAACCGGCCAACTCCCGAATCAGAGATCCCCTTACGCATGAGTTACGTCTGTCGGTTTGAACCTTAGATGCATCAAATACCACTACGGCCATTCCATAGTTGCGGGTGTGACACATTACACACTTACAATACCTGCCAAGTGTTAATAAATTACAAATTGAAACCCAAGACATTTTATACATTGATTGTTGCCATAAGATGTACAAATACACCAAATTTCAGCTTTCTGTGACTTTAAGAAATCAGTAAATAAAAATTAAAACAGGTGTTGCGGGTGTGACACTTTTTGCCACTGTATTTACACCCTTACATGAAAAAGTGCAAAAGTCTGTGAATATAGGACCCCTTGGAGAGGCAACTTTTTTTTCCTAAAGCATTATAGAACACCCTTAAAATAAAATATAAGGGATAGTGGCTCAAATAATTTAAAAGACGATTTATGATGGTTTGAAGATGTTGCGGGTGTGACAAGGAAATGTTGCGGGTGTGACGTAGTGCACAAAATATAACATTAATACGAGTTTTTGTATGTAGATTATAATTTGGTTGGCAGTTTTCTTACATTCTTCATGAATACTCAATACTAAAATGTAAGTTAACAAATATGCATGCTAAATATGATATTTAAATAAGGTAGCCTATTATAAAATAAAGTGGTGCATTGTAATTTTTTTAATGAAATATGGGTCCTTGTCACTGATTATTTTTTGTTTAAACTTTGAAGTAGGGGCTAATAGCATAAAAAGAGGATTAGGCCTAACTAATAATGTCATCATTTATAATTAATGCAGCTTTATCATTATTTATGCATGCCTAATCACTGACGAACTTAATTGCCCACGAATGTTGTGAAGTATTAGAGGAGCTACCATCTTCTTGATAACGTCTTTGTTCTCGCATGACGTATTCACAATATCGGGCCATACCCAATAGTTGCCACTAGGATGCATGCATATACTTTAGTTTAAGGGTTACTTCACTGGTTTCATCATCAAATGCTACGATTTCAGCATAATACTGCTTGTCGGTATTTTTTCCCCATTTACCGCAAGTGAAACGAGGACAAAATCACTGACGTTAATATCTAGGGCAGGATTGTTGACAGAAGCGCAGACATCCGAAAAAATTATCACTTCTGTTAACTTAGGAAACTCGACTTTTAGTTCAGCAAAAATCTTTTTGAGGAATGCCCACACTGCATGTTTGTTATGTGTCAAGTCATCACTTTCAACCGCGAAGGACCTCTTAACGTCATCTTTTAATCAAGCGCAGGCTGTAAAAACAGTCATTTGATCATGACTCAAATGAGCGCTCTGAATCTCGTCCTGAATGATTGCCGAAAAATTTTCAGCAAAGTCGACTTGAAGTACAAATTCGTTTTCCGGTACCTACCTAATCTCTCTTTTGCTTTTTCAAAATACGTTGACTGCGTGCGTTATATGTGCATTACTTAGGCTACCTAAACTAGGTAGGCCTAATGGGCAATTTTTTTTTACCTATTTGACTGTAGCCCTGGCATTATCATGCAATTCAATAATCATGTCACACCCGCAACATAACTGTGTGTCACACCCGCAACACAATTCCAACCACTTCTAGTCAGTGCATCTCAGTTTTCTCTATTGGATATGATAAGTAATATAACCTAACCTTAAAATAAAGTCCTCTCCAACTTTTGTTAGCCATAATCTTAACACTATCATAGTTTATTGTAGTTTTGTGTTGCGGGTGTGACATGTATTCATAACATCTTTAATGATACAAAATTTCAGTAAAACTTACTTTGTGTTCAGTTTTTCCAACTAAAATACTTCACAACATCATTAAGTGTTGATATACAAAAGAAAGAACTTCACATAGCTGACCTAAAAGAAATTGGAGGGCTTACAATTTAGGGGATGTGGCACTAAAATAAAAACAATAACTTACACCGACTTTGAAGCACTGTAAAACACATAATTTACTACCCACAAAGAAAGCAAAGACATTTTGAAATTCAGTGGAGTTTTGACTTTAATTTTTGACCCATCAATAAACTATTGGGTAAAAATTATTTTTCACTTGTCAGGCTCACTTTGCTATGGAATGGCCGACTAGCAATTTATACTTTGCTACATTCAGCACACTTTATACCGAACACGACCCGGGCGGTCGCCCGGGTCGCCGTACCCACGAGCCGGCCCTGCACAGATAACTAATACAATACTTGAATAGTTTATTATCGTGTGCACCGGCCGCTATCATCTTCGTTCCACACACTGTCTATTTGATCTGGCTGACCTTGTAGGGCGCGCGATGAGTCATATTAGTAAGATTGTCTGGCTATATATCTTCGCCCCCACTCCTCCACTCCTTTCCGCGACCCGCCATAGATTCGGATGGGCTAACGCGTGTAACTAACTGAAAGATAACTGTCAACCGAGCCATTGTGTTTATAATATCCTTACGGGGTGACCGAGCTGTCAAGGGCCCGCCAACAATCTTGACTCTAGAGAACCGGGTTCGATTCATTATAATTGAATCACTTGTTATGAAAAGGGCCCGAGTCACTAAAACATACTTCTGAGATAAACTTTTTTGAATATGAAATAATCGTAGTACAAGGTAGGTCGAAGTAATAAGGACACCCGACTTATAAGGCCACTCGCCTGTATCTTCGTTGCTAGTGAATATTTTTTGACGATTCCACTTCTAGAGTGTATAGCTACTCCATCTGACCACAACGGTGAAAACTACATGCAATTTCGGGCTGATAGAACAGTTTTGACAGCTGTTTGTTTGTCATCCGCGTTTCTCAGGCGGTGTTTTATAAGAAACGGAAGGTAAGAAAAAATCTTTTTACGGACATGAATAGTGATAGATATTAAATATATACTTTATATTGAAGGTTAGTTATTCAAGTATATGATAGAAGAATTTTTTTTCGATTAAATACATTTTGAATTGAAATATGACTAGGATTATCACAAACGTGCTGTTTTGGTAAAAAGGCCACTGACATAACCTCACAATGAAGATCAACATTACTGTCGACTTACTTGAAAGCTCATTGTTGGAGTAAACCCTAGGCCTAATTTTATGCCCGTTGTTGTCAGAGTAGTCAGAAAAATTGTCCTAATAAAATTATTCTTAAATTTAAAAAAATAAAATAAAATTTTCATGAATCTCTAAATT
Organism: Sweltsa coloradensis; assembly: GCA_024449915.1. Taxonomy (NCBI): domain Eukaryota; kingdom Metazoa; phylum Arthropoda; class Insecta; order Plecoptera; family Chloroperlidae; genus Sweltsa; species Sweltsa coloradensis. Next base: position 39,871 of record JAMZAV010000840.1, on the reverse strand, counting down.
TACTTCCTGTTGAGTATGTGATGGCACTGACAACATGCCTAAAGTAAATAAAATATGTCAAATACCATAGGCAATAATAACAAAGCTACAAATATGTTGGAAATGGATTTTATATCATTATAATCATATAAAATATAAAATGGCCTTATTATCAACACGTGCTTTTAATAAGGCCACTTTACACAATATTATATTTTAATTAGTTTTAGACAATATCCTTATTACTAAAATATGTTGTTTAGTATATTGTATAACCAATGCCTTGAATATTATTTTCTGAAATTTTTGAGCCTCTACCTCTTCCCACTTAAATTTTATCAAATAAAATTCCTTAGGGTGGCCTTATTACTTCAACTTACCTTATACTTCAAACTTCAAACATACTTCTCCACTTGACCAAACTAACGTAATTCCACTACCATACTCAGGTAATTCCAATGCTTCACATTATGCCAATACTGTGTAGGCCTACCTAGTATTCGCTAAAAAAAACAATTAAATACCGGAAAATAAGAAATGTGTAAGAAAATATATTTATCGTTTCCTACTGTTGCCACGGTGGCGATGTGATGTACAACATGACTGGGTGCCTTATAATACAAAGTGAGGGAGTCCCAGGAAGTGAGTGGGGATTCTCCCCCCCCCCACCCGTTCCCCCACTTTTCCTACGCGCCTGCGAGCCAGTATTTCATATTGAACGTTGTGATTAATATTTTTAAAACTATTATGCTTTTGATAACCAAATGTAATGTGTATTTGAATTTTGAAACAACAATGTATGTACTAAATTTAATAGTAATGTGTTACAACAAACGTGAAATGAACATCCAAAAAATACTTTATTGTAATTTTTAGTGGGGATTTGGAAGTGCTAGGAGAGCCCGGAGAATCATCTGATGACCTACCCGAGTTAATAGTAGTTGCAGACAAGGAAAAAACAGAAAGACTCGACGAAGTGATACCAGGACGACGGGTCGTAAACATCGCCCATCTCCTCAAGGAGCTGACAGCTTTATCATCTCATGGCTTGAAGTGCACCTATGGGAGATATGATTGTATTTCCGAACGCCGGTCTGGAATCTTTTCCGAACTTGTGTATCGCTGCAATGTATGCAATTCGCAAAAGGCAATTACCACGGAAGTGCTAAACAAGGAGGAAGTGAATAACGGTTGGAGAGCACGCGCGATTCGACCCCCCCCCCTCCCCCTCCCACAGGCCTGCCGCGCACACAACCAGACAGGACAGAGGTGAACCATCAGCGCGTTACTTCGCAATGGCATATCAATCTGTGACAATCGAAATCCTCGTTCGTTAGATACTGTGCATGTATCTAACCTATCATCTACTATGAATCTATCATCTACTAATAAATGTTGTATATTTTTTTCTTTTCGAATAGGCTACTGACCGTTGTTTTTTTTTTTTGAATTTGTTATTTTTCCTTGATTGTTTACATTTACGTGGAGGAGTGTAGTGACGTAGTGAGCTAAGCAAGAGTCCCAATTCAATTTGACTATCCATCAACGCGAAAGTAAAAATAAGTTGTCCTTATGTTTGATTACGCTGAAATTGGTTTAGCTAGCACTGCCGTATAATAATATCCACCGTAATGGGTGAAGTAGGCCTATCGCTCTGTCAAGCACTCCGTCAGTCAGAAACCTTTATACAGGTTTCTCTAATCGAACTATGTTCTCCCCGCCCAAGGTCACGCCCATATTCAAAAACCACTTGAGCACTCAAATATTTTAACATTACGATTATTGATTATGACCACTTGTTTTTCATTTTTTTTCTCATTGATTCCCAAACAAATAATGTTTTTACATCGATTCAAATATTGTTGAAATGTGTTCGATGTAGACTCATTTTTATTGCACGTAGACGTAGGCGTCCATGACAGATGTAGTCTTGGCAACACATTAGTATGATAAAGTTACTATTTTATGTAATAAGTAATAACCTATAAAGACAAGTTTTAAAAATTAAAATAAATAACAAAATATGTTATATATTGTAAAATGTGTGTTTGTATATTTTGTATTTTGTATTGATATAGATCGACTACGGAAGCGCGTAATAATTATGTGTAACATGTAGACTGTGGAGGTTTGATTAGCTCATATCATAGTACATAATATGTATAAGTTGTGAAGTTGTCTTGGAAGTAAGCATGTAATAATTAATTATGTATTTATAGTTTATACATGATGGTATTTTAGAGAGAAATTAAAAGTGCCTACTTTGGATCTTCTGCTATCCGGACAGATGTGGTATACGTGTACTTGGTTCTTTGGTAATATTGCCACGTATATTATTATAATTAGACCAACGTTTTGAATTATAATAAATGTGGCTATAGGCCTACACTTGATTATATTCATATGCTGTAAAATGTTGGTTAAAAGTCTGCCCAGTAAGATAAGGGCTGGGACTGAATACATTAGTTTTGTAATTTCTACGCGTCTCTTATACCAAATTCCACACTATCTGAAGGATGTTCTTGCTGTAATTGAGAGGACGAACAATAAACAAGACATTGCATAATATATTATGTTCTTTTCTCCTTCATTTCCTTCACCCGCTCTCGTTCTCTCAAGAGAGGACAATGTATCCGATGTCATCCATTTACTGCCTATCTCAAGGATGAAGTATAGACAGACGACAATCAACATCACACTCACTAACCGTCGGGTTTGTGTACATATTATTGTGTAGTAAATTGCATAGGCGTATGTATTTTTCCCATTATCAAGAATAATTTTCATTTCACTACACACAAATCATTCGAACATAACACTATTTACGACGTGTCCCAATTTGATTGTCATTACTCATTATTGTTTTTTGTTTCCTTGATGTGCGAGTTCGCGGCTAGAAGCCAGCCGTTGCGCGGGGTGATAGGGACGAACGAATGTGACCGAATAGAATGACGCGTCGCGTAGCAGTAGCACAGGCGCAAGGCCGTCGACTCGCCACTCGTATGCGCTGTTGTTACTTGTTCGTTGTTTCATATTTCCCACGCAACCACTGACGCAACCCTTAGCTCCACCCATTTTCGGTGGCGCAATCTGTAGAGAGAACACTGAACACTTTATGACCTATTCTCCCCGATAAAGCAAGCAAACTGTTGGACGACTGCGATCGGTCGACCGTGCTAGTTCTATTTCACGCCGCCGCGCGATAGATTCCCCTTAAGCTCAAATTTCACACGAATATCTTAATTCATAAAATTAAGGTTCTGTTAAAAAATCATTACAATCGGATAAAGCATGTAAGTGTTATAAGTCGAAGAATTTTTTTAAAAATCTAAAAAAATCGTAAAATTGCGTTTTTTATAAGAAAAATTTTCCCGATTGCGCTCAAAAACGTGGCAGTTCTAAGTTCAGAGATTTCGAAGGCCTCCATAAAATTTCATCGCAATCGGAGTATCGGTTTAGCCGGAATCGTGTTAACAAACACACAAAAATACAAAAAAAACAAAAAAAAAAAAAAAAAACATTCCGGATTTTTTTCTCCAGTGTAGTGAAATGGAATCTTCGCTACGCTCATCCAACTAGCCTTTTGGCCTCTCACACTATTATCATCAACTTTCCAATCAAGGGAATCAATCCTATTTGGATCCCTATGTACTTCTCTCATCTTCCATAACTTTTCCCATTCTTATACTTCTATGCTTTATAGACCTTATTTGCATTTTATTTCTAGGCCTGGCCTGTGGGCTGTCTGTAGGATAGTTGGTCTAAGGGCCTCTGCCTAGGGATGGACATTGATCCACAATATAGGCCTAGGCAAAGGCCCGCCTAATAAAGTAGCCTACAGGTAGGCCTATGAGGTAAGGTAACTGAAGGAGAATACCATGTCACGCGCTCACGCCAAGTCGCTCTCGCTGACGCACTCCCATTCCTGCATTTTCACGTAATTTGATAAAAAATCTCAATTTCCAAGCATCAGCTGTTGTCACTGTCAGTGTCGGCTCTCGATGGTCGATACTGATAGTAGTATGTAGGCCTACAAGAGTTAGGTGATAGGCCTATGCGGCTACACCTGACATAGTTTCTTTCTATCAGTTAGGCCTAAGCTGACAAATGCATAAAATCAATAAATGTCATTCTATTAATGTATAATATATGGAGGACATCATAGAAAATAAATATTTATTTTGGAAAATTTCCCGGAAATTTTCCATGGAAACTTTCCAAATCGAATCTTTCCGGAAAACTCACATCACTAATCACATGCCCACTTAACTTCTTCAAAAGAGCTTTTCAGCGGACGCACGGACACAGGTCCTACTACTGTCACCAAACGGGATAAAAACATCGACCAGTCCATCAACGCATCACACAAACAAAGTACGCTGAGGCTATTCGACCGTAGCTACGGGAAAATTACGTTTCTTAATTCGTCCGTAGCATGAACGAACATCGGCGGAAATCACCGAAGGTACTCGAACTGTGGGTACGGAAAAATTAGGCCTGCTAATTTAACCGTAGGAACGGGAAGTAAATTACGTTAATTCAATAATAACCACTCTGAAAATATACGAATTATGTGATAATTAATAAAGATTGAACACAAACACTACCATTTCACTGTTGCCGTCGCGCCATGTTTATTATGACATTTACTTAGTAGGCCTACCGGAACTCTTGTCGCTAAGCGGGTCCAACTTTCAACCACACTTTTTTCCCAATAAAATCAATGGAAAACAACTACAAATTAGAAATAAATGTGTAAAAATTCAATATCAACAATTTATTATCAATTACCACTTTGCAAAATTAACAATTACATAGGTGAACACAATATTACTCACAGACTAATTTCACTGTTATTAGTTGATCACGGCGGCCATTTTAGCAAAGTCTCTCGATTCTCCCAACGTACCAACCAAAACACCCCAGACTTACGTTTAATTCTGTCCGTTTTTGTTTGTCCTGCGGTCCCTGTCGTGTTTGTTTGTTTGTACCTCATTCTGTTCTGGGGGACCAGCCCCCCGACCCCGCCGGGGCTCCGCCCCCAAACCCCCGTGCTATTCGACTATTTAATTGTTTACTTAACATAACAATAACATATTTATAAATTACTTATTACAATAACCACAATATCGCAAAAAGGTTGGTACACCTACATAGCCAACATCCAAAATGGCGCGTTGATCAGAGTGAGACGACGTTCATGTTCAATAATGTAAATTATTTGACATTATTCGTGTAATTCGAGAGTATTTACTATTAATTACTCACTATACGTACTTAATATTAACTTATTTCTAATTTGTAGTTGTTTTCCATTGATTTTATTGGGAAAAAAGTGTGGTTGAAAGTTGGTTGAAAGTTGGACCCGCTTAGCGACAAGAGTGCCGGCCTACCAACCTTTTCAATAAAATACTCTACTTACCAAACCTTTAACGTTGCTATTTTAAATCTTAACTCGTTTTTTAATAAAATACTCTACTTACCAAACCTTTAACGTTGCTTTTTTAAATCTAAACTCGTTTTTAACGGAAAGGATTTCGGGTGCGCTCTTATCGATTGTATCAGAACTAGCGCGGCGCAGCACTTTTTAAACGCTTTTATCATCAAGAATTGTGTTTGCGACGGGGACGAATGTAGTGAAATCATTTGTAGAAAAAACATGGACTTAAATAGAATGGTAAAAAAAAACGACCAAACAAAAATTTGAACCCCCGATCTCTCGCATAGAATTTGGACGAACTCTGCCACAATGCACTGTGATATTTGAAGCTATTGGCCTAGTTACGTGGTATCCCGCGGACGATTCGGATACCTTCGATTATTTCCGCTGATCTTCGTTCATGCTACGGACGAATTGAGAATCGTAATTTTCCCGTAGCTACGGTTAAATAGCCACTTCCAACAAAGTATTACCTGACCCGGCCTACCGAAGGGTTGAAAGTATGTTTTCAGAGTCTTTAGTAGAAAAACACAAATTCTTGACGGAAGCCGAAGCAATCATTTGCCTTCTTGTACCTTTGACAAGTACATGATAGGGAACCCTATTCATGAAGATTTGAAAGAAACCGCTAGGCCTAGCCTAGGCCCTAGCGCTCTTTGATCTTGACCCAAACTATACCTAGGTATTAAATACACAAAACCTAGGGGCAAGCACCTTATAAAATTTGATACGACTACGACTACGACTAAGACTTTATGTGAACTAGGCCTAGGCATAGAGCCTAGCTAGCTAGGCCTTGAGTTTATAATGTAGGCTAGGCCTCCAGGCCTAGGGCTAGGGCCTAGGACAAAGTAGGCTAGACCAAAATAGTGGAATAAAGAAAGAATAAAACGGTTGTCAAGGAAACTTCAGTGCGTAGACTAAGCCTAGGCCCTAGCCTAGTTATTTTGATGCAAGGTTATATTAGGCTAGGCCTTACCATAATATCGAAGGAAAATCCCGGGGCTTGACAACAGCGACGCCATTATTTATTTTTTTTGTGTCGGTTGGAAACACAGCCGTCTGGATGTTTTTAATACTAAAATTTACAATTTACATCGAAACGGCGGTGGTAGGCCTACTACCGAATCGGCGGAAAGTTCAAAAATAGAAAATAAATTCAACTTTTTATTGATGAAAAACATGAATTAATAACAGTGGTTTAGATGTTTTTTTCAACTTATTATGTGTTATGACGTGTAATTGAACAGCAGTTATTGTATATCTTTTATCAATACATTATTTTTAATTTAAAACATAAAATAGCGCAGCAAAACTCTTGAAAATTTCATTTTCCAAGTCTTTTTACTAGAGACTATTTGAGATTGATTGATTCCAGAAATAGTTTGGTGGTTATCATAATCTGTCCCAGAAACGGATAAACACCTGGCAATGGAAAATAATCTTATGTGGTGTCTTGTCTAACTTAAATTTTTAATGTTTTAGAGCTAGCTAGAGTTGTTGGGACGGAAATGTCCAAGGATCGATTCAGAAGACTCAATCCCCAGGAATAGGCGCGTCAGAAGACTTGTATTTTTTTTAGAGAAGGGGGTAAAACTCTCCCAGGAAAAGTACAAGATTCCATACATAGCTACATAATATGGGAACTCTACTAGTTTGACGGAATTGCTATTTTTTATCAATTTTTTTTTTTTCCAAAACATCAATATTTTATAGGAAACACAAACTAAATGCGCGGAAACAAATTTCAAAGAATATTTACAATTAAAAAATTAAGTTTTCTCTAGGCCTACGTAACAACTCACAACAGACCAGGGCCACGCCCCGCCCACACTGTGTGAAGTTGACTCCGGTTAGCGAGGAGCGACGCGGCCGTGCTGAGATGTTTACTCACTGCGAGTAACCTTACAAGAACATAATAAAAAAATCCAAAATAGAATCATCACGTTTTTACTGTTATAGTAACAAAAAAAACTTCAAAACCTTTAACGTCGCTATTTTAAACGAAAAATCCTATTGTAATAAAAGTCCTTTATTTTAAATACGACGTTAAAGGTTTTGTAGGTGGAGTATTTTTGCGAAAAGGGATGGTAGGCCTCAACATAACATGGCTGACCGACAAGTGACCTTAAAAGTGATCAAATAAATCCAAAAGGTACTTTCCGCGCCAAATAAATACATTATTATATTCATTTACAAAAACGATAATAAATTTAATGTAACAAACAACATAACATAGGCCTAGCGTACCATGAAGTGACAGTGACATGTGCGAGTGTTGTGTAGCCTAGGGCTTTTTTTTTTTTGTTAGTAGTAGTAGTAGTATAATCTTCTTTTTAGCAGCTAGACTCTGCTATTTTTTTTCTGGGGGTACATAACTTGATATTTCTTCTTTAGAAAAAGGGGAAATTTAAATTTTCCCACCCTTGTTGTATAGCATTTTTTTGAATTTTGTTTTTTTACCCCCCAAAACTTTTTTAGATTCTTAGGAAAATCATTGAATTTTTTTAATCCTTTTTACAAACGGGGTTTTTTTTGCCCAAAAACATTTATTTTGATTAGGCATTTTAAAAATTTTGAGCAATCTAGTTTTATTTTCAGGGCAATCTTTTATTTGTTTTTTTAAAATTTCCCTGAGAAGTATAAAGGACTTTTTTTTGCACACCCATTTTCTTTAATGAAAAAATAAAAAATTTTTGTATTGATTAATTTTTTCCACTAAGCCCACTGAAGTTGCTCAAAGCATGTCCATTCGTGTGTTAGTCTGTGACATTAAAAGAGTTCCCCATGCCTTTGTTTTGAAGTTTTTTGGAAAATTTCCCAAGGTCACTTTTATTTATGTCCATAAGAAAGGGGTGGGGACAATATGGAAATGTGGAGCTAAAAGGGTTTTTTAAAAACCTAGTCAAACGCCCCACTTTGAAAATTTTAAACCCAAATTTCTTCGAAAAAACCCCAAATTTTTTTTGTAGCAATTTTTCCTTGGGGAGATGTAACTGATTTTTCTTTAAAAATTAAGAAAATGGGTTTCCCAGGGAATCCTAAGTACTTAAAAAGGGGTCTTGAAAAAAAAAAAATTTTTTCCTTCGTTTTTACTTTCCCGATATTATTTTTCAGTAGTTGGTCTCTCATTACAGCTGAGTATTTATCAGTATGAATTTGTTTTATCTGGGTGACATTTAAATTTTATTAGTTTTAAAAAAATGTTTTGATGTTTTTGCAGATCAAAATTTAACTTTTGTATTGCTTCTTTTTATTTTGGTCAGAGATGATATACAAAAAGGGTATCATCGGCATACAATCACCACAATAAAAGTTTGTGACAAAATTTCCCTTTTATAAATTTATAAAATGATATAGACCCAAAGCTCCCAAAGTATGCCCCCTTTTGCTAAACACCAATATTTTTTTTGTATGGGGCTGTTTAATTCGCCATCAATATTTAAAAACTTGTTTCTGTCTTGCATATATTTTTTCAACCACTTCAGGGGAATCCCCCCCCCGAAAATCCATAGTGCTTGATTTTTTGAAAAAAAGGTTTTGGCCTTGATACTGTTTCAAAAGCACTTTGGGAGGTCCAATGAAAAGGGTTACAACAAATTTCTTATCTTAGTGAAATTTTCTCCATTGAGAGAAAACCCACTGAAACGCGGGTTTCTTTTGGGATCGGTTCTTGGGGAAAAAAAAATTTTTTTTCACATAGATTTTAACAAAATTTTTTTCAAAGTAATCAGATAGCTGTTTTTGTAAAAAAATTTTCCAAAAATCTTCTCGTAAATAGGTAAAATATTGATAGGTCTAATGTCTTTGGGGCATTTTTTGGATTATCATCTTTGGTATTCCAATTTTTGGGTTTTTTTCCCAAAGCTTGATGGAACTTTATTTTTTGTTTTTGTTTGCATTAAAAATTTTAAAGGGACATTTTCACCAATGCTTGGCAGTATTTTTTTAAAAAAGTTTAAAAACTGATATCTCATCACCTGTACCGTTTTTAAAGGGGTTTATTAAAAAATTTCTTTTTAAAGTCTTGTCTGCCCTTTGAGTTTAAATTTCTTTTAAGTGATAAAACTTTTTTGGAGTAATTTCTTTAATTTTTTTTTTATAAATAAAAAATTTGGTACTTCTGGAATCGACTTTTAAATTTCTTGAATATTTTCCCACAAAAACACATTTAGTTTTTTTTGCCATTTGGGGAAATTTGGGGCTATTGTTTTCCGAAAAGTAACTTTTTTTGAAAATATCTTTTTTTACTTTATTTTAGAGCTTATAATAGTTTCAAAGTTAGCCACATTTGTTTCGGGTTTCCTTTACATTCATAAATTTTTCCCCTTCCAATATTTTGGGTCTTTTTTGTTCTTCTTCTAAAAATTTGTTTTACTGATTTTAGCTTTTTTTTGAAAATTCTCTCCAATTTTGTTTTTTCCCCTCTTTGATTTTCCTCATTGCCCGATATTAAAACCCGCAAAATTTACACTTTCCCATAGTTGATTTCGTTGGTTACGAAAATTTAAAAAATGTTTTGGATTATTCTCCATGGCTTTTTGGTTTTATGCTCTTTTTTCCCAATAATTTTTTTTGGAAAGATGCTTTTAAAGCAGTCTTTTATATTTTGTTATAAAGTTTTAAAACCCCATGCTTTATGTTTGTACATTGTGGGATCCAAGTTTAAATTTAATTTTTTGACACATGAGTTTAATTCCCTATGTCCATTCTTTTAAAGTTTTTATTCTTTCACTGTTTTGTTTGATTTTGGTTATCAAATTGTATAAGGGTTTTCTTTGGCATTAAATAAAGGGGACAGACAACGTATCGGGTCTGCAACCTTTTAATTACAGCTGTTTTTCTTTTTTATATTACAATATTGCTGATTATGAGATCAATTTGGGTACTAGAGTTAATTGTTGTTCTTTTTGTTAAAATTTTTACCACTTTCAGGGCACAAATTTTTTAAACGCGTTTTCTAAATTTTTTCGAAATAAACCCCCTTTTTTTTGTTCAACAATATTAAAAAACTCCCGTGATGGGCTATATCTTCTCTTTTAAAATACTATTTTTTCGAGCCAATCTGTAAAGTTGGCCCAAAAATTCACTGTTTTGAAGTGGGTGGGGGAGTGGTATATAGCACAAAATTGTAAAATTTGGGTTTTTAAACTTTAGTCCCCGCGCTTATGTACCACGCAGGGGGAGGGATGCGGTTTTTGTTATTCATCAAAAATAAAAGGGGATTAAAAAAGTCCAAAACTACTTTTCCCCGCCCCCCAAAACCCAAATAAACCCATAAAATATTCAAATTTGAAATAGGAAAACATAAAATTTAAAGTAAAATAACATTCCCGTCAAAATTAAAATTTACCGCTTGGGGAATGGTTTTGACCAGCACGGGCCCCCCCCGTGTCCCCCACCTTGGGCCCCCGCGTCACCCCTTACGTACCTCCCTTTTGTCTCGATTAGCCGTTGCATAAAAATGAACGTTTAAACAATATCCAAAACAAATCAATCAATCAATCCCCAAACAGGTCTATAAACCCCTCTGTTCCTCAGCTCTCGCCTCGCATGATGCTCGGCCCCCGCCTGGGCCGCTTAAAGACAACGGGGCCCGGGCCCCCCTACCCCTAGGCAAAACCCTTTTCAACGCGTCATTGGGGTCTTCGTCCCCTGGTGGGGGGGGATGGCGTTCAACTCAGGGGAGGTAAAGTAAAAGGGGAGCTGTTTTTTTGTGTTTTGGTCACATTTATATCTCTCGTTGGGGTTTGACTAAAATTTAAAGGGCTTTAAAGGGGAGAAAAAACCCTGTGAATGCATTTTATTAAATTTTGTAGTTAGCTTTCCTGAGACAATTGGCCCCCCTCATTTGGGCGGGGGTGACCTGGGTGTTAAAAAAAAAAAGGGGTCAGCCCAAGGTTTTCCCTTTTTCGTCGTCCAGCCCCGTAGCTTGTCTCCCCTTAGGTCCCTTTTTTTGGGGTGGGTTGGGGTAAGCTCGGATACATAATCTGCCCTAGAAACCCCCAGTAGTGTGTTGGGTTTTAGGCTTGGGTGTTTTGACCAAATGACCGTGACTTTGGTGAGTTTTTAAAATAAATAGGTGGGCCCATAAAAATGAAAACATTGACCTTTTGATGCAACCCTCTTCAGAAAAAATCAATAAAATATGTCCTCATCGAGGGGGGTGGTTTATACAGTCCTTTTTTGGCACGTGTGTTGGGTGCGTGTACAATGCGCGAGATTTTGTGACGTCACGTATCCTGTGAGCAGCGGGACACGTTTTCCGCTTAAAAAAATGTTGAATATTTCATGCGGTGGCTGTTTCGTGTCACGGCCGCTTTCCGGGGGGCTCCCTTTCTCGTGCGCCGGGCACTGGTGCACTGACCCAGATCACGCCCCGGGGCTAGCGTGGGCTAGCCTTTTTGTCCATCCTTCTGTGTCAAGGACATATCCTACCCAATCTGTTCTCCTTTGGAGTCGCCGCCAAAACAGAAACACAAAACATAAAGGGGGGATCGAAATTTTTACAACCCCCGGAAGGGGGGCTTGGGGGGGGCGGCCCCCAACTCAGCCAACAGGGATTTACGTGAAGGAAAATTTTTTTCAAAAATGTTTTTTAAATTAATTTTAAAATACTCTAATTCGAGAGGGGCCCTTGGTCAATTTCAGGGAATTTACGTAAAGGAAGTTTGGTCCAAAAAAAAGGGTTTTTAAATTTCTTTAGATGTCGGGTCAAAACTGGGCCCCCGGGAATCCCGAAACAAAAGGGGTTTTTCCCAAAGGGCAAAAGGTTTAAAAACGGCAACAAAAAAAACCCTTGCCCCCATTCCTGCACGCTATTCTCCCCCGCCCAGCAAAATTTTTTTAGTAAAAGCTAGTATTAAAAGGGGCTACAGAGGGCCCAAAATAAATCGTGTCGTCACCCCAAACCCTAGAGAAAAATTAAATCTATGGCCCGGGGGGGGAAAGGGATTTGGGAAAGAAAATTAAAAATCAATTTTTAAATTTTTTTTATGCTCAAAAAGCGGTTTAACTGGAGCAGAAAAATTTAAATTTAAAGATTAGTTTTAAAAACCGACATCTTTCTTCCCCAGATATTTTTTAAAAAATTTTTGGGGATGGGGGCCCTTGCCCAAAAAACTTTAGATTTTCAAAAAAAATGTAGGTTTTGAGAATTTTAGAGGCAAAGGGTTTTTGTGGTACAAGTTATTTGCATTTTTTACTTTGTTTGTCCAAATTTGATGAATAAGTGTTGATAATTATTTATGATTTACGTTTTAAGAGATGAAAATTAATTGTTTGTGACATAAATAAAATACCCAGGTGTTTCTGTCTCTAGTAATGTTCTGTGTGCCCACAGTACGTATGGGGTGAGTGGGACAAAGTGGGAGTATTCAGCCAGGGCAGCCGTGATGACCATGTTGGCTTCATTCGGGGGCGGCCTCACGGGTCTCATCTACTCCATGTGGAAGAACAACGGCCGGCTGGATATCATGGACTGTATCAACGGAGTCTTGGGGGCGCTGGTTTCAATCACAGGTATGTTGCACTTTATAACCTTTGAGATTATGTCGGGGCCATGCAAAGGAATTTTCAAATATTTCGGGACATCGTTCCCCCCTCAAAATTTTACACTAAAACTTTAAATAGTATATTTTAAATCATTGTTCTTAAAGAAATTTCAATCTCGATTATAAATTATTGCTTTTTTGGGGGCCCCCCCCCCCCCCCCCACGAAGAGAATTTATTGATAACTAATTCTAAGCCGCACTTAGCGTGGGACTGTGTGAAATCCATGTTTTGGATTTCCCTTTTTTTACGTTTTGGACTTATGACTCGCAATGGATCTTTATGACTGATTTTTTGCAACCAAGGGCGGATATCAATAAAAGTAAGTACTTCATTAACATGCATGTAAAATTTGGCAATGAAATTCCAATAAACCATTCAGCAGAAATCTTCAACACCCGAGTACGTGCATTTGAGTTGGGCCAAGCTCTGCAACCCCTCGTATAACACAGACTCGGCACCTCCACCAAAACTCTTGACTTCTTCAGTTTGTGCATCCGATTCCGGGTACATTTAGAGTGCGGTTCTCCTAGGTATCACAGCCAAGCAAGGTTAATAACTATTCACAATTTATAATACCTGAAATGTGGAAGACCCGGGTTCAAATCCCGATCATGTTAGATTTTTAAAATTTCTGAATATTATACGAAAAATTATCTGTTCAAATATTGAAACTTCAATTAAGAGGGTGGGCATAATTATGTCCTTGGGTGCACCACTGCCCGTGTGTAAAACAACACACCATTATTATGGTAGTGCCCCACCTAATGTAACAGTGCATGTTCCATAATAACTGGAAATCCATGTTCTAGTTCTATATAACTGAGTGGGCCCACCCAGACAATACATGAACATTGGTCATTGACTTTGGCTAGGAAACTAGAGCAACAACAGTCCTTGAAAGTAATACTTAACAGTTTGAATACAATACGAGTTTCCCAGCCACCAATCTCTCCATATAGGTTGAATATATTTGTAAATCCCTAAGATAAAACAATGAAATATCATGCTCAAGTTCATGTATTACCATCCCGCAGTTTCCAATTCTTAGTGTCTACTCCTAAGCTATGGAGTTTACATATTTTTTTTTACAAAAAGCAATTCGAGCTCTTGTTCGCTTACTCCCACAAAACCAGTAACCTTTTTTTTACACAGCACAATTTCATGTTTATACGTTCTCAAATCATGTTAGTAATAAAAAGTTATTTAAGGCTAATACATTCCTACTCAGTAAATTGCAATGTCCTTGTCATGACACCATAGAAAATAAAAACTTACAGCTTAATTCATATAAAAACGCAACATGGTCAAGTAAACTCAGACTACTTACATAAATCGCTTTTATAACCACTTCAGACTCTATTAAAAAATTTCCAAATATATGAATCGTTTCAAACATAAATCAAAACAAATATTTATTCTAAAAGGCTACTACATAAATTGTCTTAACGATACCTTACCGATTACTCTCAGGAAATTTGCCTTATTAATGTTCTTCAATGGTTATTTAGAATTTATTTCATAGTATTTGTTTTTAATACAATATTTATTATCTTGTCTTACTTCCTTAGTTTGGTTTAGTATATAATATATACTAACTAAACTTAATGTTTGTGTCCTAATAATTTAGCTAAAAGGACACACATTTATAAATTGTCATGTAAATATGTACAAAATATCCTATAAATTTTGAAATTTGCATTATACAACAAACTATACAGTAATAATTTTGTGCATAGACATCATATCAACATTTTCTTAATAGAAAAAAATAACTTAATATTCATCTGCAAAAATTAAAAATATTTAAAGTGAAGTAACCATACATCATCATGCACTGATTACTTAAATTGACAGAAAATTTATTAATTGGACTAATCTTTTAGCGTGAAAATAAAAATGTCATACGTCAAGTCTTCTTATATTGGTACCTATTATCTAAATCTTCTTAAATGATGCAAGTCACATAATAGGTCAACTTTGACAGCAGGCGCTGATAGCCTCTACTGTTGAGTGCCCTGAAACAACACTAATTAGCTAACTTACTTACAGCCGGTGTTTTCTAGTTCCGCGCCTACGAGTCCACCTGATCGTAGTGATAGGAGCTAATGCTCGCTGTGCTCCATGATGCCGGTGTTCGACAAACTGGCATTGACGACCCGTCGGTCTCTTCCGTGCACGTAGTACACGCTGCATTACTTCTACCTGGCTAGCACATATTTTATTATTATTATTATTATTATTATTATTATTATTATTATTATTATTATTATTATTTATTTTTCAGCTATTAGGTTGTAAGTAGGAAGTTTGGCATAAAATGGCAGTATGTTTTTTTTTTTATTTAAAAAAAGTTAACCCAACACAAGTGTCTGTCAGCCGTAACACAACAAATTGCGAGAATAAACAACCACGTTATACATACACATAAAAGACACAAACATTAGAAGAGACAAATTAACAAATATTAACAATTTACATATCAAAATCAGATCAATTATTTACCAGTTCCAATTAGCCAGAGTTAATATCTCTCTTGATACAGACGTGGCAAGACCTTGGATCTCATTGCGGAGAGTGACTATAAGCGCAATGGGAAATGAACTAACTGGCTTGCCCAAGGAAAATCCTGTGTTTCTATTTCATCCACTGGATTTTCTATCACTATCCCAGTCATTCTCGAGTCATTTTATTACTTGTGTGGTTGTTTGGCTACAGGAATGTGCTGCATGTGGGGTGTGCTGGTGGTCGGGCTACTAGCGGAGGTTCCCTACCAGCTGGACACGACGGAGGGGCCGAGCTGGTCTGCTCAAAGGTATGCAACGTGTTTTCATTTCATTTGAACACAAGAAGCTAATATCCTGACACGGTGTGAAATTATAAGAAACAAAGAAAGTTGGTTAAATTTATAACAGTTTATACGACAACAATTTCATCCATTCCCCATGTCTCAAATGAGAACTAATCAGCGTTTGAAGTGACTCTAATACATTTTTCAACATTCCATAGTTTTTAGTTATTTATTTTGTTGCTACTATAACCCTCACTTTCTTTCTTGTCATAAAATGTAAAGACGCAGAAATATAGGATAGGCCTTACTGTCTACAATAATATAATGAAAATATTACACCTTTATTTACAACAATCATGTGCAGATAGTTCCCAAAATAGGAAGCAAAGCTACCTAATTAACAGATTGCCAAGACTGAATAAAATTATTACCATGGATTGAACCCTTGGTGGAGGTGCCTAGTCTAGAAAAATGTCAGCCCTCACCCTTGATTTCCCATGGGTCACCAAAAGAACAGTCCATATCAATATTTATTTTCGTTGAAGGTCAATGTCAACAAAAACACTTGTCATCGAGGTAGTGTTTTGTTGTTTAATTTTTGAAATTGTACAAATAATAGAAAATTAAGATGCCACAACTCCTTAAACGTTAGAAAGTGCCATGAGGCCCTGTCACAAAGTGTCTTACTTGTCCTAAGTTGTACCTAACCACATTATAAAAATACAATAGAAAATAAATTAACAAATAATATAAAATGAGATAGTAAAGGGTGAACAATAGATAGTAAATGGGTAACAATGATGGTGAACAATTGATAGTAAAGACACACAACACAAGACATCGCAAAAACATGGCACACACAGAAGTGGTGCATATAGCGGAGCTTTGCTGGCCTAATGAGGATTAATCCTCTGTTCTCTAGCGGTGGCTTCTACTTGCTCGGCGTGCAACGTTGAGTGTGCTGTTTCTGGCTACCTGGGGGTTTCTGTGTGCACGGGGGCCATACTGTGGGTAATTCACGGGGAGGTCTCTTAGTACCGCGGTATTGGAGTCAACCCCCTACGTGCAGCATTCGTGTCTATGCCTCAATCGATTCTCGTGTTTAAACGAGCAAGATAATACAAACAATAAGTAGTACATAAGATGGTAGGTACTGGTACAGATATCTGCCAAGACAAGGGTTGTGTCCCAAGATGGGAACCAGAATATTTTATCTCTAAAAAGAATAGATAAAAATAAATGCCATCAGTTCAAATGGCGAAATTTTGCTTGGCAAAAAGAAAAAATGGTGCATCAGTAAGAAAGACTGTAAAACACTCATGGGTCAGCATGAACAGAAAAGAGAAATTCGTACTATGTACTCTACAGATAGAAAACAGAATATATTAAAGTGCTCCCACGGATTAAAAGTATTTGGAAATTCACTGTCAATAAGTAGCAGCTATGTTTCCACTTTTTGTAAATGCAGAGTAAAAGTAGGTGGGATAACATCATAACGGGAGGAAAATGTGGAAGAATACATTCTTAAGACTAGGCAAACGCTAAAGTCCCGCCGCGTTGATGGATAGCTTTAAAAATTGTTTAGTTTGCATGATATCTTTAAAACTTTTGGCAGTTCTTTGTTTTGCCTACGCATTGTAGCTGATTGTTGTCAAGTTTCTTTTGTTACCTGTCAATTGGTATTATTTTCCGAAAAAACTATATAAAAGCTTTATTCTATAGATTTTGGTACCTATTTAAACTTTTTTCTTTTAAAGGTACTACATCACCATAACCTTAATGTCCATGTTATAATATGAACGTGTAGCCACCAGTTTGGTCAGAATTGCCCAAATTGCACGAAAAATATCGCACAAAAAATCAAAACTTATATTAAAAGCTTTATTTCTATAGATTCTGGCTAACTTTTTCAACTTTTTTTCTTTCAAAAGGTCTACATCACCATAACCTTTAATGTCCATGTATCATATGAACGTTGTAGCCCCAACCCGTTTGGTCAGAATAACCCAAATGTCACGAAAATATCGCACTAAAATCGAAAAAAATCGTAAAAGTACGATATTCATGAGAACGTATTTCTTCGATTGTACCCAAAACCAATACACCCTCTACGTTCAGAGATTTCGAGTCCTGTCAATTTTCAATCAGATCGGATTATGCCGTTTGGCCTGGTAAGAGTTTTAACAACAGCAAAAAACAAAAAAACAAAAAAAAAACAAAAAAAAAAACACCCAGCTTAAATTTTTTGGTGGTCAGTGAAATTGAAGTCTTCGCTCGCTCATGCCAACAAGCCATACACACTAGTTATTGTAACAGCAAAAAAACCACACATGTACAGTTAAAAAAAAATGTAAGACAGTATTAATTTGTAGTCATGTAGTTTACTATTGTTCGATAATACAAATGCAAGTTATATTGTAAAGAAGCATCGTAAGCATTAAGTATAAAAGGGGTTGTCCTCTAATTTGGTCTGTCTTGTCGCGTGGTAGTTCTGAACAGTTCGTCCCCGATTCCGCATTGACGCTCACGAGGAACTGATGGGGGCAGACTTCGTAGAGCACATGATCCGACACCGAGGCTGCGGCGTAAGCAGAGCAGTGTCAGCGCTGCGAACCCTTCCCTTATGAGGAATTACCTGTGTAACCTGCCTCACATCGGAGAGACCCTGGTATTTGATCATGATTACGGGCTCATTTTTATTTATTTCAATTTATTGTATTTTTATGAAAAAGTAAACAAGAAAACTCATTCTTGAACGATCTGAACTAACTTGTGACCCAAACTGTTATGGATTAGATTAGGAAAACGCTTAGTCCCGCCGCGTTGTTGGACAAGCGTATTGGTGCATTGAGCTACCATGTGGTTTATATGGATTTTTCTGTTGTTCTGTGAAAAAATCATTACTTATTGAAATTTTTTAAAATTAATTTAATATTTAATGAAAAAAAACTTTACTCTTAATTTTTTTAATTAATCGTATTTAAAAAAAGAAAAAAATCGTAATTTTCGATTTTCATAAAACTAGTTTGATTCGATGTGCTCCAATTTCACAGAATATATTAATTCCTAAATTAAGGTTCTGTGAAAAAATCATCAAATTGATTAACGCCATGTAGGGTGTTAAAAGTCAAAGAATTGTTTTTAAAACAAGAAAAACACGTAAAATTTCCGATTTTATAAGAATAATTTTTTGATGCGCTCAAATTTGTAAAGAATATCATTAATTCATAAAATTATGGTTCTGTGAAAAAATCATCAAAATCCGATAAAGCATGTAGGTGTTATACGTCGAAGAAATTTTAAAAAAATCGAAAAAAATCGTAAAATTGCGATTTGATGAGAATAATTTTCCGATTGTGCTCAAAACGTGCATTTCTAAGTTTCAGAGATTTCGAAGACCTCCATATAAATTTCATCGCAATCGATTATTGGGATTTTTTAGCCGGAATGCGTGTTAACAACAGCAAAATACAGACAGAAAAAAAAAAAAAAACATTCCGGATTTTTTTCTCCAGTGTAGTGAATGGAAATCTTCGCTCCGCTAGCTACGCCTCATCCAATAATACTTTGTTATGCACACTATCCCAGACTGACAAGTCTATTGAAAGCAGAACTGAAAAGCACATAACCATGGATTTAAACTAGTTCCTTATTGTGAAGTCCATGATGTAGCAATTGGAAATGTTCACTTATTGGCTTGCAGTGTCCACTTTTGGATGTTGTTTTGGGTGTTTGCATAGTAATTTTATTGGTAATAAAGAATTGACAACGGTGTTGTGTTTCTCGGTGATGGGCTTTTGTCTCTTGTGTTTGCTACGGAAATTATTGGACTGGTCAAAATGAGATGGGTTTACACAACAGGCAAAGTTGCTCCCAGTATTCTGTTTAGCAGCTCTCCTAAAGTACAAATCAAAATACATTGATAGTACAAACGTCTATCTGGGGGTGGTTTTTCTGTATGAAATGATTGTACGAGATATTTTTGATGGAGGGTAGGTTATGCACTGTACGTTATGTAGGGATGGTCAAATGCGTGTACTTTCCTAAATGTGTACTCTTGGCTGTCAGCGTGTGTACACTCTACACATGCATGTTCTTGGTTAGCTTAAAAAATATTTGTATAATATTACGTTTAGTAGTGTTCAACCTAAGAAGATTGCCTATAGTGTGCAACAGCAATCACAGTAAAAACAAGGGATTAGGAGGTAGACCTCGGCACAAACGTTTGGACAGCAGGTGGCCGGGCACGCAACATAGTACTACGTGCATGAATTGTTTTTAGAAAAACAGTAAACGTGTACACCCATAAAAAGAACTGTACACTGTCCCATCCAGTGTTATGCATCCCTCAATAACTATCAATGTTTCTATTTCCCACAGGACATGATTCCTACCTGATCAACAACTACGTCAACAACAAACTGCACCATCATATTTCTCCCGCCCCATCAACACAAGAAGTCGCACAGGAACGAAGTCATCGATCCATCCTACGACTATCGACGTCCCCAACGGAACCCTCGATGACTACGAACCACAGTTTGCCTGGATGGAGTGATAATCAACGTGTTAGAGGGGAGCCCACGCCATCCAGGGGACTTCCAGACACAAAGAGATACTTATAGGACTGAGACGGATAAGATTGTTGGGTACAACAAGAGAGGTATGATCAGTCATAAGTACAAGTAAGGAAATTTCCCGAGGAAGGAAAAATGATTATGATAAGTTCATAGAATCAAATAAATTCTTTCCGTCATTTATGACTAGAGTGATAGTAGGGCAAATTGAAGAACTCTATTTGTACTACCATGGGTAAAAGGTAACAATTTTCAACTATTTCTTTCTCTGTACATTGTTGGACTAAATTCATACCATTTAGATGTAGGACATCAAACTTTTCAAATCGTAAAGCTGAAAAAAAATCCATAACTAAAAACTGTTATTTTATAAGAAAATATCTGATCTAAAATCCGAACCGTGAGAAACCAAAGTTTTTTTGGCAGTTTAGGGTTACAGCTTCAAAATTGCCAACATTGCAAAGAAAACTAGTTAATTTTAGACTTCCCTTAAACAAAAGCCAACTATAATTCACAGAGGTGGCCTACATATCTTTTACGGGTCGGTTATTATATTGATACTTTACTATGATGATCTTAATTTCATTGCTTCCTATAGTACTAGTAGTAACAATTTAATTGATCATTTTCATAGAATTCATAACAATAATGGGCACCTTAAACGGCCTCTTGAACAGTGGCACGGGCGCATTGACATACACGTAATCGATTCAACCGTGATAAAAAACAAAGCTTCATTTTTAGATTCAACACTAGATTTGAAACCACCAAGGGACAGCAGAAAAGTTGACTGACAGTGAACACAAATACAATAAGCTCGTTAATGCATGATAGGTGGCAAGAGGGACATTGTTTTTTTGTTTTTTAACTTTCAGGAAACATTTTTTTGTAGCAACTCACAAGTGGTTTAGCAATGAGCTAATAATAATGTGTATTAGAATGGTTCCATATGTACTTTTTAGAACCACTTTGTGTAGTTTGTAGGTTGTGTTTCAGTACCTAGTTTTTGTTTAAAATTTTGTAAATGTTAATTTTAATTTATAATCCAATTGAGAGTTATTCTGTGTCTTGGGGCAACAGCATGGGCTGCAGAGACTATTAAAGGTTTCTAAAAAAAAAAAAAATTATTATCAATATCAGTTTCTTATTATATTTAAGTTAAAGTTAAGCCTTCAAATAATGGTCACATTTATTATTTGGTAAAATAATCAATTAATTTCCTATGTGCTAAACCATTAGTTAATACATAAATGTAAGTTCTAATATAACAAGTTAAAATACTCTGAAGGAAAGTGGTACACACAGTATTAAATAAATCATTGTACAATGTACACACATTACGACATGCATAGTCTCAACAGTCTTGTAGTTAATAAGGCAACGTAGGCCAGGGATGACGTCGGGACCTAAGTAACCTGAAGCAAAACACCACACAAATCCATACGAAGGAGTCGAATCTTCTTCAGGTACCTACTAAAAAATAAATTAACATCAACATAATAAAAACTGAAATTATATAAATGAAAATGTCAAGGTCATGGAAACTATAAAAAATTTCAAATTTGTGACTCACAAATTGAACTGTGTGGTATTTATTTCCCATGGCCATGACTTTTTTATCCATACCAAATGTACAATGTTATATAGTTAACAGCCGTGGGCTGTTGTTTTGTCATTGGTACAATTTTATTTCTTTGTTGAACTAGGCTTAGGACGTGTCTGAACTATATTATCATTCCTTCTCAGTCTCGATCGGGACCATTTGTACATTGCTTCTGACGTCACCGATGATGTCAAATTGAGAATGAGAATAAGAATAAGCCATGATTTTCAAGCAATCAGACACGTCCTAAGACCAGAGTTGCTAAATGTTGCTAGTTAGGCTACAAGAAATGGCACCATCTGTTCTAAACTATGACGGATATGACTGGACACAAATCTATATACCGTATATATATTTCTTACTCGACGTCATCCTTAGCCAGAAAACAGTTCATTACATATTTCAATCTTGGATTGGAGAAGGGTTGACAGGTTGGGAAAGCAAAGAGAACATAATCCCCAGCCTGAAGGGCTGGGCGACGAAACTTTTTCACCTGCTGATGACAACTGTAGCTAATTTAAAGTTGTTAAACATAGTTATCTATTTTAAAAACAGCACAAACGGTAAAGTATAAAAAATTGAGCAAATATGCGGGTTGTATTTTTATAATAAAATAATATAGACTACCTATAAAATATGTACTCTTTATTCCATTCTGCAACCTAAGTACACAACAGTGACATCTATTTATTTGATTAATCATTGGATGTGGTGGTAAAACAATAGGCAGTACCGGTGAATTCATGTCAAATTATCAATTATCATTTATACGTATCAACTAAAAATACACTGAAGGCTACACACAGCATACTAATCTATTATATTATCATAACATGAATTCCATATAAAAATAATACTTTGTTTGTGATCATTAGATCTTACCAGTTGTTACTCTAGTTCATCAAACTGGTCAATTACTTTGGGCAGCTTCACTGAATGCTGCTGCTACTGTGAAGACGTGACGACGAAGCGATGCCGTCCTACTGATAGCTGCTCCTGACCCACTGGTCCACTTCCGTTGGCAAGTGAACGTATTCCTTGACGGCGTCGGTTATCTGGTGGGGTAACACTAACAAATGGTACAGCTGGTACTCCCTCTGCGTAGAGACGCCACCGAGGGACGTAATCAGTTCGAGGCTCGACAAGTGCTCATACGCCTTCATGATCACCGGCCTGGACGTACTGAAAGAGCTCGGATTCTAAACCCAAACTCCTATCAGTGAACACACCAAAAACCCCAGTAACTTCGAATACCGAGCTAATATCATCTCGAAAATTAAAAGGCTGTCCTTCGAAAATGTCTGTGTGATGTTTCATTGCGATTAATAGGCACATTTCTAGCACGGATAGACTCTTCATCATTGATACTTTAGCGTCCCTTGTAAAACTCGTAGTACGTCGCAATGAAATCTTCCACATCGAGCTAGTTGTTCAACTGGGTCCAATTGTACGATGACTAATGTCTGAAATAATGGATAAAATATCAGACTACAGTAAGGTGGATGGTCCCATAATCATTGTCACCTCTACACAGAAATGTAAAGTTAACATAAATAAAAAATATTACTAATTACTTAGGAATTTTCAGAACACAGTAAACTTAGTGGATTTATGTAAATACTAATCCCATTGAATATTTGCAGCCATTTAAAATCTAAAGCAAAAAATGTTTCGGAGGGACATCACATTCCTGGTTTAAGTTAAGTATCCCTCTAAAATGTATGCAAATTGAGCTTGTTTCACTAGGATAGCCGTCGGATGTAAGGGAAATGTAACTATAGGCCGTCCGTACATCCCCACTAGTTGCGCTTAAGTACTGATCTACTTTATCAATGCCTTATCATTTAATCATAAAACTATGTCCGCCTCCGAAAAACTAAATTTACTATTTAGGCTAATTTTTTTAAAAATACCCGTAGCTTTGTAACTTTTACTATTTCTTTCATATGCTACACAAAGAGCAAAATGATAGATGTCAAAACATTTATTTTTACATACGTATATATATACAAAAACAATCCAATTCTGATCAATTAAATATTTTGGCGGGGGGTTCAAGTTGCTATGTCCCCTCGAAATACAACACACCAGCTAAACCATCAGCAATAGGGAACTTAGCCTTGGTCTCAAATTCGCGTTTTTCATTTTTTATTATTATAGAACACAGTTAAGAAGAAGGAGGACTGTTGATTTTGTGTGGTAAAGTAAATTGTATATAACTATTAGACCAATAGATCAATACCGAGATTTTTTTTTCTCGTACAGAGAACTTCTGTCAATTAGTTTCGTTTTGTTCAGATTTCTTAAAATTTCGTTGGCTTATCAGCAAATATCTTTTTAAAGACACTTTTTAATGGGAACAAATACTAACAAAAAAAATTCAAAGGGCACTATTCGGGTGTTCTATTAGAAAGAATTACGAATTTCGTAGTCCGTAACTTAATTAGACAAGCGATACTCTTAATGTAAAATTGGATGAAAATTTTGGTGGCGAAAGTTGTGCCCTCTATAGCAAAGTCTCTAAACTACCACAACAGCCTGCATTTTTCGGGGGCGCGCGAGCGAAAAGCACGGACGAGAGAGAGAGAGTGAGAGAGCCCATTCATTCCACAAGAAAGGGGGGCTGGCTAGCTGAGATTTGTAAACATTATACCTGCTATTAAACAATCATGCAGGATTTGAAACTTCAAAAAAAAAAAAACTTTCCTAAAGCACGCCTGAAGTTTTGAACCTTCCAAGTCGATGAGCGTTGTATGGTTATGTGGTGTTGTCTGGGTTCGGGGGGGGGGATTTTGATTTGGTCCCAAACAAAATTTATATCGTAAATAAATTTATATATAAAAGGCCCGTTTCCGAACGCTTTTTCATCGCGTTGTGGATAGTTTTTTGGAAATTTCTGCCCAATGATTACGTTTTTATGGGGAATCCCCTTTTTTTTTCTATAGTTTATTGATATTTTTTATTTTATTATTTGATTTTATTTATTTATTTACTTGTTCATTAACACCGTAAAGACTTATTTTAAAAACCTTTTTTTTCTATAAATTTTTGCCCAAACTTTTTAAACTTTTTCTTTCAAGGGCACTACTCACCATTCTTTATGTCAATGTAAAATATAACTTGTAGCCCCGGACCCTTTGGTAAAAATCGGCCCAAATATCACAAAAAATATAGTTCTTGATTTTACTTGTTCTTATACACCTGTAAAAGATTATTTAAAAACCTTTATTTTATAAATTTTGACCAACTTTTTAAACTTTTTCTTTAAAGGGGCACAAAATCCCCCTATTCTATGTCAATTTTAAAAATAAACTTGTGCCCCACTCTTTGGTCAAATCGCCAAATATCACGATAATATTTTTTTTTAAAAAACGGAAAAAAAAATCGTAAAAGTACGTTTCTATAAGAATATTTTTTTATAATGCTCTAAAATCAAAACATATATATTTCAGTGTTTTAAAAAACTTTCCCTAAAAAAGTTTATAAATATCGGAGTAGCCTTTTCCCCAAAATCACAAAAATATCGCACTAAAAATCGAAAAAAACGTAAAAGTACATTTTATGAGAAATATTTCTTTGATTGTCCCAAAAAAAATACAGCTCTAAGTTCAAAGATTTCGAAGGCCCCCCTCCAATTTTCACAAGATCGCAATCCTTTCCCCGGGTAGGGGCAAACAAACAACAAAAAACAAACAAAAACAAAACACCCGACTTTTTTTCCCGGGGGTAACGTAAAAAAAACAAACAACAAACAAAAAAGTCAAATAAAGTCTTCGTTTCCTCACCCAAATAAATTATACCATATAAAAATTATATTTGTCCGGTTTTTTACGCATTGCATAGGGCTTTTTATCAGTTAAAAAAAATTGTTGAGATTTGTTCAATTTTTATCAATTACGAAAATTTAAAACCCTTTTTGCTTTTTTATAATTAATTACAATAAAAGTATGGTCCGAAACATGGTAAAGGTGGGCCCAGTAAAGGGAATTACAAAAATTTTTTGTAATAATTTCATTCCCCTACCTTTTACCAACTCATTCCTCTTTTGTGATTTTGATAAAATTTCGGCGTTGCGTCTCATATTTTGGCAAAGGGGCTAATCGAGCGTGAGGGTGGCTGGAATCAAAAAAAAACTAAAAACTCTCTGTGTCTTTTTTTCCCTTCCTCAATTCCCCCCCCCCCCCCCCCCCTCTACTGAAATGCTATTTAAGGGTTGTCGCGTGTATCAAAAAAACCTCCTAGAAAAACTGAGGGTTTTTTTTCCTATTTTATTCCTTCCTGTTCTATTGGTTTTATTAATTTTTTATATTTTTTTTTTAATTGCAAATTCAATAATTTGTTAAAAATTAAGCGCGTGTCTTGAATTTTATTTTTTTTTCAAAAATTCTATATAAAAACTGACTGAGTTACATAATGCTCTTAACATATTTTAATAATAAAAAATAATCTTTATATTTTCAGCATTTTGATCGTAGCACTAGGGGAAAAAACGCATTTCATAACTCAGCCACACTTTGAACCCTTTTTTAAATATTTGCAATTATAAAAAAAAAATCGCTTTTAAAAAATTATTTTTTCACAAAAATTTGAAATGGGGAAGGGGTCCTCTTTTTTTTACAGGTCCCGTGTGTTTTTTGTTATCTATGGGTGGAATCTTTTAAGGAATTCTCAAAGTTGGGGTTTTTTGTCCCGCTGTCTTCTCTTTAGTTCTTTGTTTTTATTTAACTTTTTTGTATTGATTGTTTTTGTTTATTGCAAAATCTAAATTTCGTTGTTTAAAAAATTAAACGTGTATTTAATTTTTATTTTTTTTTACGAAATTCTACGATAAAAAACGATGAGTTACGGATAATGATTCTATAATATATTTTTATAATAAAAAGTATCTTTTATTTTCATCATTTTGATCGGGGGGGGGGACACTAGGGAAAAGAACACATTTCAAAACTCAAGCTACCATTTGAACCACGTTATTTAAAAATTTTCAATTAAAAAAAAATATTTCGCTGCATAAATTATTTTCATCACAATAATTTGAAATGGGTGAAATGCTCCGAACAGATCAGTACATTGAGGGTATTGGCTCATAAAAGGCCGAGATGACAGACTTTCCCCCGACGGGCAGAGTGCACAAGTTTAGATCTTACCCATCCTCACCCTTCTATTATGGTCTCTAAAAACTTGAATAGGATAATTAATTTTCTTTTTATTACATAAACTGTTGTTTTTACCTTTTAAAAGTTCTTAATGTTAATGAAATTTTAAATTTAATGTTTCCCTAAATAAAAAAACACGAAAATTTTTTAAAAAAGCAAAAAATTTATTGAGAAATAACATGTTTTCATAATATTTTTAGCATTTCGATGAAGAAATATGTTTTATATTATCTGTTTAAATTCTTAGTTTTCAATCAATTTTTAGCATTCAAAAACATTTTCGTGTTGATTTTACTTCAGTGAAAAATTTTAAACTAAAAATCAACATTAAAGGGGTTTAAAAAAGGGAATTAAACAGTTTTACGTAAAAAAGGAAGGAAGGATTTAACCTTTTTAAGCGAAAAATTTAAAATTTGGGTGGTTTCGAGACCTCAAAAGAAAGGGCGAAGACGTTAGATAGATACGATCTCCCCTTGTCCACTCTGCTCGGGCCCGGGAAGGGCCCTAGCTAAAAAGCTCACTGCTTTCCACAATTTTGAAATAAAAAAGACTCTGCACGAAACTAGAAACCCACCCTGATTGGCCCAAACTTGCTACTAAGAGCAAAAATACGGTCCTACTTTCACACCCCCTTCAATCAAAATCCCAGCGACGAAACGGTTCTCTGGGATTTTCCACTTAAATAACTTCACAAAGAAAATTTTTTTTTTTAAATCACCGGGGTAACTACGGGGGTAAAAATTTTATAGGGTTTTGAACCCCCGCGCAAACGCTCGTTTTTGGTTCAACTCGTTACGTACTTGCAAATCTCATCGTTGTGTTTTTAAAAAATATACAAAAACACAACAAAAGCTCGACGAGGGGGCCGTGCCGGAGGAAGCCTAGAGGCAACCCAGGGGACCTGCTCATCAATATTGGGGACTATTTTGCAACAACCGAACGATGAAAAAGATGACGCCATGTGATTTTGACAGGCGTCTCCCCGACCTTGACTAAAAGGATTTTTTCTCATTATTGGGAAAGAGCCACTGGTTTTTTTCTCTATGGTCAGTCTTTAAGGCTGCGTAGGCTAGGCCCTACGCTCTGGGCTTGTCTTTCCCCTGGGTAAGAAAAACCAAATTCAAATAAATGTCCCTTTGGGTGCCCTAGACAAGCTTGCCCTTGTAGGGGTAGGGCCCAGCATTTTCCCCTTTTCCTTAGCCAAGTTTTTTTAGGGTTTATGATATGATACTTTATTCATTATTTTGGTAGGGCTTTAGATTTTTTTAAATTTTAAAAATGCGCCTAACCTGGGCGAGTTAGGCCTACCTCGGCCCCAGGTCCCAAGGGCCTAGGTCTACCAAAGGCAAAGGGTACCACTGTAGAAACACCGGAGAAGATCATTTTATCACGTGCCAAAACCAAAAGACAAAAAGGGCAAAAAGAATTGTTCAAAGTGCAGCACGAGAATGTTTTGAGGGGGACGCCCCCTCTACAAATTCATTCTACTTTTTGTAAACCACTTTGATGCAAAATAAATATTTTAATTGGTCTACTAGCTTTTTAATTCACAAGTGAATTTCCTATAAGCTTCTGTTGGGCCCCGGGCCCAAATATTCTCGCAGAAAAATTTGCCTTGGGATTATAAGTCTAGGGCCTAAACTAAGAGGCTTTTTTCTCGCATGGGAAAATGTCACAATTCAAAATTTTAACTAGTACATAATTTGAAATATTTCCCCGCGAGAAAATGAGTTACATATAGGTCCTAGGCTTATAATAATCCCGAGGTAAATTAGAAGCTCATAGGAACTAACCTGCGAAATAAAAAAGTAGTAGGGTAGACCAATAATATCATTTACTTACATGAAGTGGTATTCACAACGGTAAAGTGAATTTGCAGCGGTAGGCTACCCCAACAAACATTTTTGGGCTTTCCCGCAGTCTTCCCGCAGTCTTCCCGCAGTCTTTTTCCCGCACTTGCCCGGGCGGGACCCTTGCGGGACGTCCCGTACGGGTCCCGCCTAGAAGTGTCCTACTGGCCGATACCGGGTCCCACGGGACGTCCCGCGATCTTCCCGCTATTTTCCCCGCACGGGACTTCCCGCGATCTTCCCGCGATAATCCCGCAGGGGACGTCCCGCGATCTTCCCGCTATTTTCCCGTAGTATCTGTAGCGCG
Organism: Sweltsa coloradensis; assembly: GCA_024449915.1. Lineage (NCBI taxonomy): Eukaryota > Metazoa > Arthropoda > Insecta > Plecoptera > Chloroperlidae > Sweltsa > Sweltsa coloradensis. The sequence continues at coordinate 10,617 of JAMZAV010000840.1, read as the reverse complement.
ATCTAGGTGCTAAATATGTAGGCTAAACGTAAAAATAAAATAAAAAGTTTTATATAATATCGGTTACATGGCTATTTTGTCAAATTTTCGACACCAGTTGTTTGCCTGTAGGTGGAAACACAACATGTATTAATTGCAAGTAATTATAAAATTTCAGTTTGGTGTCTCGAACTGGGTCCAGCAGGGCGACTCTCCATCTGTAAGCCACGCATCTAACCTTTTACGCCACGGAGGATGCTTGAGGGGAGTGGGAATAACACCCTATAGATTCAACAGCAAATCTACTCGAGTATCATAGTTATTGTGTGCTTGCTTTGTGCCTATCCGTATGTCTTTTAATTATTTTGGATTTTTTTTGGGAATAGTGTTCAGTATATTTATACTAATGGTGTACGGTATTTTTTTAATGTGGGTACAGTAAATAATGCTTTCTATGCGCAGCCCCATGTTCGATATTTTGTTCTAGTTTTTTGATAAATGCCGAGGCGGGTGTATCTGCATAAATAAAGAAATAGGCTGTCCGATGCGATGCTGGTTGACCACAAAATAACGGTACTAATTCTATTGGAACATGAAACCCAAAAATTAAATGACATCATGTGAGATCTTCATATCCTTTTTGTCTCAGTTGGTGAAAAGTAAACCATGGAGTATGGTGAAATTTTTTGATTACTAGGAAGCTTCACAAAACGTTTTTTTCGGGGGAGGCGTGTTATTGGATGAAGGTAGTTGGTGCATTGAGCTGCGATGTGTTATGCAGAAGGTATTTAAATTGATTTCGTTTTCCCATTGCTAGGGGCTGCGAGACACGCTTGGTAATATTTTTTTTAATTTTACGACGACGATATGAGGATCGGGGGCGCACATTATTTACACACTACATTACAATCGAATAAAGCATGTAGGTGTTATAAGTCGAAGAAATTTGGTAAAAACGAAAAAAAGCGTAAATTTTTTATTTATAATTTTTTTTTCTTTTTACGCCAAATTGCACACGAATATATTAATTCTTAAAATACAATAGGATAAAGCATTTGGTGGTATAAGTCAAAGAAATTTATTAAAATCGTAAAAAATCGTAAAATTGTGATTTTCATGAGAAATAATTTTTTTGTTTGTGCTCAAATTTTACGCGAATATATTAACTCATAAAATTAAGGTTCTGCGAAAAAAACATAACAATCGAATAAAGCATGTAGGCAAGAGGTTGAGTCGAAGATTTTTTTAAAAAATCGAAATATATCGTAAAATGCGACGTGGCTCGTGGCAGTTCTAAGTTCATAAATTTCAAAGGCCTTTAGAAAATTTCATCGCTATTGCCATTGGAGTATCGGGTTTTAGCCGGAATCGTGTTAACAACACACAAAAATACAAATGAAAAAAGAAAAAAACATTCCGGATTTTTTCACCCGTGTAGTGCCATGGAGTCTTTGCTTTGCTCATACAAAATTGTATTCCAGGAGAAAATGAAATCAGGCCAAATGCTACAGAATTATCTGCATAAACAATTCAATGTTATTTCCGTGTGCAGATGAATGTTGGCTCCGTGGCGGTAAATAAAAATAAAAAAGAACGTTCTACAAATTGCTTTTGAATTTTCATAATATACCACAAAAATTTTTTTTTTAATTTGTTGATGCATACAGCTGTTGTTTTTAATTAATATAAAAAACTAATAATATATTCATTACCAAGGGGATTGGGTTATCGTGTTTTTTCAATAATGTACACACACAACTCTTAATGGTGGAGATTGATTGAAGTACAATATGCTCATTTTGTTTCACAGGCAAAATAGTAAATTGTGTTGACTAACTGATCGTTCATAATAAACGGGCATTGCAATTTACCCGTACGTATCTTATCCGAATCGCTTCCCTTCGCGGGAACTATGCGGGACGTCCCGTGACTTTCCCAGAACCACAGGGACGTCCCTTAACTTGCCCCTCGCGGGTCCCGTGCTTTCCCAAATACGGGACGTCCCTTAAACTTCCCTCGCGGGTCCCGTGCGGGACGTCCCGCTTCCCGCAGTTAACCCGCACTTCCCTTAACTTTCCCGCACGGGACCCAGAGTATAATGTTTGTTGGGTAGAGGCCCTACGACTCCTTGACATCCTATTCTCGTCTTGTTGCGTTTAAACCATTATTTTCACCTGGTTATAGTTCTTTTTGGCACATATATAAATACTTTCTCCGGTGTTTCTAGAGTGGTTTTAAACACATTGTACGTTACATCTTTTATAAAGCGTCATTTCTTTTAAAATCAATCAAAAGGATCATTGAGAAACGATAGCAGGAATGACAGCAGGCGCAGGCTGCTGTCTGCTAGGATGTGTTTGACCCACCGCCGACTGTACTGGTAGAATATCTCCATTTATATCTAGATAGCGGTGCGCCTTTGGGTCTGCGCTAGGCTGCGGTCAGCAGTCTGACGTCACACTACTTTTCGTGTTGTCTTTTGGCGGGAAGCCAGATTCAAATTTTCAGCGTTAAATATTGAGAAAAGTATTAACCTTAGACAAAAAAAAAACTTTTATGTTATTTTTTTTTAGATGTTATCTTTAACATATTCGATTTCTGGAATGAAGGCTAGTTCCCTATTGGTAGGCCTACTAATGCACAGAGGTGAGTTGGTAACATTGTTGCACCTGTTCCAGACAGTGTTGTTGAGTGATCACTGATCCTTCTAATGAGGTTTGGACCATTTTAAATCTACAGTGGGTGTGGAAAAATAAGTTTATTACTGGAGTGATGGAGCAGCATCCCAGTTTAAAAACCAGTTCACTCTAGGAAACGTGCAGCACCATAAAAAAGATCATGGCTTTGATACAGACTGGTATTTTTTTAGACCGTCCACAGTAAAGGACCTGTTGATGGAATGGGGCTGTCTATCGGCTGGGTTGCATGATGAAGAAGATAGGCCAAGGAACATATGAGTAAAACATGTTTGCAACATTGCTTTGTTTTTGCAGAATGAGGGATGTCAGAGGGTAGTAAATTGCAATGACCTTCTGGAAATCAGGTTACACAAATCCTGAAAGCATAAATTGCATGTTATTTCATCATTCTAATGTACAGAATGCATTTGAAGGTCGACGTGATCTGCCTGCCACTGTTTGGGTGTTGTTTGCTTGTAGGTGCCAGATGGAAGGGGGGGGGGGAGATTGTGGACACATCAAGGCAGGTAGGTTCTACATTAGGACCAGTAGAAGGTTGCAGCTTAGATAATAAAATCATGGCATGGGATGTGAAATCGTACATTGATCGCCTGGCTACAAACTGAAGTTAATATGAATGTACAAACAGAAAATGCAATTGGTCAGGATAAATGTGTGGATAATTTACTTGCATGTGTGTACTTCCTACAAAATAAGGATGACATCCAAATACATCCAAACATTACTTGAATCCATTCTAAAGGATTCAAAATTAAACAACATCACATCAACATCAACAAGGCTGTTCAAGCCGAAACGTTTTGTCGTAATGTTATTTGTGAATTTATATGACCTTGAACTCTACACAGCTGCCGAACTCTTTCGAGGTTAGCTGTTGGCTCCAGCCTCTTCCATCTTTCCCCACCCAACACTTAATTACTGATTAGTGATATTCTTCTTACATTTATAAATAGTATTGATTGCATAGATTTGCATACTGTTTTCATGGTTAATTTAATACAAAATACATACCGTAAAGAATAAAGATACAACGGATAAAATACAAGTTGACATCATCATTAATATTCACAGTTAAAAAATAACACAAAAAACAAAACACAACAAACAAATCCTATCACGACATACAGTACTAGTGTACTGGTTTTATTCTCACAACCCTTTGTGTAAGCTGGCAGACACCTTGTCCCTTGGGCTACCTACTGCCCTTTTCTCCCAACCTTCCACTGAGTCTATAGGGGGAAAAAAAATAAAAAAATTGAAAAAATTACAATACTTTTCATCACTGGCATAAATTATAAAAAAAATCTAATTTTAATATAACGTAATTTAAACATAAACAATCAAGTTTGTCAAAAAAACATTTTTATCTCTAATAACTCCCGGAAAGTAGGGGTATGCCATAGCAGAAAACAATGAAATAAAGAATAACCCCATTTAGAAGTACAGAAAGCCCTCGTTCTCCGGGGGTGGAGGGACCGGCTATGCTCAGTTTAAAAACGCCCTTGGCTTAAACCCAATTGACTTCATGATATGTATTCTGGTGTGGGGGAGGGGGGGGGGGGTGCTGTTATCTCCACATCTGTCAGTCGGTCTGTTTGGGATGTCGCATTGCAAGTTCCTTTCATAGCCACCTCTACATTTCTCTTCAAGGCCATTTTTGTCTCTATCTCTCTCTCCTCCCCTCTTTCTCTCGTCCACCATCTTCGAGCAGGTCCGGGCGGCGGCGGCAAGCCTCACAAAGACCAAATGACACTGGCTCAATTTTTTCAGCACCCTACCCTCGCCCCAAACCCCCCTTACACCTCACTCGCGTGCAATTCTTGCGTCATTGTATAAACAGCATACTGCTGCATTCAATGTAAAAAGATAAATTTGGTTTAATTAAATAAAAAAAAGCATTCTGAAACCAGCTCAGTAAACAGGGATCCCCGGTTAATCGGAGCTGGGATAACGAGGTCTTATTTAAGTCTGACTAATTAGATCTAATAAAAATTCATGTGACATCAAATTTTTTTCTCTCAAAAATTTGTCAGCTTCCATCACGTCCCTATATACACTGTTCATTCTACCCCACATTTTATACTAACTAAATGACAAAACTTACCAAAAACCTGCGTAGTGTACATTCATTAATGTCGACCTCGTACACCCTCCGCAAAAGTTTTCTGACCAGGGTTTTCTTGGCGATGCCGTCGCGTCCTTGTTTCCACGCTTGGGGAACCTGTTGAACCCCCTTTTCCGGTGTGGCGGGGGCGGCGAGACAGGAACTCCCTTTAACAGTTCCACTCGCCGCGAAGTCGTTGCTCGGAAAACAGGAATTCTGGCGGGAGAGAAACGGACTTGACCCCCTTCTCTATAGCTCGACCACGTCCAGGCGACAGGGCAAAACCCAGGACCAGATCGGAGCAGAACTTATACGGTGGGTTAACAGTTAACAAATCTTGCTCGGAGAAACAGGAATTCGGCGGGAGAGAAAGGGGAAATTGACCCTTCTCTAGTACTCGCCACGTCCAGGCACAGGTCAAACTGGGGGACGCGATCGAGCCTAGAACATTAAAAGGTGTTTAATGTTAACAAACATTTTTGCCATCTTTTTATAAATTTAAAACTAAGAAATAATCACACATAATAAAACTAAAAACTTTTTGGGGGGTTGAAGAACTTGTAAAGGCCTAATTAAAGGGTTTTCAAACTTTTGTTATTTTTAGGCTTACGTGCCTACACACTTATAGTAGTGGCTCATAAAGACTTTGCTTGGGGGTACCCATAGTACAAAAAAGGGGAAAACTATTGTTCATCTATAGGAGCCTTCCCCTCATGCTATGTGATCATTACTAGGAAAAACGCTAAAATCCCCCCGCGTTTTGGTGACGTTTTTTTTTTTAATTTTTTTTCGTTTTTTTTCGTTTGTTTAACTTTTCCGCAATGCTTTTTGAACCATTGTGGGGATTGTTGCAAGTTTCTATTTTTACTTGTTAATTGGTTTTTAAACCTAAAAAATCAATTAAACCTTTATTTCTTGGGTTCTGACTAACTCTTTCTACTTTTTTTTTCCAAAAAAATCCACATCCCATAACCTTAATGTCCATGTGAAATCTGAACGTTGTAGCCCCACCCCTTTTGGGCAAATCGGGCCCCAAAAGTGGGCGAAAAATTGCACTAAAAATTGAAAAAAAATAATATTAAAACCATTATTTTTATAGATTCTAGTTAACTTTTTCAACTTTTTCCCTTTTTAAAAGAACCACATCACCATAAACCTTAAAGTCCTGTGAAAACTGAACGTTTTAGCCCCCCCGTTTGGTCAGATCGGCCCAAAGTGACGAAAATATCGCATAAAAATTAAAAACTAATTTAAAACCATTTATTTCTATAGTTTTTAGTTAAATTTTTCAACTTTTTCTTTCAAAAGGTCAATCACCATAATCTTAATGTCCTGTGAAATCTGAACATTGTAGCCCCCCCCCGTTTGGTCAAATCGGCCCCAAAAGTGACAAAAAAATCGACTAAAAAAAACGAAAAAAACGTAAAATACGATATTCTGAAAATATTCCTTTGATTGTACCCCAAAACAATACACCTCTAAGTTTAAAAAAACGAAGTCCCCTCAAATTTTATCAAAATCGCTTATGCCTTTTTCCCGGAATCCTGCTAAAACAGACAAAATACAAAAAAAAAAAAAAAAAAAAAAAAAACATTGGACTAAAATTTTTTGGGGGGGCAGTGAAAATTGAAGTTTTCGCTTCGCTCGCTCGCTCATCCAATCAATCAATAACCGACTGTTTTTGCTTTAGGTCTCCTCATTACGATAAAAATTCATTAAAAAAAGAGCCCAGGTACCACCATTAACATGGTGTTCTAGGGGGAGGGCATGAGGATAAACCAAAAACCATACGTTTGGGGTCTAGCTTTTACCGTTTTCGAGAAAAAAAGAAAAAAAAAACTAGCCCAGAATCCCCAAAATATCAAATGGGGTTTTTATGGAGGGTGGGATGGTGACCACAAATAAGACCAACCGTTTGGGTCTAGCTCTCCCATTTTCTAGAAAATGAAACCAGGATCCCACAGGGCTCATGGGTTCTAAAAAAAGATGCCATGGTGACCACAAATAAGCAACCGTTTTGCTCAGCTCTCACCATTAACCACGCGGAGACTACAGGGAAGAGAAGGAGTGGGAAGGTTTTGGGGGAATCGAAGGGGAGGTGAAAAAATGAAAAAATTGGTTGAAAAACCAAATTGCTTAAATGTAAAAAAAAATCGGGCATATGCCACCGGACCCGTATTAGCTGGGGGGCCTCCCCTTCAAGAACCCCCATTGTCAAATCTGTACTTTACCCATCATACCGGGTAATTTTTGTACCCTAGTTACATGAGCGTTAGTAGGCCGGGGTTTTAATGACCTACCTTGCTTTTTTTAATTTTTGTTCGGGGTAAAAAGGGGAATGAGTAAACCCAGGTACCAAGTTACAAAAGACAGAAATAAAAATTTAAATTCAACTTATTAAAAGGAAACGTAGTTCCAAATAAAATAAAACTTTAATGCAATTAAAAACCTGGCCTATATTAAATCAATTAGGGGATAGGCCCTACAAGAAAAAATACCTTAACGTACTTAAATTAAAAATACCTTTTTTAGTTTTTTTGGATAGTTTGAATTGGTTTTTTATTGTTATTTTTTTAAAATTTTTTACTGTTTGCTAAGATGGAATGTAATGTCCAAACTCACATACGGGTTTTAAATCCCCGGGAGATCAAACATTTCTAATACAGTCGCATTGTTGCTCAAACCCCGAGCTGACTGGCAAAGTCGAAAAAGGGTTTACAGAAGGGGGTTTGGGGTTTTTATGATCGCAGAACAAGTCAAAATATCCCGAATAAAGAGGCGGCTTTCGAAGTTCTTTGTTGGGGGGGCCCTTTAAACTTTCTAGTAAAACTGAGTTTTCTGTAAAAGAAAGTCAAATCAATCTAATTATTTTATTGTCCTTTGAAAAAGAAACATAATTACACTAGGAAAACGCTTAATCCCGCCGCGTTGTTGGGGAGCTAATTGGTGCATTGACGGCCCTGTGTTTTGCGGGTTTTTTTGTTTTTCTTGAAAAAATCAGAACTTTGTTTAAGATCTTTTTTAAATTAAAATTTTAATAAAAAAATTTTTTTTTTTTTTTTAAACGTAATTTTAAAAAGGAAAAAAAAACGTAATATTGAAATTTTTATAAAAAAATAATTATTTGATTGCGCACAAAATTTTACACGAATTATTATTCATAAAATTTAAAGGGTTTTGTGAAAAATCATTTTAATCGGTAAAGCTATGGTGTTATAAACCCGAAGAAATTAAAAATTTGGAAAATTGCGATTTTTTTGAGAAATAATTTTTTGAATTTCGCTCAAATTTCACACGAATATTTTTTTTCATAAAAATTAAGGTTCTGTGAAAAAATCATTACAATCGGATAAGCATGAGGGGTATAAATCGAAGAAATTTTTAAAAATCAAAAAAAATCGAAAAATTCTTTTTTTTTTGAGAAATAATTTTTCGATTGCGCTCAAAAAATGGCAGTTTTTAGTTCAGAGATTTCGAAGGCCTCCATAAAATTTCATTGCAAACGTGTAAACGGTTTAGCCGGGAAACCCCGGTTTTAAAAGACAACAAAAAAAAACATTCCGGGTTTTTTTTCTCCAGTGTAGTGAATGGAATCTTTGTTTTCGTCCCACGCTCATCCAACAAAAGAAAAGACTAAAAAAGTATCGCCCTTTACAGCAGGCATATATAAAGAAAAAAATATTTTTCCTAACATATTAACAAAATTTATTTATTTTTTTTATCATCATAGTACTTTCATAGAAATTGCAACAGGTAAAAGATAAATTCAGTTAGCTGCCCTAAAAACATAGTTTGAACGAAAGTTTTTCCCAGGTTTAATTTTACATCCAATTTAATGTTTTTTTAGTAATGCCACTATTACTTTAATATTCTATTTTTTACAACGACATAAAAAAATAAAAACCTAAAGAGTAAAAAAGTAAAAAATAAAAAATAAAAAGTAAAAAGTAAAAAAAAAAAAAGTAAAGTAAAAACTAAATTTCTATCATTAATTTATAACAAATCATTTCATCTATACTATTTATTTTGATATGAATTATTGCTATGAAATGTAAATATTAAAAACAAAAAAAATATTTTTAACAAATTTTTTACATTTGAGGTCATTTAATTATAACAAATGTACAACACAATAAAAATAAATAATGAAGAAATTTGAACCGGGGGGGAATGGCAATTAGGGGGTTTTTTTATGACTCTTATTAGACTAGAAAACCTTAAGTCCCACCGCGTTGTTGGATGAGCGAAATTGGTGCATTGAGCTGCCATGTGTTCGCGGATTTTTTTTTTCGTGAAAAAACATTACTTAGTCGAAGATTTTTTTTTAATTAAAATTAAATTAATTTAAAAAAAAACTTAATTTTTTTAATTAACGTAATTTTTAACAAGAAAAAAATCGAAAAAATTGGGGCAATTTTCAAAAGAAAAAATATTCGTTTGCGCTCAAATTTAACACAATATATTAATTCATAAAATTAAAAGGTTCTGTGAAAAATAATTACAATGGAATAAAGCATGTAGGTGTATAAGTAAAAGAATTTTTTTTAAAAAGAAAAAACCCGAAAAATTTTTGTTTTTCATGAGAAATAATTTTTCGATTACGCTCAAATTTTGCACGAATATCAAAATTCAAAAAATTAAAAGGTTTCTGTGAAAAAATCATTAAAAGGGTTAAAAGCTGTAGGTGTTATAAGTCGAAGAAATTTTTTAAAAAATCGAAAAAAATCGAAAAATTCGTTTTTTATGAGAAAAATTTTTCCTGATTCGCTCAAAAACATGGCAGTTCTAATTCAGAGATTTCGAAGGGCCTCCTAAATTTTCATGCAATTGAGTATCGGTTTTTTCCCGGAATCGTGCTAAAAAACAGACAAAAATACGAAAGAAAAAAAAAAATTTTCCTTTTTTTTCTCCATGTAGTGAAATGGAATCTTCGCTTGCTCCCGTACGCTCATCCCAAAAACACTTGTTGGTTCATCTTCAATATATTGTTGTAAACAGCGGGCCAAACCCATTTCGTTGGGTAAATTTTAAAATCGACTGCTTCGTACGTGGCCCCTTATTGGGAATGGAGGGAATTAAATAGTTTTGGGCCCTAAAATACGGCGTGTCTTGTAAGTTAAAGTGAGTTTGGGGGGAAAAGGGGTTATTTTTGGTGACATTATTGGTTTAGTGTTTATTGATGTTTACTTTTGTATTGATTTAAGTTTTTTTGAAAATGAGTCACAAAAATTTAAAGTAAGTTTGCAAAAATTAAGGTATTAGTTTTCGATAAAGGTAGATTTTCGATGGGGAAGATCTTGGGTTTTTTAAGGTTTTTAAACAAGCTTTTGAATTACGTTTAAATTTTTGTATGTTGAAAAGACTGCATTTTAGGGTACGTACCACTTTAAAAAACTTTGAAAAACAAAGGGGGTTTTTACAGCATTAATGATTTCTGAAAATGTCTACTGGGGTTCCATTTTACTCTCTGCCGGGGGGCCGGCACAATCACTGCCCCCAATATATTCAAAAAATTGCAGTCAAGGAGGATTAAGCTGGTCAAAACCCGCCCGGATCTATATCAAGGTCTACGCTGACGACTTTTTTGTCTATGTCACAGGCAAGAAACCCCGGCGGCCTGCATTCCCCAAAAACCCCCATTAATTGTTGGTTGGGGGTGGGTTGCATCCCTCCCTTTATGGCGAACCCAACAAAAACGTGGTTAAAAACGGCTTCACTTTCAAACACGAAGACCCCCACCCTCGAGGGCTGACATCGGGGGACAGCACTCAAAAAAAGAGGAGCACGTCCCCCCCCGGGGGCCCCCTTTTTAAAAAATCCCCGGGAGCCCTTTTC